>JADWQK010000049.1:0-548951 GCA_017933935.1 Sesamia nonagrioides
AAACCATAGAGCATTTCTGTTTTTCTTTAGTTTCTTATTAATAAAAAAGAATTATATCATTTTACGGCTTAGGCTTCAATTTTATTGATCATATCGCAATACTTTTGCTATACAGGTCATTCATTACTGTGTTCAGGTTTACAAATGTTATAATGACTTACCCGCCTTCCACCTAGGAACACTGACAAAAAGCTTGTTCCTCCACCTTTCGATGCCAACAGGGAGGGCATTCTCCTGCATGAGAGCCCCGGACTGGATAGCTTGCTGCCTTGAGTATGGATCCGGGTAGTTCCAGTCCAACACGTTCCAAGAGAACATCTCTTGGAGCTTCACTGCGGCTGTCGCGGAAGACACCACGGCTAATAAAACCAATAACTTCGTAGCCATTTTGTAGGAACTTCTATCTGAAATAAGAAAGGGCTTTGTGGAGAAAGTGAATCGAAGAGCGACGCATTCCAGGAACTGAATGAGCTTTAAAAACTTTGGGTTGGACTAAATGCAGAAGGCTAAGAACCAACTATTGTCGATGGACAGTGCTAAGCAAAACGTCTGCTTATTACTATATTGTCATGCTGTACACTAGATCCCTACTATTCCTTCCAGTTTAAATAATTTAAGGTAATAAAAATATTCTAATAATAATAATATTAATGGCAACACCGCAAACGTCAACGGATCACATTCAAATAATTTACCACTATAATATTTAATAAATTAATTAATAGTTCTTTGTGCATATATATATATACCCACTGTAAATCTTAAATCAATAAAAATAATATACATACAATAAAAATAATTGCAGAAATAAATATAATGGACAAACCAGAAAATTCAACACAAACAAGACAGGATGACAGAACATGTCACCTAACAACAAGAAATAAAAATTTGGAATTATAAAAATGTGAAGATATGTTGACAAGATCTGCCGCTCGACGTGCACGCCCACCATCTCCGGACTCGTTGCCCAGCTCCGCCTCGCCGCCGCCGGCCTCCAGCACCACTGTAAGCGCTGTGACGACCCCGGCCGCGGCAGTTGCGTCGAGCTCGAGCGACGAGTACTTCTCTCCGCCGACGACGCCACCACCTGTTCGCCGACGGGGAGGACGCCGGCCGCCGGACTGCTTAGGACCTCGAGGCCCATCGGCTTCTGACAGGGTCCCAGCTCCCGGCGGAAGTGTGCAGCGCATGGGATGGACACAATCCATCAATGAAAATGTCATGCGCTCATACTATGGGGCTACAGAGGGAGGAAACAACCTGACCGCGTACCGTGTTCGAATGCTCTCTCTGTTTCAGGTGCTTGAACCAGCTGTCAACGTTTCGGCACAACGTCTATCGGATCAGGTACGGGTTATCCAGCGTAATCGTATGCTGGATGATACTGTGCTTGATCGCCTGCGAAATGAGATGCAAAGTAGCCGTGTCATCACTCACCAGTCGCAGTCTGCGGAGATACCACCGCAGCCAACAAACTATGCTGACGAGGGGAGTAATGATAGGGCTACAAATGTAAGTACCCAGTGCAATGAGGAGTTAAGGAATGCTTTGGAGGCTGCGATTCGGGAATATCGTTTTATGTCGGCAGAACTAAGACCACGCCTGCCACGTTTGCCCATGCATAACAGAAATAGGGCACTGATGGCTGCTCTTGATGCGCAGTTATCAAATTATTTTGATACCTGCGAGAACCTCACTGATACTCATTCAATTCTGTACTGCGCAGCTGTAGCAGCTTGTCGTGTAGCTCATGTCAAATTTTCCAGTGACTCTAGAGCTACACGACCGAAACCAGTCGTACCAGCTTGGCAGCACAGGATTGAACGTCGTATTGGTGGGGCCAGAGCACTCATCGGTAAACTAATCTGCTTCAGGGAGGGTAATACTCGTCCTAGAGTGATGCGCTTTGTGAGGCGGGCATTCTCAGGTATAAATACCAGCCCTCCGAACTATATGGCCCGTATCACGGAGCGCATCGACTTCCTGAAGCAGAAAGTGTATGCATGGGCGAACCGTATTCGTCGATATAAACGACGAGTAGAACGGTACGCCCAGAATCGCACCTTCCAGAGCAATCAAAGGTGCGTTTATAGGGACTGGGAACGACCAGAACAAGGTGTGGTTGACACGTGCCTACCAGATGATGATGCCATGTGTTCATTCTGGCGCAGTATATGGTCGGTGCCTGTCAGTCACACTGAAGGTGACTGGGCTCGGGATGTCGAGCGAGCCTGCGACCCAATACCTGAAATGGGGGCTATTACCATCTGCCCCCAAGATGTAGCTCGTGCAGTCCGTCCGTTACCTAACTGGAAGTCTCCAGGACCGGACGGGCTGCATAACTTTTGGATAAAATGGTTTCCAAGGTCGCATGCTAGCTTGGCATCTCAATTCCAGACTGCTTTAGTGTCTGGTTCGTTACCTCAGTTCCTTACTACTGGAATAACCCACCTGCTCCATAAATCAGGTAGCACCGCGGAACCCAAAAATTATAGGCCGATCACCTGTTTACCGACGGTCTATAAAGTTCTTACATCCATTTTGAAAGCCAAAATTAACAATCACATTGACAGCAACTCGATCATGTCTGTCTCTCAAAATGGATGTAGAAGTGGGTCCCGCGGTACTAAGGAGCTACTCCTCATTGATATGGCCATTAGCCAACAAGTTCGTCGTTCCCGAAAGGATCTATCGACATGTTGGATAGATTATAAGAAGGCCTATGACTCAGTGCCGCATACTTGGCTCATGCGGGTGCTGGAGTTGTATAAAGTGGATACAACTCTACGCACCTTCCTGATGACGTGTATGGGGCAATGGAGGACAGTCCTTCGCTATCCAGGATGTCGAAATATTCAGAGGAATAGCGAACCGATAAGGATCGAGCGAGGTATATTTCAGGGCGATAGTTTGAGTCCGCTTTGGTTTTGCTTAGCACTGAATCCTCTAAGCACACTGTTGGGGGATTCAGGTCTAGGCTATCGGTTGAGGAGAGGTGGTCAGGTTATATCGCACCTCCTCTATATGGATGACTTGAAACTTTTTGCTCCCAACAATTTACAACTGAAGGAGCTACTGAAAATTACTGAAACTTTCAGTAGCGCCATCAGGATGGAATTTGGTGTGGACAAATGTGCGGTCATGCATATAAAGCGAGGAGAGATTGTGGAATCCGTGGGAACCCAACTCACGAGTTCCATAAACCTTAGAGCCCTCTCTGCATCCGAAACATATAAGTATTTGGGTATGTCGGAAGCGTTGGGTATCAATGTTACTGTCATGAAGCAATCGTTGAAGGAACGCTTCTTTGGCCGCTTGAAAAAAGTACTTAATAGTCTTCTATCAGGCGGTAACAAGGTGCGCGCTTTCAACGGTTGGGTCATGCCGGTTTTGATGTACTCTTTCGGCATACTCAAATGGACTCAGACCGAACTTGACGCCCTGGATCAGAGAGTCCGTACGCTACTGACTGCAAATCGATTGCATCACCCACGGTCATCGGTTATGAGGTTGTATATCCCGCGAAAATGTGGAGGTCGTGGCTTTTTAAACGCCAAGACCCTCCATAATCGCGAGATATGCAGTCTCAGAGAATATTTTCTAGAAACCGACGTGGGGATGCATCGAGATGTGGTCGCGGCTGACAAGGGCCTCACTCCGCTCTCCTTGGCTAAAGAGAACTGGCGTAAACCAGTAGTGCTTGACACAAATGATCGCATGGAGGTATGGAAGAGCAAAGAGCTTCACGGACGCTTTTTCCGAGCCCTTCACGGGCCCGATGTAGACTTACAAGCGTCCGTAGCCTGGCTACGATTCGGTGACCTTTTTTGGGGAAACCGAAGGTTTTGTATGTGCAATTATGGACGAAGTTATGATGACGAACAATTACCGGAGATTTATTGTGAAAGACGGCACAGTTGACATCTGTCGGGCATGTCACCGGCCGGGGGAATCAATAAGGCATATCATATCCGGGTGTTCTCGTCTAGCTAACGGAGAGTACTTGCATAGACACAACCTTGTAGCCAGGATAATTCATCAGCAACTTGCTCTTAAATACAACCTTGTGGAATCGGAGGTGCCGTACTACAGGTATATGCCCGACCCAGTTCTCGAAAATGGCCATATCACATTGTACTGGGATCGATCCATCATCACTGACAGGACTATTGTTGCCAATAAGCCTGATATAGTGATGGTGGATCGATCAGAGCGGCGTGCAATGATTGTTGACATAACCATCCCGCATGATGAGAACCTCGTGAAAGCCGAGAAAGATAAACAAATCAAGTATCTTGACTTAGCTCACGAGGTTGTCGACATGTGGGAAGTGGATTCAGCAATCATTGTACCGATAGTCGTGACAGCCAATGGCTTAATAGCCAAGAGCCTCGACCAACACCTCAGGAGGCTCTCGTTAGGCAGCTGGATCAAGGGCTTGATTCAGAAAGCGGTACTGCTGGACACGGCTCGCATCGTCAGGAAGTTCCTCTCTCTGGAGCCCTGACCGCCGGTAGCTTGGACCCTGTTCCCGATACCGGTGGGCTACTAATTTTTATATTTTTAAATGCTTTTTATACATATTTTTTTTTATGTAGAAATATTTAAAAATATAATTTATAAGTGTATATAATGGAATAAAAGAATATTAATACTAATAATAATAATTATAATAATAATATTCTATCCAGAATTAAAAGGCTAATGTAGATTATGGCGGGCAGTTTTTTTTGATATGGCATCTCGTAGTTGAGCTTGAGAGGTCGTGACTACTTAACCGGACTATCCTGTGGCTGCCTTATATGAATTTAAAGCCTCCAGCCAGGGAATTTAAAGCCTCCAGCCAGGGAATTTAAAGCCTCTAGCCAGGGAATTTAAAGCCTCCAGCCAGGGGTGGCGGGCAGTATCGCAAAATTCAGCAATTTAATATTTTTTTTTATGAACCGACGCACACCACTTTTTTGTAAGGCAAATGCTTTGCACTGCGGTCCATTACGGTATGTATAACTCCCGCAAGTTAACTGTGCACCTCGCTCTGTGTGTAAAACATGAGAATCGTGTTAAAAAAATTTTTTTTTTATGTTAATTAAAGGTAGCTTTGATGATAAAGGGTCATAATATTAGGTCATTTTAGTCATGACGTTTTGCAATTAAATTGATATACAATATGTAAAGAAAACCCTGTCCGATCTGTTAAGGTATTGCTAGGTATCGATAAATGATTCTACTAATGGATGCAAGCCGGGCTAAACTTAAAAAAAATATCCCCCAAAAAAATAAATATTATTTCTCAAAAAGAGGTAACTTAATACATGTGCGGTAAGCGACCCTTCCGCGGGCGGCGGGGGCAGAGCACGCGGCACGTGGTCGCATCACTATTCGCTCTCTTTCACTTTTTTAAAAATTACCAAATTTCCGGGAAGTTGGAATTAATTCGCGGGAAAAAAAGATTATTTCAAAATTCATTAGGATTGTTATTATTATGATGAGGTAAAATTTTATATCATATTTGACTAAGTGTTTACCTTTATTATCCTTATGGGTCGGACAGGGTTTTCTTTACATATTGTATTCCTGCGAGGTCCACAGTTAACTTGCGCGAGTTACAATATCATCATCATTATCATCAGCTTATTGCAGTCCATTCAACATATCATATGCTTAAGAATTTATTTTGTATTTAATATAGTCTAATTGAAAATTATCTAGTTCAAGGTTATTTACATTAAGCAACATTACGATTGTAATTAAATTTAAAGGGTAATAATATAAATTTAATGTAATTAATGTAAGTATATTACTATTTATAGTAGGGAATAGCGGAGCCCTCAACTACAGGGATTTCTATGCCTAAACTGTGAGAGTTCTTGACATGCAATGTAAGCCAAAATTATATGAAATAAATTTATTTTGTACTGACTTTTATATTGTATAATATACATGTAAACTAAGTGTCTTCTTCTTGATGTGAAAGAAAGGATGTTATGGGACGATTTTATAATATATTTATGTAAGTACCTGATATGCAAGATTGTAATGTGAATAAAGTATAATAATATCTAATTGTGATATTGACGCAGATTCTGTTGTTGACAAACTAAACTAATTTTAAGTTATGCGCAACTTTTTCTTTCCATTTCGTTAAGAAAAGGATAGAAGATAACATTTAACTTTAATCCTGTCAAATTAAGATACTCCATAGACAGTTAGAGCTCGTTCAGACATGCGGGAATCGTGCGTTTACGAATCGCGCGGTTTCAAACCGCAAAATTGTGAAGCTATTCAGACACGCGCGGTTAGTATGCGATTTCGTGCGGGTTGTTTCAAAATGGAGGTCGACGAAGAAGTGTGTTTACTGTGGTTGCTCCTTAAAAAAAAGAAAAGAAAAAGGCGGTATTGGGTGCATCCAATATTACGTGACCGACTAGTACATGGTCAGTTCGTAACATTATATCCCAAATTATGAATGTATGATAACAAATTTTTTGACTATTTGAGAATGTCAATAAAATCTTTTGATGAACTAATTGAACTGATCAGGCAAGATATTTCATGCTCTGAAACGCATTTGAGGCCAAGCGTGTCACCGGAAGAGAAACTCGTAATAACTTTAAGGTAAGATTTATTTATTGTTCTTCAAAATCAGCATAAATATTTTCTATAACTGTAGAGGACTGAGAGCCAGAACTAAATTGCGATGGTGACGGTGACGGTGCCGGAACAGGAGGAGGTGATCCAGATGTAGTAAAATATCCTTGCGGGCTTGTATACTGTTGTCCTTGCCAATACGTAGGTGTGATCTGCTGAGTATTGTAGCGAACAGGGGGTGGTAAGCTTTGTCCTTTTTGTATCACTTGAAGTAATTCAATTTTGGTTGCTAAACGCCTATTTTCTGGTACTTTTCTGAGTTCTTTATATAACGACAAACAAAAGAGTTTGTCGTCATCTTGCTTGGTAATACTATTTTCTTGAAGTTCATTCTGAAAATGTTTTCGTGACTCGATACTTTTTTCTATTTAAACAGCTATTTTTCTTCTGGCACTTGTGTTTTCTTACGTTTAGGGGGACGTATTTCAGTGGCTTCGGTTGCATTGGCGTTTAGTTCACTTGTCTCCTCACTTTGCCTTTCATTCTGTTCTTCAATATTAGTTGTAGTGTCTTTATTACTTACACTATTCTGCAGGAAAGGTAATCTTGATAAATACATATATCGCGCTCCTTTACGAGCACCTGAACCAGAAGGAGTTGTTTTTTCTTTTTTGTATTCTTTATTGTAGCAATCTCGTATGTTTTTCCATTTTTTTTGGAGTTGTGTACCTAAAAATAATAACATTATTAATAATATTCTTGTTTCAGATATCTTGGTACGGGTTGTTCATTTGGAGAACTAAGCTACAATTATCGCCTAGGAAAATCGACGATTACTGGAATTGTCCGCGAAGTATGTAAATCATTGTGGAATAAGTTGGTAAACAAAGTCATGCCCGAAGCGACTGAAGATATCTGGAAGACAATAGCACGAGACTTTGAGAGATATGCAAATTTTCCAAATTGCATTGGTGCTATAGACGGCAAGCATATCCGAGTTATAAAGCCTGTTGATTCGGGTTCTTTGTATCATAACTATAAACATTACTTTTCCATAGTGCTCTTAGCACTTTGCGACGCCAACTATTGCTTTACTTATGTTGATATTGGGGCTTATGGCAAAAGCAGTGATTCTGCTATATTTAAAAATTCGGTTTTTTATAAACGCCTGACAGAAAAATCATTAAACATACCAACACCTAAACCAATATCTAATGTAGACCTAACACCAATGCCTTATGTTATAGTTGGAGATGAAGCCTTCGGCTTAGCAGAAAATTTAATGCGCTCATATTCAGGCAAATGTTTACCATATGAAAAAAGGATTTTTAACTATAGGTTATCGAGAGCCCGACGTAATATTGAGTGCACTTTTGGTATTTTGGCTAACAAATGGCGCATCTTTCATAGGCCTATAAATGTAAACATAGATTTTGCCGAAGATATAATAAAAGCTTCTTGTGTTCTACATAACTATGTGCGGACTAGAGATGGTCTAAAATTTAAAGATATTTTATATAATGCACCCATGACTAATCTCAATACCTTGCATGCGGGAAGAGGGACACCGTCATCTTTGAATATCAGAGATAAATTCGCTCATTACTTTGTGAACGATGGGCGTGTTCCATGGCAAGACACAAAGATATAGCTGCAACTAACATACCGTACTTAACGTACCGTACGTATGTTTACGTACATAACTAAATGTAAACAAACGAAATATGGTAATACCGTTGTGACCTTCATTTGAAAAATGCTCGAAATGTCTGCATAAAGCAGCCGAAGTTTGTTTATATTTATTTAAGTACCTAAAGTATACGGAGAGTATAATATACGCTTCATAACAATAATTATAACATAATTCTGTCAATTATTTTTTGGTGAATAAACCTACTTACTTAAAATATTCTTTTTTTCCACCGTGTCTTCGCAATTTCCAAATATCTCCACCAACTCTTGCCAAGCTCGGTTCTTGATAATTTTATTTGAGTAATCATCACACTGAATGTCCCATATTGCAGGTCTCTTCTCCACCTCATCAATAAATAGTTCAGTGTCGAAACGATCCATGGCGAACTCACGAACAGTGACGTGCTCACCGCGCGGTATCCGCAACGCAACTGAACGCGAAGTAAAGACTCCATAGTAATAGAAACGCGCGGGAGCAGCGCGATTCTATTTTCTGGCGGTTGGGTTGCGGTAACCGCGCGGCTTGATTAACCGCGCGGTTATGTCTGAACGATTACTAACTAACTCATATAAATAAGACCCGCGCGATTTCCATGCGATTCTTTAATCGCGCGGTTCCCGCCGTGTCTGAACGAGCGCTTAAGACGCGATTATAAACATGGCGACTAAAAATACGTCAGTTTACGTCAGGAGCACACTAATTTGACAGTTCTAAACTGACATTTATATTCTGTCCTTTTCTTAATGAAATAGAAAAAAAAGGATGCACAGAACTCAAATTTAATTTAATTTAGTTTGTGAACAACAGAATCGGGGCCATTGCATAATATTTTTTTTTAAAAAAACAGGAGGCTAGATTGGCATTGGCATAGATTATTAGCATAATTTAAGTATTAGATACAATACCATCCTTTGGTAACGCTTCCTTTATTTCTACTTTGTTTTGTATATTTTATATTGTACTAAAGAATGCGTGCAAAAGTTTCTTATTTTTTATCAATCCTTTTTTGTTTTTAAATAAAACGTTGCCCCACACTAAGAATTAATCCCGTATAATCCCGGTAACAATTACCTGTAGGTCATTTTCATAATATTATAACTAAACATAAATATCATAACAACTACTAGGAATATTTGTTTCGTGTGGGAATCGAACCCACGACACGCAGCACAACAGTCAATCGCTCAGCCGCTGTACCAACTGTGTCAATTAGTCAGACGGTCGCATACTCAATGTGACCGTTTGACTAATTAAAAAATAATGAAACTAAGGCCCGTATTACAGAACGTCACTCAAAACTCAAGCTCTACTTAAGTCTCGTTTCAAGCCATTTGATTGGTTGAAACTAGTTTTAAGTAATGTTTAAGCAGATATCAATGCTTGAGTTTCCTTCTGGAATACGGACCTTAGTATGTTTGTTGTTTAAAATTGACGTTTGATAATTTGATAGAGAGAATTACAAAATTATTCCATATATTAAATTATGTGGAGTTAGAAAAATCAGCATTATTTTGTTTAATCTTTGTTTTTATTTGACAGCAACTTGGAAAATAAAATTACCGGGTCATTAATTACCCGATTAGAAGATGTTATGTATTATTTTGATATGACGTAATACCTTACATCATCGGTGTATAAAAACTTGTTTTGGAAAAATAGAGTCTGTATAATCTCTTGCATTCTTCGACAACCAAACAAGTTACTTCAATATCCACATCAACCTTTTTATCGTCCCACTGCTGGGCACAGGTCTCCTCTCATACAGAGAACGATTGGGCGTAATAACCACGTTTGCTCAATGCGTTTTGGCGATTTCAGATTTAAAGTCCAGGATTTCTCAAGACATTTTCCTTTACCTTGTAATCAGTCATTAGTGTTCAAGATATACTTAGAAAGTACCTACATATAACTTAGAAAACTTACATAGGTACTTGCATGACCTGGAATCGAACCCGCACACTCATACAGAGGCTGGTGTTTTAACCAATAGGCCACCACAATTACAAGTTACTTACAATGTTTCTAAATATTTTTTTGGTAATTTTATATACATTATCGAGCCTAGCGCCGAGATTCGTTGATCAGTTTTGTTTAAAGAAACCGGTTGATATAATTACCTAACACATCTGATGTATGACCTTCAAAACACTTTTTGTTTTAATAACACGTCTTTATAGGTATAAATGCGAAAGTAACTCTGTCTGTCCGTCTGTCGGTCTGTCTGTCTGTCTGTCTGTCTGTCTGTCTGTCGGTCTGTCTGTCTGTCTGTCTGCTACGCTTTCCCGCTTAAACCTCTCAACCGATTTTGATGAAATTTGGCACAGATAATCTTTAGAACCCGAGAAAGAACATAGGCTACCTTTTATCCCGGAAAAATTTGATGTTCCCGAGGAAAATCTAAAAAGCGCGATATAACCGAACTCCACGCGGGCGAAGCCGCGGGCGGAAAGCTAGTTTACCTATATAGGTGATTTAGATTTATAGGTTCGATTTAGGATGTTGTGCAATGTTCATGCAATACCCATACCTATGTAATGTGGGAACGACAATTTTTGGGAAAGAAGGTCATAGAAATGACAGTTTAATGTATAGTTTTATATCTAATATTACAACTTTCTCTTTAGGCCGTTTAATATGGAAGTTCACAAGCGGATTTCTTTAAAATCATCTCACCGAAGGCGCGTGCGCAGTTAAATTCACTAATGATTATTATAAAACAGACTAAAAAGATGTATGATGTTTCTATGCAAATTTATTTATCAATCAATATTATTATCCTATTCAGGATAATTCAATAGACATATTTGCATAGAAATGATTAGTTATCTTAACTCCTAAGTAGTTTTATTTAAATCAGCTGTCAGAATTTGGTAGGCTTATAAATTCATCTTGATGACCATTGTTTATTCTTCATCATTTTTATGGTACTATATTTTGCGCAAATAAAAATAAAACTATTTAATTTTTTTTAAATTTTAATACTTATGTTACGCACATTTTCGGCTTCAAATTTAATGACGCAAATTTCGCGTGGGCCCTGGATTTGGGACTTGGGATGCAGAACTTTTATGAAGACCAACCTGTGCCGAAAGAGGCGATGGATAGACCGTGTGAAATTAAAGATAAATTGATTAGAAACGCCTTAACTACTGAGATGGTGACATATAGAGTAGTATCTATCGAAGGAATAGACGAGTTTCGACGATACCGAATAAATTGGGATTGAAGCAGACGAAATATGTTGATGATGATGAACGTCCCAACCTACTTCCCCCACGAGATTGTAATTCAGTAGTAATTTACTGTGTCAAATCAAATCAAATCATTTATTTCAAATAAACCAGTTACAGGCACTTTTGAATTGTCAGAAGGTCGGTCAGTCAATAAGATGAAGCTAGTCGCCCATTCCAAAGAGTAGGTACCTATGGAGAAGAACGGGCAAGAAACTCCATGGACACTCTTTTAAATTTTTAAGCTATTGTTACAAATATTTGATTACATCATTCATGTTGAAATCAACCGTGTGAGAACGATGCAGAAATATATTGTACGCTGAGAGCGTCCATTATGGAAAACATACAAAAATCAATTCAGAAATTAAAATACGCCGTGGCAGCTAAGAGATGACCAGTCCCCTCCGACGGCGTCCGTTCACGAACATGACGTATGGATCAGCATCATTCAGCTCAACCATATCGAAGGGAACCCAATGACCCAAAACACACGCCACCATCAGCGAGACATTTGAGTGAGCATGACATACTCTCAACAGCCAGAGCACAATTAAGTCAATAAAAAAGACTAACCCAACAAATAAATGCCTTACAGCACATTCGTACATTGTGCTCACACGTTTGCCATGCAATTATACAATACTAAGAAATTGAATCTACACAATGCTAAGATAGTTTTGTCCAAGGTTCAGCAGCTCCAACAGTGTTCCCGAATCTGTGGAAAGTTTAACTCCTGTGCAGTTGCAGCTGCACAAGTGCCGAACACCTCTGTCAGCGATACAATTCCGTAACGTACAATATGCTTGGCTACATAGTGTGTAATACAGGCTTTGACTAAATAACATAAACAATTACATATTAAAACTACAAGAGGAAAAATCAAAGAACAATCATTGTATAGAAATCGGACGCAGCTCAAGCCCAAGCCTTTTTGTCCTCAATATAATCCTTCACACTATAAAATGCTTTCTGACACAACTTACGTTTAATGAAGGATTTGAATTTATTCAGGCTCAGATCTTGAACCACCTCTGGAAGTCCATTGTAAAAATGTATACATTGGCATCTGAAAGAGCCACCTATTTTCTTGAGCCTTGTTGTAGGTACAATAAATTTGTGCCTGTTCCTAGTATTTATATCATGGACATCACTGTATTTTTTAAACAATTTTATATTTTTATGAGCATACAAAAGATTTTCATAAATATATTGAGACGGCACGGTCAGTACATTAATCTCTTTAAATTTTTCTCTGAGAGAGTGTCTCGGACTTAATTTATAAATTGCACGAACAGCTCGTTTCTGCAAAACAAATATTGTTTGAATATCGGCGGCATTTCCCCACAACAGAATGCCGTACGACATTACGCTGTGGAAATAGCCAAAGTACACTAAACGGGCCGTCTCAACATCAGTCAAATTACGAATTGTTCTAACTGCGTATGCAGCAGAACTTAGCTTTTTAGACAATTTTTCTATATGTGAACCCCATTGAAGCTTAGCATCCAGAGTTATACCCAAGAATACTGTGCTGTCGTCAGATTTCAATTCTTCGCCCTTTATCAACACTTTAGTTTCCACCTGCCTCACGTTAGGTAGAGTAAACTTAATGCATTTGGTTTTTTTCTCGTTTAAGAGTAAATTATTAACATTAAACCAATGGACTACTTTGGAGATCGCGCTATTTACATCATCAGTAACCTGCTGCTGACGTTTCAGTTTAAATAAAAGTGAAGTGTCATCTGCAAACAACACTATATCGTGGTTATCCTTTATTAGGTACGGCAGGTCATTGATGTAAATAAGAAACAAAAAAGGACCAAGAATTGACCCCTGTGGGACTCCCATTGTTACTAAAGATCCAGAAGATCTTTTTCCATTAACGTCAACGCTTTGAATCCTACCACTCAAGTAAGATGTAATAAGATCCAGTGCAGAGTTCCGGATCCCGTAGTGGCGGAGTTTCCTGATTAACGTATCGTGAAGAACGCAATCGAATGCCTTGGACAAATCACAAAAGATGCCCAAGGCATCGCATTTATCCTCCCATGCATTATATATATGACCTAGAAGTTCAACACCGGCATCAGTAGTTGAACGACCCCTTGTAAAACCGAACTGTTTGCTATGTAATAATTTATGTTTATTAAAAAAATTTAGCATTTGGTTTAAAATTAATTTCTCAAAAATTTTACTAAAGGTAGGTAGTACAGAAATAGGTCTATAATTTGTGGGGTCTGATGTACTACCAGATTTAAACAAAGGTATTATTTTACTATTTTTCATGAGATCAGGAAACTCTCCACAGTCAATACAAGCATTAAAGATAACAGCTAGAGTGGGTGCCACAATATCAATAATAGACTTAGCAACTTCCACCGAATGACCCCATAGGTCAGCAGTCTTTTTTACATTCAGAGTGTGAAAGATTTTAATTATATCTCTACTGATAACATGTTCAAAATGAAACTCCGAATCACAAACATTAACATTTTCTTTAAGCAAAGACTCCGCAACAGAAGGTGATGAGTTTAGGGATTTAGTAGTTGAAACAGGAATATCCGAAAAGAAATTTTCAAATGCCTCAGAGACTTGCGAGTCTGATTTAATTATGTTGTCATTAATAGACAGGCTATAGTCAGTATTTCTATCACTGGACCTTCCCGTTTCACTATTAATAATTTTCCAAGTCGTTTTAATTACATTGCCACTGTTCTTTATCTTTGAACTCAAGTAACGTGACTTGGCCATATAACAAACTTGTTTGAATAATTTTGAATATTTTCTAACATATAAATTGAATTCAACAGTGTTAATATAAATCCTCTCATTGTACAATTCATAAAGCCGAGTTCTACTTGTATGAATACCGATGGTAGCCCAATCAGAGAAAGATGCTTTACTATTAACAGAGATAGTCTTGGGAACAAAGGTGGAATCAAATAGCTTACAGTATATATTAAAAAAATTGTTATAGAGATGATTAGGATCAGCTTTAACAGCACTGGATAAGACTGGCAACTTGTGTGGTGGTAAGACTTGTGTGCCATATCAACCCGACAGATGTCATATGTCTCGGAAATTTTGGTTTTAGGACATGCTGGTTTCCACCGTTTTGAGAACAGGACTGAGCCCGCGTTGTAGATTACGGCCCACTCCCTCTCACTGAGAGGAGCCCTGTCAAGGAGGCCGGAAATGGGAATATTATAGGTTTATTATGTTACTGTGTACATAAGAGGCACAATAAATTACTCGGTGCTTTGGTGTTTAGCTAAAACAGTGCAGAATAAAATCTTGTGCTGATAATTTTAATCAAAGCTTTAGATATCTAATAAACTTTATTGCCACAACTGAACATGGATATGTATGCGGATTATCTAATTATTTTATTTATATTCCAGTTGCATGTCCAATTCATTTTTTACGAACATTTGTTTAAGTGCATACATTTTTTTATCTCAATGCAATTTAAAGGGCAATGCTCGTAATTAGATTGCAGATTAAAGAATATGTTTGGTATTTTATTTATTATTTGCAAAGACGCCATAAAAAAAAGACATCCCAATGACTCTGCTCTGATCTGTTCTCCTCTAGCAGGTAGATAATTTTATATTTTACAAACCACGCATTGTTAAATTTATTTAATCAGCACACCATTGACTTTAATTTTACTTCACTATCTTTATCTATTTATCATCATCATCAATATCAACCTTTTCATCGTCCCACTGCCAGCAGTGCCCAGGCACACGTCTCCTCTCATACAGAGAAGGATTGAGCGTAATCACCACGCTTGCTCAATGCGAGTTGGCGATATCACACTTAAAGTCCAAGTTTCCGCAAGATGTTTTCCTTCACCTTGTAAATCAGCCATTGTTGTCCAAGATATAATTAGAATGTACATATAACTTTAGAAATGTTACATTGGTACTAGCCTGACTTGCAATCGAACCCGCACACTCCTAGTTGAGTGGCTGGTGTTTTAACCACTAGGCCACCACGACTACAAGTCTAACCTAATTAAATCATACCAAAAGTTAATTATTATAATAACCTGAAATAGGTGATGATATAAATAAAGGTTGATTTTACAATCGTCAGATAACCTTTACCAAAGAAAAAATTAAAACGGTTTTTTTACAGCAATTAATATGCCAACTTGACATATTTATTATTTACTTAGATTAAAATAATCTGACGTATAAAATTGGCCACGAGATAATTATCACACACGTCGTTCATTAGTTAAAAGTACCTCCTGTTATTTTGTGATGGTTATGTTTTTAATAGATTTTTAAAATAACGCTTATAAAGTATTGCAGTTTTCAGGAAACATAGACACTAATTAATTTATCGTGAATTTGCGATGCATTTTCGGTTGGTTTTAAAAATTTCACAAAATCGTGCTATTTTAATCGATTCAATTTCTTTGTTACCCTAATCCAGGTCTCGTAATAGTTTTTGTTTTCTATTTGTATTTTTTTTGTTGTATCATTTATGTCTTTGATTTGTGAATCCATCCCTATAAAGTGCGTATGTTTGTATGTCTGTCTGTATGTATGTGCCCGAAGTTGCTCAAAACCCTCACCACTATAGATAATCATATAGATCTGGATGCGCTGAGTTCAAAAAACTATTTTTTTTTTTCTTCTACGCCGAAGGCGCGGAATCTCGGTCTAACTAATAGTTTTATAATGTATATACATTTTTTTTTAATTATCACAAAAATTCATCCATCACACAACAAACATAGTATAATTTATTTTATATTTTTGTGTTTAAGTAATTGTGTTGCAGAAATTAAGACATGCTAATTAAATTTTTTCAATTACCAATTTTTTAGTTTTTCAAACAAAATTCATCCATCCATAAGATGCCTATAAGTTTTCATACCAAACCATAAATAAAATAATGAAAATACACAAGCACCCTCATTCACATTGTCACACATTAAACTTAAAAAAAAAATCTTCGTCAATACAAACAACAAATTCACTTTACAGAACTTTCAAATTAATTCAAGCACGCGATGTCATAGACAAAAAATATATTCTATAAAAATAATGAGAACATACTGGTTGTCCGAAAGTGGCCAATGTTCGCGACAGTTGATAGTGAACTGAAACGTTTACATCCACCCCTACTTTATAAAACATAGCCTCCGCTCCGACCACGTCCTACCATCGACAAACAAGTCACCGTAGACCTACGAACGATAATCTCAAAACACAACAAACTAATTTAATTTTATGTTCGTTCAATTTGAATACCATTGCTTCTTTGAAGTAGTTGTTACTGTGTTTAAGTATCTACATATCTAGGTTGGTACTATTCTATGCCAGGTACCACACGGGAATGTATGCCCGGTACCACACGGGAACAATCCAATTACTAGGTAATATCTTTTTTATACTTTTTTCTTGTAAACAGTGTAAATAAGAAAGGCGGCATGAATCGAAAACAAAATTGTGGAAAAATCCTTTTGTATCATAATTTTGTATTTGAACAAAAATACTAAATACCTCTAATATTCTAATTGAGAGTTGTCGTTGTGTTTTTTATTTTTTCATTTTCAATTGCAAATAAGTTACAATATAGTGCACGTTTCCTTCTGCAGTTAATTAATGAAAATTAAATACAGAATGGAAAATTTTCTGGAAATCTAAACTGTAATTATAAATACCAAACACGTGTTATTTTTGGGCATCTGATACCTACCACATCGTCATCTGCCTAGTTTTTTCCAATCTATATGGACGCAGTATTTTATAAGGAGCCACGAGCCTATCTGACCCCCACAATCCAATTCTTGTTCTTCTGCTCAGCATATAGAAGTCCACTGCTGGACAAATGCCTCCCCTAAGGCTTTCATTCCATTGGGGGGCATTGCCATAATCCCCACGCTTGGCAGGCGGGTTGGGGATTGCAGTAATTTGTAATTCCACAGGAGAAGCGCTGCTGTCCGCTTCGCTGGTGAGTTCCCTTAGTCGCCTCTGTTGACACCCACGGGAGGATATGGGTCGGTACTATTCTATGTCCGGTACCACACGGGAACAATACAATTACTGGGTAATATTTTTACTATTTCAATACTTTTTCTTTTATACATGGTGAGTACAGCGTTTTAGATCTGACCACTCTGAAACGAAGACGAAAGGTCGAAAGAAACTCAAAGGTCACAATTTCTTTTAAAGTTTGACTTCAAAACAGTCTTAATAATATGATCTGATAGAGATAATCTTAGTTCGATCATATGGAGATCATATTGAATCAATGTCTGAGATTATCTTTTGAGAAAAAACCCACACAGATTGAGTTCACGCGTCCAGTCAGTGCATGCATTTGTCAAAAATCGTACCATAGTTATCTGTCATAGTCTTTTATAGTATAACAGGCTTTCTGGTCATATTTTTGCCCAATAAAAGATTAATACGACAATCAAAATTTAGAGATAAGATAATAAAATACTTTTTATATGGTGCCCAATTCTAAGTACATACGTTGAATGTATCTTATATAATTTTGTTATACAATAAGAAACCGCAATAGAAAATTTATTTAATCGGCCATTAGAAGTGGTAACTCTGATAAGTTAAGAGGGAGATGCTTAAATGTGAAGCATCTCCCTATTAACTTACTTATTTGTATTTTTGTACAATCACTAATCTGTACTAATATATAAAGCTAAAGAGTTTGTTTGTTCGTTTGAACGCGCTAATCTCAGGAACCACTCGTCCGATTTGAATTTTTTTATGCATTTGATAGCTTATTATCCCAGGAAGGCTTTAGGCTATATAACATCACGCTGAGATCAACAGGAGACGAGCATAATAACTACGCGAACAAAGTCGCGGACGGCCGCTATGAGTGATAGTACGAAAATTACAAATATGTAAATAAAAAGGTGTGCCTCTGTGGTACCGAGCTTAGAATAGTACCAACCCATATGGGTTGGTACTATTCTAAGCTCGGTACATGTTGGTCTCGTTTTGTATTTGCTAAGTGAGACATATCAATACAAGTTGTATTGCAATAGGTAGTAAGAGGCGATTAAGGGCAAATCACTGCGGTCCCCAACCCGCCTGCCAAGCGTGGGGAATACGAAAATCCCCCCCAAGGCAATAAAAGCCGTGGGGGAGGCCTTTGTCCAGCAGTGGGCCTCTATAGGCCGAAGAAGAAGAAATCAAAAAGTTATAGGTAAAATATTAATTTTAATTTTATTGTCAAACTTATATTTATATCTATTGAATTCTATTGCAATACAACTTGTATTGATATGTCTCACTTAGCAAATACAAAACGAGACCAACATGTCGTAAGTAGACGCTTCAAAACTCATAAAAATGTAAGCGCAGTAATTATATACTTATATAACAATTTATTGAATGATTAGATAAGGTGATACTCCCACGGTGTAGACAAAAATTAAATACCTACTTGAAACATAAAAAATAAGGAAGATTTTATGTGAGAGACATATGTTATATCTTGATCTCTTTCTCTTTCAAATTCACTCTCAATTCCCGTCAAAACTCAATATCTTTATTGCTTTCCCATAAGTATATACATATAAAGGTGGTAACAATTTGTGTGAGATCAATTATGGACCCTGTAGGGCACAACAAAATAGGGTAACAGGAGAGAGGAAGCTCTGTTTCAATATCTTAAAATAATATAATTATACTAGCTTTCCGCCCGCGGCTTCGCTCGCGTGGAGTTCGGTTATATCGCGCTTTTTAGATTTCCCTCGGCAACATCAAATTTTTCCGGGATAAAAGGTAGCATATGTCCTTTGTCAGGGTCTAAAGATTGTCTGTGCCAAATTTCATCAAAATCGGTTGAGAGGTTTAAGCGGGAAAGCGTAACAGACAGACAGACAGAGTTACTTTCGCATTTATAATATTAGTATGGAATGCAATTTAACTTAATAATAAATGAATATATACGGAGATTATTAACATCATTTACATCATTTTCCAATTATTATTGAATCATCCGCTATGACGATTCACTTAAAAACAAAACTGAATTTTAAAAAGACTCAAGCCTTTAATTCTTTATTGTGCCAGTTCTATTGGTTTAAGAAGTGCATGGTATGCTCTTGCGCCGCATATTTGAGTTGCTCGGGCGCACTGCATCAACACCTCGTGACCTGTACCTACATTGTGGTCTTAATTTTGATAAACGCCTCATAAAACACTACAATTTAGTGAATGTACACTCAAATGGTCAATTTCTGGCGCCCCGCCAGCTTGGTTTACTGTACATTTTTGTATGATTATTTTGTATATTATATATATACGGACAAGTCACATAGATTGAGCTAGCCCGAATGTAAGTTCGAGACTTGTGTTATGCTAACGATACTATATTTATAACTAGCTTTCCGCCCGCGGCTTCGCCCGCGTGGAGTTCGGTTATATCGCGCTTTATAGATTTCCCTCGGGAATATCAAATTTTTCCGGGATAAAAGGTAGCCTATGTTCTTTCTCAGGGTCTAAAGATTGTCTGTGTTAAATTTCATCAAAATCGGTTGAGTGGTATAAGCGGGAAAGCGTAACAGACAGACAGACAGACAGACAGAGTTACTTTCGCATTTATAATATTAGTATGGATAGATACATATCGGCGCTTGAAAGGCAATCATATTTAAGCGACAAATATTCGAAAATTGAGTTTTATATACCACTAGCTTTCCGCCCGCGGCTTCGCCCGCGTGGAGTTCGGTTATATCGCGCTTTTTAGATTTCCCTCGGGAATAATTTTTTCCGGGATAAAAGGTAGCCTATGTTCTTTCTCAGGGTCTAAAGATTGTCTGTGCCAAATTTCATCAAAATCGGTTGAGCGGTTTAAGCGGGAAAGCGTAACAGACAGACAGACAGACAGACAGATAGACAGACAGACAGACAGAGTTACTTTCGCATTTATAATATTAGTATGGATTCGAACCGCCAGATTTTTCTGCGTCGTTTGGTGTATATAACTCAATTTACGAATTTTTGTCGTTTAGATATGATTGCCTTTCAAGCGTCGATAAATAGATAAACATCCAAGACCCGGGCCAATCAGGAAAAGATCGTTTCTATCATGACCTGTCCGGGGATCGAACCCGGGGCCTCAACGTCGCAGGTAGGCGTGTTGACCGCTGCACCACGGAGGACGTCATTATTGTCAATAACGTCTTCTTAATTTTATGGAGCATCAGTCACTCTTAGGGTCAATTTTATACGTCAGGTTATTTTAATCTAAATAATATACATACACTAGCTGACCCGGCGAACTTCGTTCCGCCTTAAAGGCAATATCACATGACTACTTTTTAAATTAGGATAATTTTAAATAAATAAATATTATTATTCAATGATTCTTTATTTGGGAGCACAATCCTGGCAGTTCTCCGGAAATCTTTAATGTGCTACAATACTCGGAAACAACATCCATTGGCCCAATGCGAACGTCATTGCGCTATATTATATGCGTATAGAAACGCTGCCCGATTCAAATCAGTATTTGATGAATTTCTTCTTGTGCTTCGTAAATTATTATCTAGCGCTTGATCTCCGAGGTTTGCTCGACAATTTCGCATTGCCAACTGAGCCGTTTCATGGGCTGCCTCCCTTTGCTCTTCTTCAGTTCTTTTTTTTTTTTGTTTTGGATGGGAAATCATCAAATGACCTCTCCCGCTCTGGGCGGAGCGGAAGGGCGTGTCAGACTTTTACCTAGACTAAAACCCACCCGTGTTCCTTCACTTGCCTGTGCAACGGCCAGTGCCATGGTTTCTTTTTTAACCAACCCGCAACCCTGCGGACCAGTCCTCGTGGACCCCGTCAAGGTGTGCTGACATCTCTTTGAGGCGCGTGTGAAACACAACACGCCGTCAACTCGGGCCTGGTTCTTACCAGGAGGCGAGCTGCCTATCGCTCGCCGCCCGCAAGCCCGCGCCTACGCTGGTCGGGAGTCCGATGTTGCCACCCGACCAGGGCGCTTCCTGCGGCGGTTTGAGGCGTGAGAGTAGGATTTCCGCTCCCTCACGCGCTACGCCTCCTCCTTTGCCAGCATCACTGCTTCATAGCAGGAGGTGAAAGCTTGCCATCATGCACTCTTGCTCCGGACTATGGCCCGGACCAGGGTCGGACGCGAGAGATCGCCGCCACGAGGACACGGCTGTGCTCTACCCAAGCCGGGCAGACCTCCACCATGTCCTCAGGGCGATGCAAACAGTGGTCACCCTGGCGTTTCCTCCCGCCTTATACGGAACAGGAACCTCCCGAAACAGCCGTGTCCGGTGAGGACCTACGTCAGTCGGAAGGTGAGGACGCCGTGGCGCCTCTCTAGCTACTCCTCAAAGAGACGACTTACCGCCGCTATTGTGGCGTGCTCTGAGCTGGATTGCAACAATCACACTTTCCATGTCGCCATGAGATCCCGCCGGAGCTCTGTCCGCTGTACTGGGATTTTATGGATTGGATATGGACACAATTTAATGGATGTTATTATACATATAAACGTTTCTTTTTAATTACTCTATCTATTAAAAGAAACCTCATCAAAATCTGTTTCGTACTTTTAAAGATTTAATCATACAAAGGGACACAGGGAAAGAGAAACTTACTTTGTTTTAAAGTATGTAGTGAAGTGGTAAATGGCACAGCAAAACAATATTAGAAATTTTGAAGTTGAAGTTTGCTTTGGGGCTTTTATTAAAAAAATTAAACCGGCAGAGAGTATTTATATTCCTTGCTTTAAATGAATGCTTCAACATTCAATCGGTAAGATTTTTTTTTAATATGCTGAGTAGTGCAGCAGTGTGCTTTTTTTACCATTTTTAAAAATGAACCGCTAACTTAATTTTGACTGAGTTGTTTTGTTATTCCATGTCACGTCACACGGGAACGACGGGAACATTTGGAACGGGATAAAAAGTATGCTATGTGATATGTCCTTCTCCCAGTTCTTATCTATCTCCCTACCAATTTTGAGCCATACTGGTTAGGCGGTTCTTGAGTTATAAATAGAGTAACTAACACGACTTTCATTTATATACATAGACTTCATTCAAATCGGACAAGCCCTTTAGGAGGAATTCAGTGACGTACACAGGTACAGCAGATTTAGGAATATACCCATGGAAAGCATTGTCATCTACATTTGTAACAAAGATATCATACCTCTCTCTACCCCTAGAGCTCTTGTTTCAGTCTCTTAAAGTTAAATAAAAAATCTTAAATATTTATTTATTTCTATTTATTTTCTTCTCTTTTAGTTCATAAGTACCTACAATTTTAGTTAAATAAAAAAAATGAAAATATTTTCTTTATTTTTTCCCCTTTTAGTTCTTATGTACAATTTTCTTTTTAAGTAACTACAAAAATTAAAAAAAAAAAAACTATAAACTTGTCTAAAACAAAAAAAAAAAACTTGTGATTGCCCGGGTTTGAACCGAGGAACACCAGCCACCGCGAGTAAACCATACCACTATCACCCACGCCACAGCCGCTATGTCAAGCCGCGCGAAATTAGCGCCCATATTATGCGTGAAATATTGCGAAAGAGAAAACTCGAAAATATGCGCTTCCCCAGACATAAAACTGAGCTAGATCAATTTCTCGTCCCCGAAAACCCCCACATATTAAATTTCAGCGAAATCGTTAGGGCCGTTTCTGAGATCACATGCTTCTTCAAGCGATCAGCGCCATCTGCCGGGCTGATTTGTGAATCTAAACCATCCAGGTCGCCACTCAAACGCATACAGAAAAATTCATTAAAATCGGTCAAGCCGTTTAGGGGGAGTTCAATGACATACACACGTACAGCAGAATTATATATATAAAGATTGGCATATTTTGAATAGGAAAAAGAAGAGTTTTAATTTTTTATTTGATAAAAGTTAACTGATGATTGTAAAATCAACCTTCATTTATAATTATCATCAATGATACCCAAACAGATAAACGTTACCTATAAAGAGTTTATATTAACTATTGGTATGACTCATGTGCTAAGAAAAAGACTTTTTAAGTATTCAATTATATAAAAAATTCTCGCAGGGTTCGTTTTTAATTCATGCTTTCAGTGAATTTGATATTTATGTAAGCTTGTTGAAAAAAATGTCCTGTAATTATGCACAAGAATATGATGAAATTCTGCATTTGTCATCAACTTTAATTTTAGTATAGGTTTTGAGGTAGCACTGATTGTTTATCACACTGCTGGAATTGGAAACAGGACTTCCGGAATATAGAGAACGGACAAGCACTAAGAATGGCACCCTTGTTTTGGATGGGAAATTATCAAACGACCTCTCCCATTCTGGGCGGAGCATGTCAGACTTTTACTGACTAAAACCCACCCGTATTGCTTGACTTCCCTGTGCGCCAGGGCCACGGTTTCTTTTTTAACCAACTCGCAACCCTAAGAACGACACCCTAATTGCATAGCATACTATTACTATAATTTAGAATCAATCCATCATCCATTCCCCACCCATCCATCATCCATTTCCTACATTTTTGAAAAAGTGTCTCCCTAAGATGGTGAATCACGCAATTAATATTGTTGAACTGTCAAAATGAAACCCATTGCTACTGATAGTGTGTTAGGCATTTACCTTATGTATATTTTATTTATCAAATTCGTCAGGTACGGCTTTAGTATGGGTGGAGGTTTATAATTAGGTATGCGAAAAAAATCGCAAGCAATTGCTTTGTAAACTGTACCTACCTATAAATAGACATAAGGTTAAAAATGGATGGAATAGATTTATTCTGATACTTTATTTGTCATCATTATCACATAGAATTGTTATCTATCCTTATAACTAACTAATGTCGTCGCATTGTGCAGACGACACCAAATCAAGCCACTACAATTTGTCAGATTTCTTTATTAGAGTTTAAACGTTGTCTTTGAAGCATAAAGGCTCAAGTTTGAGTGGGAATTTTTGGCAGTTTCGGGTAGCTTGATTTGCTGTCGTCCCGATATGGTGTTATGGTAATATGGCGACCTATCTCAACAATAATAATGCTTTACTTAGCTACTTGTTTTAAAGGCATATCCAATTCTATCTAGTCTATAAATTAATAATAATCAAATATTGGCATTTTTTCAAAACCTGATAGCTAATATGCTATTTATAATATGCTCTAAGAAACTTT
Organism: Sesamia nonagrioides; assembly: GCA_017933935.1. Lineage (NCBI taxonomy): Eukaryota > Metazoa > Arthropoda > Insecta > Lepidoptera > Noctuidae > Sesamia > Sesamia nonagrioides. The sequence goes on from JADWQK010000049.1 coordinate 24,672, forward strand.
AGCGTAAATGCTAAATATGGAAACAGTGGTCGTAGGTTCGAACAAGCATTTTACTTTGTGTGAATTATTTCACAACCATTGTTCACGAAATGGTGGCAGAAAACATTGTGGGGAAACGATGTTCAAGAACCAAAATCTAAGACTTGATAAGTCTCCCAACCCTCATTGGGCACACATGATGGAACTGCGTAAGTATTTGCGTAGGACTGTAAGGTACAAATATATGTAGGCGTCGTACGCGTGGAATTCGATTATATCGCGCTTTTTAGATTTCCCTCGCGAATATAAAATTTTTCCGGGATAAAAAGTACCCTATTACTTAACACGGACTCCTAACTTTACGTCTGCAAAAAGCAATCGGTTCAGTAGTTACGGCGTGAAAGCGGAACAAACAAACTCACTTTCCGATTTATAATAGACTGTGATATTAGTAAGGATAAGGTAAGGTAAAGGTAATCGAATCAGAAATGAGGAGATCCGCAGAAGAACCAACGTCACCGACATAGCTCTGCGAGTCGCTAAACTTAAGTGGCAGTGGGCAGGGCACATTGCTCGTAGAACCGATGGCCGATGGGGCAGTAAGGTTCTGGAGTGGCGGCCACGTACTAGAAGATGCAGCGTAGAGAAGCCCCTAACAAGCTGGACCGATGACCTGGTGAAGGTCGCGGTAAGCCGATGGATGCGGGCAGCACAAGACCGGTCCACGTGGAAAGCCTTGGGGGAGGCCTTTGTCCAGCAGTGGACATCTATAGGCTGAAGAAGAAGAAGGATAAGGATTTTGGTGAGCAGTGTTAGTAAGCGTATGTGTTTTATGTTGTGGTGTGGTGTGTATTGTATATCAATGAAAAGCAAGAAAATATTTTAAAAAGAGTGTAACCAAAAGTTAAATAAATATATTTATGAGAATACGGCGTTTGTAATCACGCTTACGATAAACAATAAAAAAAAAAAATCTATTGAGCACTTTTTTGGTTGCTTCACGGTCGGATTTTCCAAGTTGAATTGCTGAATAATTGAATTAACCTTCATATCATTAATGTACATGTTAATGACCTCAAGTCCGTGTCTATTATGTTGCCACTAGACAAGCCTCCTCTTTTTTGGAGTAGGAGTGAGTCGACTGTAACATACAACACGGGCCCTGTGCGGGTTGCTCTTATCTTAGTTTTGCGACATATACGTCATGTGATTAAATAATGTGTTGTCATGTCTTGAGTGATTGTTATCTCTTGGTTTGTTCCGATACCGTGATTCGTGGGACTCATGGTAGTGGGAGGAACCATTGAGTTATAGTCGGTAGTGGTCCGATGTAACCTGATAAATCTGATGAAAGGAATCCTTGGGTATTTTCCCACAGATAGAAAAATATTGTACCTATAGGATTAAAAAAAAAAAAACATTGCCTGACACTAGGAATTTCTCCTGTATGGTGGGTACGTTTAAAATATTAAACTCACGTACACAAACAGCCAGACCCGGAATAACTTAGTAGGCCATACAAATATTTGTTCCGTGCGGGAATTGACTCCGCGACACCCAACGCAACAGACGATAGATCAGTACTACACCGTATTACTGCAGCCTGTGCTGTGCAGTAGTAGTACTAGTTTACTAAATAAAACTGCGTGATTTATGTAATAAAAAGTGCATCAACATTGGGATATCGCAGCATAGTGGCCTCATCATGACTTTGCCTCAAACCTCCCTCGTAGACGGTTCACGCGGCCGTCTTTTTCGACATGAATGAAAATTCATTACGTGACATTGGCTAAATGCACAAACCGTGCGAAGCCAAAGAAGAAAGAAAGAAATAAATAGTTTCTAACAAACCCACGTGACATTGGCTAAAAAAAGCCTAGTCTCTGTGATAAAGCAAATTTTCGATTCTTAATACATTGAAGTTTATTAAATAGACGCGTTTTTATCACACACAACATATAACAAGATAAAAGCACTAATATTAATACTGTAATTCATCATCATCATCACAGCGTTAATCCCAGTCGCATCCGAAGCTTTTTCAGCTTTTGGAGTCTGGGGTCCGCTTTACCAGTCCAACTGCTGAAATGGCTAAACTTCGACATTTTCCGTGAAGCGACTGCCGTCTGACCTCCACAACCCGAAGGCGACATCGAAGCATTGCAGTTAGACCAATTGTTGGACTTTTGAGGGCTCCAACAACCCGTAACGACTGCCACTAGATGTTTGTATGGCAGCCGGGACCAACGGCTTAACGTGCTTTCCGAGGCACGACCAGACCAGTGCAAGTATTCATATTCATGCATACAAATACTTGCACTGTGCGGGGATCGAACCCGCGCCACCTAGCGCAGCGGCCGCGTCTGTTACCACTACGCCACGGAGGCTGTCAACTAGCCCCAGTAACCTAGTGTTTGTGATAAAGCAAAGCAAATTTTTGAAGTTTATTCATGAAACAGACGCGTTTTTATCACACAAAACATATAACAAGATACTAACTAATATTGCATAAAATAATAATAAATATAATTATGCACTAATTAACACTGTAATTAAATGTAAGCAATTCGGGGCTGCGTAATCATGGCCCTCGGTGTGAAATTAATACTCTGTATGACATTCGTGTTAGTAATATAAATGTTTGAATGTCCTAATCTGTCAGCTAATTAATTAGGTGCTTTAATTTTTAAAGCAGACAGTTTGAAAGGTGTTGTGAATGGATTCGACAAAGAAATAATTAGCACAATATTATATATTTATTCTTGAAAAAATTCAACCATTAATTATTATTTTTTACAATTGGTTGAGACCACGGGTTCGCCCGCGTGGAATTCGGTTTTAGCGAGCTTTTTAGATTCTTCATTTTCGGGGATTAATTTACCGTATCATTTAGCTTCCAAGTTTAAATGTACATATTCGTTTTGTATTACTTTGTTTTATACGAGACACAGCGCCGTCTATCACCGAACTGGTATGAAGCTAACAATATTTTTGTTTTCCCTCGGGAAAGTCAAATTTTTCCCGGATAAAAACTAACCTATTATTTAAACCAGACTTCTAACTTTACGTCTACAAAATTGCAACTCAATCGGTTCAGTAGTTACGGCGTGAAAACGGAACAAACAGACAAACTCACTTTCCGATTTTTAATATTAGTAAGGATATCATATAGATTACAGAACATAAATATCGACCTTATAAGCATTAGGTCGTATGTATAGGTTGTCGAACCATACGACAATGCTTTTAAGGTCGAACAATATGAAGTTTTACAAAAGGTGACAATGGCCGGTCTTATCATTAAGAGCGATCTTTTTCAGTCAAACTTAGGAGTTGAATTTGACTACAGGAGTCCTACTATGACATGTTAAAACTATCTTAAATCGTTGTGAGACAGGGATAGCGCTATTCAACCCATATAGCTCTATCGTTGTCTGACACTAAAACCATGAGGGTTTTAAACCCCCCAGATCAAAGAACGGCCCTTTAGTTTCAGTTTTTAAATAATTATGTGTAATCATCATCTTCGGCCTGACTTCATCTAGTGCTGGGCCTTGACCTCTCTCGCTTGTGCTATTCTTCAGCTCCTGTGTCAGTTCCAAGCAGGTTCGCCCCGCGAAGACAACTGTGTTGAAATTATGCATACTAATTATTTTATTGTTCTAACTGATCTGGTTATATCCACTGACGTCAAGTATATTCAAGGGTGAACCGTAGGTGGGCGTGATTAGATTATTTTTTAGGCCTATGTTACTTATGAACGTAGATTAGCAACCTGTCATTATACAATGATTTAATCTCTTACCACTTGTTTTAGTATGGTAATGGTTCAAAGTATGCCCTGAAGGTATTATAGAACCGAGAGATTACGCAATAATATTTATACGTTTATTTAGTGTCGAACTATAATTCATTTCTCTTTAAGAGATTGGTGTCACGCTTATGAAGTCAAATGTAATATTAGTAAATAATAATAATAAAGCAATTTTATTTCCAACAACTTTTACTTACATTTTCTCTTATAACTAGGTAACTATTTTTCTCTTCTCAGCTTATAGCGAGAGATCCACTGCTGGACAAAGGCCCCCCTAAATGCTTTCATTCCATTGGGAGGCATTGCCATAATCCCCATGCACGGCAGGCGGGTTGGGGATCGCAGTAATTTGTTATTCCACAGGAGAAGCGCTGCTGCCCGCTTCACTGGTGAGAGTTCCCTTAGTCTCCCCTTACGACACCCATGGGAGGATATGGGATGGTACTATTTTATGCCCGGTACCACACAGGGCAGTTAACTATTACAACTTCATTATTGGAACCTCACGATGGATAAAGACCTCCTGTAGCTTACTCCACAATTTTCTATTCCTTGCTTTTCCTCTACAATGTTTTCCTGCTACAAAAATTGTTTCATTGATCTAACTGTTTCTTGTAGGACCTCTTTTTCTTTTTCCACAGTTCCTTTCCATGTTGTAGTTTCTAATGTCCATCTACTGTCTATTTATCTCGCTATATGCCCAGCCTATCGCCATTTTTGTGTGCGAGCATGATGAAGTACAGGAGTAAAAACGATTTTTTTTTTATACAAAGCACTTATGTTATGGTGCGTAACTGCAAATGCATAATAATACTTAAGTAATGCTTTAAAATGGAATGAAGATATGATTAACAATATTTATACAATTTGGCCCAAGAAGACCCCCGGCAAAACTGTGTCAATATTGTAGCTGTAAATATCTACTTATTTTTTTATCTTTTCATTATTATTTTAATTAGTCTGACTAATTAACTCGACATAAACATAGTCAGCACAATATAATGAACTAAAAAATAATCGTAAAACATACGTTCCAAAACTAACTACCATACTACCATACTACCATAAATTACTATTGTTTTTAAGAAATGGTTGAGAATAGAATACTCTTTATGTATAACATATAAATTACAGAACACATATATAATGATTTTACAAAAAGTTAGCGACATTATTACAACACTATCTAATTGAATAGGTTGAGACTTAGTATTGACCGGATAGTTTTATTTATCTTTAGACTAGTCTAATTGTCCGCCGCGGCTTCACCCGCGCAAGTTTCAATCCTGGGGGAATACCGGATAAAAAGAAAATATTTGTTATTCCTGGTTATATACCATCTGTGTGCGTGAAAGTGGAACAATAAAACAGACTCACTTTTACATTAATCTTGACCTTAAGTCGTATGTATAGGTCTGACGATCTACACATACTACTACTGCTTCTAACGTTGAGCTATAGATACGACCTAATGCTTCTAAGGTCAAGATTTATAATATTAGTAGGGATTGACAGTTGTAAAAATTGTTGGCAATCGCCATTTGTTTATCGTCAACCTGTTTTCGGAAGCAGACTGATTATCATCTAATGAATAAGAGTAATGCAAGCAAACCTCGTGACAAGGTCATGTTACTACTGCTATGACGCACGCTGTCCAAGTGTATTTTACAATGACATCGGGAGTAACGGTTGGAGTTTTGACGGGAAAGCTAAGATGAGTGTTCGCGCAGTTTTCATTGGACTTTTAAAATTATTTATATGTCGTTTACTAAATAAAAGCACGTGATTTGGGTAGTAAAAAGAGCATTCGGTAAATAATTCATAAAGATCATTGAAATATCGCAGCATAGTGGACACATCATGACTTTGCCTCAAACCTCCCTCATAGACGGTTCACGCGGCCGGCGGATATCCGCCATTATTGTGAAATACAATTTTCAAAGAATTTCTATAATTTGTTACACGTGTTATTGGCAATTTTTTATATCTATTCTACAGAGGCCATTGATCAAGAGTTGAGGTTGAATCTCACCTTAAAAAAAGAAGAAGACAAATGATATCGACCGACACCGCATACGCAGCCGACAGAAGCTGTTCTATGTCGAAAACGAGAGCAAAGTGCAGCCCTAAAGTGTTACAAAAGTACGCATGTTTTGACGTGGGCAAGCCAAGGTATCACCACACCCATATATCAATCATTATCTAGCCATTGCACAATTGATCACCACTCATGAATATAAACCTAATAAGTGTTTCCTACATAGAAGGTCTTGCAAGGAATGGTACACTCGACCTCGTAGGAAAACGACTTCTTAAATGTATCAAGGTAACCATGACATAACATATTGTTACAACATATTTATTTTAGTGAAACTTATTTAACTATTAAAGAACATGGAAAGCGTATTCATAAGCTATTTGTATTATAGATTAATAACGTAACCCATGGATTTTAACCTGTAGAGCCAGTTAACGATTCGTTGATTTTGTAAGTCGCTGTTATCATAATAAACCATGGTTGGTCTCCCATAGGCGTGTACGGCAACGCGGATTAGATCACATAATATGAGGAAGGCCGGTCAGTGACAGCATTATATTTTATATGGATATATGTACATAATTCCGCAATCGGAAAATTGACTGACTCACACATAGCCCTTTCTATTTTTGGACTTCTATGATACATCACCGTTTGTCTAGTCTTCTGATAGCATTCGATTTTGAAATCGATCACACACCCACATCTGTAGAACTATGGCGGACTAATTACTAGACGATAAACGACGCGGTTGGCATAATTATTGTTAAGTTGCGTATCGTAGGTTCGAATCCCGCATGAAACGGATATTTATATGGCTTATAGATAATTGTTCCGGGTGTGGCTGTTTGAATATGTTAGCAAGCCCGCGCCTACGGTGGCCAGGAGTTCGATGTTGTCTTCCAACCAGGGCGTCTCCTACGGTGGCTAGAGGCATGATGGCGTCGAAATGCCCCCTCCCTCAAGCGCTCCACCTCAATCAATCAATCAATCATTTATTACTTCTAAAACCTATGTAACAAAATAATACAGACCTTGTAGATAAATACAATACCAGAATCATTGCTTCACTGTAGGAGGTGCGTCCTTCTGCGAAGCAGTGATGCTGGCAAAGGCCTGCAATCCCTTTGATATCCCATAATTCTGTTAATTAAGGCCATATTACCCGAGTTTGATCGATTGGCGTTATCAAAGGGAAGACATTTTTGTTGAAATATTGACTAACAGAAAGTGCTGATTTAGCAAAACTTTAATGGGGTTTACATTTTGTAAACTTTTACATTTTGGTGTTTCTCATATTTACGTACAGTTTGTTCGTTACGCTGTAAATCTTCTGTTGATTTTAAAATGATTTATAGATCCACTTGCTATCACTACTTTATTTACAGTTAGTAGCCTCGTGTGTTGTAGCATTATGTCAGTTCATAATTTTGGAGACACGAGAGAGAATTACGTCAGGTTCGATTTTTTTTTTTTGTATAGTCCATTTATTCTAAAGGCTAAAAACATCATGCTACGACTAATAGAAGCGAAGAATTAGTAGAAAATTTAGGAAAAACGGGGAAAGATATTCATCTTATTATGAGGGCTTTCATTGTATGAACTGTGTAAAAGGTCACGCAGCTATCCAAAAGATATTATGATATAAAATTTGTTAACCGCGATCATAATAACTAAAATTGATGCGGAAGAATTCGTGAGCAACAAATATAGTAGCTCATAAATTGAATTGAAGCCTGCTTGAAATTAAACGCGATATAGATAAAGAGTTTTTGTAATGTGCTTATTCCTCATTAGAAAACGCCCTTATGTTCTATTTCTCTATACAAAGTTCTCCACAGATACACAAAAAGATAAAAAGATTCAGTGCCACAGAGATTTAGTATTGACAAAAATCCGATCACTCATTGCAGCGCGCGTCATCAGCCTCCTTCTTCACTGTATAACATCCATGCTAATATTATAAATGGGACAGTGTGTAGGTATATCTGTTTGTCTGTGTCTGTATGAAGTGTGACATAGGCTACATTTTGACTCTTTGTAATCCCCTACTTCCCTAAAATGGCGAGGGTGTAAGTTTGTATGGAACATTCTTCAATTTTAAAGTTAGAAAGCTAAAAATTTATATGCGGACTGCTTATGAATAACAAGAAAATTGTGCATTATATTTTTTTGGAAATCTGCCCTTAACTCCTTAATAATATCGTCTACAGTCTAAAATAATATCTTGTTTCGAGTTATCTTCTGTGTTCTAAATCAGGAAAAGGGAATCGTGTTACCTCGAATTTAACGCGAGCGAACCCGTGGACAAAAGCTCATACTAGCTTTTGCCCGCGGGTTCGCTATTAATTCTAACTTAAAGTTTCATTATATTCAAAACTTGATCTGTCATTATCTTTTAATTAATTAATTTTTAAATTTGTACGTTGTGCTCACAAGATAAAAGCAACAGAAATATAACCCATATTATGATTTTAAAAGAGTGTCCATGGAGTTTCTTGCACGTTCTTCTCCATAGAGATTTACTCTTTGGAACGTGCAATTTAGTTTCACTTTTCTTGGACTCACCGACATTGAATATTCAGAAGCACCAAAGGATGGTTAATTTGAAATAAACAATTTTGATTTGATCATTATCATCATTGTAGCCGAAAAAGTCCACTGCTGGATATAGGCCACTCCCAAGGCTCTCCACGACGGCCGGTCCTGCGCCTCCCACATCCAGCGTTTTACCGCGAACTTCAGCAGGTCTGGATAGGATTGATCTGTACTATGATTTAACAGCGCATTTTAAATATTATTTTGATTCAGTTAATTGCTTGGTAACTGATCATCTCCAACATAAGAGGTTGTTTAGATAGCTGGTTGCAAAGAACGAGTTATGAGCGAGGGAAAAACGTGTGCGCATGCGCTGCGCAGTGACGTCATGAGATATTGGTGGGATATTAAGTTATAGTTCGCAAACACCTAAAAAATAAATTGTATAATTGGTTTTCCTATAAAATAATGTTATCCAATTATTCATTTTTGTGGTTAAATGCTATTAAGAAACATAATAAAAAACTATGAATTCATATATTGTTTTTACATGAGTACGCAAGTAACCGGTTTTGGTGTAAAACCGCTTTTGCTCTTGCATTGCACTGGACGTCGAGTCAACCGCATGTGTAATAAGGTGTTCAAACCGGTTGCTCTCGCGCATTGCGAAAGAAAACTTTAGGCTAATTTTAGGGATTTTTACATTTTTACGATTCCATACCTCGAAATCCTTATATTATCACTTTGTTGTCCGTCCGTCTGTCTCTCTGTCAATAGGCACTGTATTAGGAATGTATGGAGGTATCAAGCTATAATTTACCTATACTAATATATATAAAACTGAAGAGTTTGTTTATTTGTTTGAACGCGCTAATCTCAGGAACTACTGGTCAGATTTGAAAAAAATATTTTTGCGTTGGATAGCCCATTAAACCAGGAAGTTTGCTTATATACCATTACCCTGCGACTAACAGGAGCGGAGCATATAAAAAAAACGCGGGTTAAACCGCGCGGCGCAGCTAGTATCAAATAATCAGGTAAGGACACTATCCCTTGTGTTGTGAAAAAGGTAAAGTTCTAAGCCAACGCAATCAGAAGATACAGTCGTTTAAGCAGCAATTTTTCGACACTACAGGATACTTCCCGTAAACTCAGAATTTTGAAATTTGGTACCAATCAACATTTTATAGTACCGATACCTAAAGGAAAAATGCGAACACCGTAAATTTTTGGTGACATCATACTTTTTTATTCAAAATAATTTTATACTTACTAACCTTCTCTGTTGTACGGAACTCTTGGTGCGCGAGTCCGTCTCGCACTTGACCGTTTTATTTAAAAAAGTGTATTAGCCTTTTGCTGTCATTGAGAGAAATGTCACAGCTCTCTCAATATAGGTACGTATCCACGTGATTTGTAGTTTTTTTTTATATTTTTATAAATTAGAGCTTGACCGCAATCACGCCTGTTGCTAAGCAGTGATGCAATCGTTGATGTTAAAGCGCGGTAGTTTATTAAAAGCCTATTTACTCAGCCTTGAAGACACATACATTAAATTACAATCAGACGGATACACCACCTCTTTAAAATTGTACCGGTCCCTCGATGTACGCGGTGTAAATGACGAGGAGAAACACTTCGTCCAGATCGTAGTGGTATCAACAACGTAATGGCCGCCGTACGACGGGTCATCCGATGGCGAAACGGAAATGGAGGAATTAAATCATGCAATTCCCTCGCAAACTCTACAAAATGCATCCTATAGAACACCGATAGGCTGTCTACTCTTCGCCTGTTCTCTAGGCTTTGGAGACCATTTTGAACTAAATCTGGGTCGCCAATTAGCTTCTTCGCATGCCTCGTCACCGAATCCAAAGTTGCCAGGCGAGATTTTGCAGCACCAGCCCAAAAATGGCTGCAGTAGGTACGCCATACACGAACGGACCTGTGCTTTGTATATTATTAGAAACTGTCCTGGTGTGAAGTATCACCAGACCTCTGCAATAACGCCAAGTTTCTTCTTTCGTCAAGCTTTGGAATCTATGAACTGCCCAAAATTTAGATTTGAGGAAATCTCGACTCCCAAAAACTGAAGGCAGTAGGTGCACTCCAAGGATAAATCCCAAAAAGTAGGAGTCAAGGTGAACGTCTTCTTTTGGCGATTAATAGACTCGCTTGCGTTTTGGCGGAATTGGCGCTGGATTGGACTGGATTGGATTGGATTGGTTTTTGCGTTGGATTGGTTTTGGCGCTTTGCCCCATTCGGAGACTGCCTGTAGTGCAACATTCGTACGCTTTACTATTGCCTCTCTTTTCAGGTGCTCGGGTTAATAAAGAATCAATCCGGTGCATTGATTCTTTATTAGCCCGAGCGCCTAGCAGGTATCTCTCCACAACTGTGCTATCATCTGCATACCCATAGATACCGGGCATCAGCAGATCATTAATATGCAGTAGGAACAGAGTTGCAGAGAGAACAAACCCCTGAGGAACACCGGCAGTAGTCGACATGGGCTCCGATGAGCATCCGTCGATAACAACCCGGAGGGACCATTCAGTTAGGAAGTTTTTTGCCCAGCCAGTCAGGTCAGGGGAAATGCCGTGCATTGGTATACTTACTCAAAAGGCCAGCGTGCCATACCCAGTCGGAGGTCTTCGAGACATCTAGGGAGACGGCAATCGCTTACCCATTATTCTCGAGGGTCTCGCGCCACATATGAGCGGCATACACTAATAAGTCCCTAATTGATCGATTGCGGTGAAACCCGTACTGTCAGTCACTGAGGAGATCGTAACCTTCTAGGTATGACAAGAGGCGCGAGTTCAATACACGCTATTTAAATCGGCCGATAGTTAGAAGGATCTGCACGTCGACCCTTTTTGGGCACGGGCTGCAAGTTGGCAAGCTTCCAGGACTAGGGCACTATTCATCATCAACCTTTTTATCATCCCACTGCTGAGCACAGGTCTCCTCTCATACAGAGAATGAGAGCATTACTACAGGGCACTATACCAGTCCTAATTGAGAGGCGATACAAGCGCGTCAATATAGGAGATAACTCGGTCGCACAGGCCTTGAGAACAATCGCTGGTATACCATCTGAACCACAAGCGTTATTCACGTCTAAACGACACAGTACTCTCAGAACCTCCTTGTTCAGCGAACATCCGTAGCCATAGTCATAGCGACAGGGGTTGTGAAGTTTGCTTAAATACTGGATCATCTACTTGATCTAAAGGCATTTTCGCCTATTTAACTCTCTGTTTTTCCATTTATAATACAGGAATTTTTCGCCTAAGTCAGATACTAAAGTTCATTTCAGATATTCTCGCGATAAAGTTTGTTCACCCCTCCTACTAATGTATCCCAAAATGGGATATGCGATATACGGTTTAGGCTCTTCAAATTGCTTTAAAAATAAAACTAATAACATATGAAACCTAAACCTCAATTTAAGGAAAAATAAAGAACTATTATATCCTTAATTTTAATGTATGTACATATTAATTATATTTTGAAATATGAGAATACAAAAAGTAAAAAACATTTAAAAATCTTAAAAAAAATATATTATTCTTATACTATTTAACAGTTCAAGTTTTACCACAAGATTAATTTATAAGCGACTAACTATACTGTTTACTTATAATTTATTCTAATTGCCGTGAGATTTATGCACGATTTATGCAAAGGGCGCCACGCAATGATAACATACTTAATGTTATGCTACATAAGTTAAAGAATGTATATTGCAAGGGTTACATAGAAGATTGAGTAATTTTATAAACAGCTAATTATGTTAAAGCCTGATTACAACAAAAAAACCGTGTAAATACCGGATATAATTGTTGCATAATGATATTCTTATCAATTCAGAGGCAGAGGTTCGTATAGATAAGGCAAATGTATACATAAATAAATAAATATATACGGACAAATCACACTGATTGAGCTAGCCCCAAAGTAAGTTCGAGACTTGTGTTACGGGATACTAACTCCTATATTTATAATAGATACATATATAGATAAACATCCAAGACCCAGGCCAATCAGGAAAAGATCGTTTTCCATCATGACCTGGCCGGGGATCGAACCCGGGGCCTCCACGTCGCAGGCAGGCGTGTTGACCGCTGCGCCACGGAGGTCGAAAATAATGAATATTGAGAGTTGTCATTAAATATTCTAGCTGTATATTTTGATTATGTATTGAAAAGTTTGGTAAAAATGCGATTTTAAGTATGTGTCTGCTCTAATATGTATAAAGCAAATATATAAGTATATATGAAATACACAACATACACATTGTCAAAACCAAGATGTGAAATTTTGTCTTGATACATGAAGTAAAAAGAATATATTCTTTTTTCCAGAAAAAGTTGCATTGTTTTGAATATGAAATTAACTTGAATTCCAGTTCTTCTATAAAAAAATGAAATATTTCTTCGGCTATGCCCTGTATGTATCCTTAATATTTGTTACGACATCAGCAGAGTAATTGCGAAAAACATTATCAGTAGCAATGGTTTCCATTTTTACAGTTCAACAACATTCATTGCGTTATTCGCGTTGTTGAGCAGACACATTTTTCAGAAATACTAAGCAATTCACTACTTCGAAATGATTCAAATTGATAGTAATATGTAGTTTACGCAATAAGGGTACTGGCATTAATAAGACACTTGTGATTAGTTGATAAACCAGTGACGTATTTGAATCGTCTTCAATATAGATACCTATTGGAATACCGGAATGGGTATGGCTGGCAAAAACAACAGAATAATGGGTCGAAGCTACGACCGGTTTTTTTTTGTATTAGAGGAAAATGTATGTTTTTCCTTATATCTTATTAAGTATTCTGTTATATGATGCTTTTCAACAAAGAGGATAATGTAGTTAATATCGCAATTTACAAACCATAGGTAAACTAAGATTGCTTCGAAGAGATTGCATTAGCGGTAATGCTGTCCATTGTATTGTTGAATGTATTTTTTATGTATTGTGTGTTTTTGGTGTAGTACAAAGTATATATACCTAAATAAAATATAGAGCCCACAAGTGCTGGCTGTAAAAGATGTTACTTTATTTTCTTTTATTGTAACTTTTTTAGTCCGTTTTATATTGTACTAGCGACCCGCCCCTGCTTTGCACAGGTGCAATGCTGATACTAAATACACTACAGAAAACTACGTTGTATAAAAAAAAAAGCGGCCGCGCGCCGCCGCTTTCGCTGCTCGCGCTACCCTGGACGGAACGCGACACTCCGCAATTTTTAAATCTGTAATATCTTCAAAAATATTCATCTAAATCATATGCTGTAAAGGGCGATATAAATGTATATTAAGTCAAAAATTTATTTAAGGTGTTAAATTGGATAAGGATTAATGCTGTATTGGTCAAACTAGCTTCGAACATTAGCCAGAAAGTGCTCAAAAAAACTAAGTTCTGCTGCATACGCAGTTAGGACAATTCGTAATTTGACTGATGTTGAGACGGCCCGTTTAGTGTACTTTGGCTATTTCCATAGCGTAATGTCGTACGGCATTCTGTTGTGGGGAAATGCCGCCGACATTCAAACAATATTTGTTTTGCAGAAACGAGCTGTTCGTGCAATATATAAGTTAAGTCCGAGACACTCTCTCAGAGAAAAATTTAAAGAGATTAATGTACTGACCGTGCCGTCTCAATATATTTATGAAAATCTTTTGTATGCTCATAAAAATATAAAATTGTTTAAAAAATACAGTGATGTCCATAATATAAATACTAGGAACAGGCACAAATTTATTGTACCTACAACAAGGCTCAAGAAAATAGGTGGCTCTTTCAGATGCCAATGTATACAATTTTGCAATGGACTTCTCTGGAAGTCCATTGTAAAAGAACCACCTCTGGGTGGTTCAAGATCTGAGCCTGAATAAATTCTAATCCTTCATTAAACGTAAGCTGTGTCAGAAACCATTTTATAGTGTGAAAGATTATATTGAGGACAAAAAGGCTTGGGCTTGAGCTGCGTCCGATTTCTATACACTGATTGTTCTTTGATTTTTCCTCTTGTAGTTTTAATATGTAATTGTTTATGTTATTAATTCAAAGCCTGTATTACACACTATGTAACCAAGCATATTGTACGTTACGGAATTGTATCGCTGACAGAGGTGTTCGGCACTTGTACAGCTATACAGGAGCTAAACTTAGTATTCGGGAACACTGTTGGAGCTGCTGAATCTTGGACAATACTATCTTAGCATTGTGTAGATTCAATTTCTTAGTATTGTATAATTGCATGGCAAACGTGTAAGCACAGTGTACGAATGTGCTGTAAGGCATTTATTTGTTGGGTTAGTCATTTTTATTAAATTGATTGTGCTCTGGCTGTTGAGAGTATGTCATGCTCACTCAAATGTCTCGCTGATGGTGGCATGTGTGTTGGGTTCCCTTCAATATGGTTGAGCTGAATGATGCTGATCCATACGTCATGTTCGTGAACGGACGCCGTCAGTGGGGACTGGTCATCTCTTAGCTGCCATGGCGTATTTTAATTTCTGAATTGTTTTTTGTGTGTTTTCTATGGACGCTCTCAGCGTACAATATGTTTCTGCATCGTTCTCACACGGTTGATTTGAACATGAATGATGTAATTAAATATTTGTAACAGTAGCTTGAAAATTTAAAAGAGTGTCCATGGAGTTTCTTGCCCGTTCTTCTCCATAGGTACCTACTCTTTGGAATGGGCGACTAGCTTCATTTTATTGACTGACCGACCTTCTGACAATTCAAAAGTGCCTGTAACTGGTTTATTTGAAATAAATGATTTGATTCAGATTTTGTCGCAAAAAGTAAATGACAAAAAAATGTTATTGTGGGATATTAACAAGAAATACACATATACCATCGTGGACTTTTCTGTAGACCTTCTCAATGTTTACAATATTTAGTACATTCTTTTGATAAATATCGTAGGGTTCAGCCAGCTTTTTACTGTAAACGCGGAAAAAAAAATGTAATTATTTACGACATCACATTAGAAACTTCAAAAATAATGGTATTTCTTTACAATTTAATAGATATTATAATATATATAAACCTTCCTCTTGAATCACTCTATTAAAAAAAAAACTATATCAAAATCCGTTGCGCAGTTTTAAAGATTTAATCATTCATGTATGTCGTGGTGGCCTAGTGGTTAAAACACCAGCCTCTCAAGTATGAGTGCGCGGGTTCGATTCCAGGTCAGACATGTACTTTCTAAGTGTATCTTGGACACCAATGACTGAAGGTGAAGGAAAACATCTTGAGGAAACCTGGACTTTAAGTCTGAAATCGCCAACCCGCATTGAGCAAGCGTGGTGATTACGCTCAATCCTTCTCTGTATGAGAGGAGACCTGTGCCCAGCAGTGGGACGATAAAAAGGTTGATGATGATGATGATGAATCATTCAAGGGGACATAGGGAAAAAGAAAGTGACTTTGTTTTAGTGATGTTTTTACAGAGACCAGCAGAGTAATTGCTTAACACACTATCAGTAGCAATGGGTTTCATTTTGATAGTTCAGCAACATTCATTGAGTTATAATTTACGTTGTTGAGTACACACATTTATCGAACAATGGAGCAATATGCTTCAAAATGATTCCAGTTCATAGTAAAACTGCGTTACGCGATTGGGGTGCTGGAGGAAAATGCAGTTGTTAGGTATCTTTAAACGAAATGTAAGTAGAGGAAAGGAGGTAGTTCTCCTTGTTGGCAGGCCAACTTAATACAATTATGACTCGTCCGACGTTTGTCCTCCTTTTTTTAAGAGGAAAATTGTATTTTATTTCCTTCTAGCTTTTTTTTTACTTTGTTCTTCAACTTGGAGAAAAATACAGTTAATATTCAATTCTTAAACATGGATACAAAATTATACCTAAAGGAACGATTATGGATGTAATCTAACTTATAAACAGACAAGTCAAAATGGAACAGAAAAAAGGTACAGAGGTAACGCTTATTTAATAAGAAATCACTTCCATCATACCTAGGACAATAAGTACAGAAATGTAGACAGAAAATCTTAAAAATGTAAATATTATCGGATATCAAATAAAAATGAAGTCGTGGTGGCCTAGTGGTAAAAACGTCAGTCTCTCAAATATTTACATTCGGTTCGATTCCAGGTCAGGCAAGTACCAATGTAACTTTTCTAAAGTTATATCTACTTTCTAAGTATATCTTGGACACCAATGACTGAAGGTGAAGGAAAACATCTTGAGAAAACCTGGACTAAGTCTCAAATCGCCAACCCGCATTGAGCAAGCGGAGTGATTACGCTCAATTCTTCTCTGTATGAGAGGAGACCTGTGCCCAGCAGTTGGCCGATAAAAAAGGTTGATGATGATGATGAAATGAAAATGTAGGTGCATAATATATTATTGTCTTTGTAAACAAGTGCCGCCGCACTGTCTGTTAGAAATTACTACTATAAAAGGCCAAACCAAACCAGTTTTCTTCTCCTATTATAAGTTTCTTCCGAATTTCATATCAAATATTTGCACCTTTGATAGTCTCGGAGCTATTTGGAAAATGGTTCAGCATCAACAGCTGTTAAATCGAAAGCGAAACTGCGGTATATTTATCGACAGTTACTGATAGTGGTAATGAGATATTACGCATCGTATTGTGTGGTCACAACATCATGTAATACCAATAGTTGCATGTTATCGCGAGCGAGTTTCGTTTGTACACTTAATAAAGGCGTGGTCGCATCCTTAACTACTGATAGCGAGTTGCAATTGTTGGGGTACCGTCGAAGTGAGAACCTTGGAGAAATTGTAGTTAAATGTTCGATGTACGTATCGTAATTAATGGTTCCAGAAAATAAAACGAAAGTCTTGGGTACACAAGACCGTGACTGTTGTGATCTAACACATTGGTTTTGTTTGTTAAAAAACATTGCCCACAAACATATATATTTATAAACATATATTTTTCTCGGTGGTAGGCCATAACATCAGCTGCCGGCCGAAGTTACCAACCAGACAAAGTTCTGCCGCCAAGCGATTCGTCGTGTTCCGGCATGATGTCTGGTGAAGCCGACGGAGGACGGGTCTTAGCAGTTGTCTTGCGATGTGTGGCGGGTACGATGCGCCAAATGTTGTTGTGTCGGGATTTTTTTCGTGGAGAGTCTCCAGATCAATCTCCCTCTAGCGCAGCAACGTTTGGTCGTGTTGGTCTTGGGTTTAACATTGCATCACCTTTTTTTTTTTTTGTTGAGGCTGTGGTAATGCATTTACGCACCGTACCCCGAAGGGCGTGTGTGGGACTCGCCCAGCCGAAGCCGGTAATACCCACTAAACCCACAGCGGCACAACGACATCGCCTGCGTGGCGGGGTCATGGGAAATCGGCACAGCCTGAACAACCAATCCAACGCCGGCGATTCCCGCGAAAAGGCAGGCCCACAGTGGTCCCTCCATAAGGAGGGGGTGGACTGGGTACGTCTTCTAGCGCGAGAAGACGCAGCAGCCAAGGGATTTTTAGCGAGGTGGCTTTCCTCTTAGCCCCACTCGTTTGCCCGGAGGCAAACGGGGCCCCCAGCTCCTCTCAATGAGGAGACCGGGTTGCCCGACGGTGACCCGGAGTTCGGGTCACGTCAGCCACCTGGAGTGGTGACCGACCCGCCGCACATGTGACCGCCGAAGCGGTCCCCACTTCTGGTTTTGGTCCGCACCGGTAAACCGGTAACCCCCATATCTGGGGGCCGTTCCCCTATCCGCCACCTGGGGACGCGTCCGGTGGCAGGCCAGAAACTGCGCACGGATCACAAGCTCCACTGCCGTCATCCTTCCTATTCCTTTGTTTATTAAGTGAATAGACTTAATAAACTAGTGCGCTTTACCATCAACGATTGCATCACTGCTTACCATCAGGCGGGATTTCAGTCGAGCACTAGTTTATAATTATTTAAATATATATATATTTAAATAATTATATATATTTATTAGACACGGAACAACTAATTGTAGGCGATACAAATATTTGTTCCGTACGGGAATCGTAGGAAAGCCTATGTCCAGCAGTGGACGAGTAGAGGCTGATGATGATGATGGTGATGATGACGGGAATCGTGCCCACGATACGTGGTGCAGCAGTCGATCGCTCAGCTACTACTCTAATCGTGTCGACAAACTCACGAAAAAATATTCACGTCAGTCATCTGTAGACGTCGGAAATTACGGCTACTACTAGTAAGTAGATATTTTTTCCTTTAAAAATAACGATATACCTTGTTATACACCATTTTTGAATGCGATACAAATTAACTGCGTGTACTGAAAGGCTTATCCATTTTTTTTTCGTCAAATATAATTTAGGTAAATTTGTTGTAAATTTACCTAAATTATATTTGGGTGTAAATTTGTTCAGAGCGAAATTTGTTGTTGACAAGAAGTCAAAACATGATCAATATTCAGTCCAGATGCGCCACATGTCATAAAGCATAAGGTATACAATATGTAAAGAAAGCCCCGTTCGACGCATAAAGATAATAAAGGTTAGGTAAACACATGACCAAATAAAATATGAAATTTTATATAATCATCATAGTAACAATACTAATGAATTTTGAAATAATCTTTTTTTCCGCGAATTAACTCCAGCATTTTGTTTGACCGCGTGCCCTGTCCCCCTTCGCCCGCGCATGTATTGCCTATCGCATATGTATTAATTTACCTCCTTTTGCGAAATAATATTTATTTTTTTAGAGTTTTTTTTTGAGTTTAGCCCGGCTTTGTAGACATTAGTAGAATCAGTTATCGAAACCTAACAATACCTTCCCCAATCGGACATTATTTTGTTATTTTCGTGGCTCGTTGCTGATTTCACATATTTAGTGTCCCAAATGGTTTAATGTCTTGTTATGTTCATCCTTTAGACTTCATGATTCTCCTGCTGTTATTCCAAGTTATTCCAATATAGTTGGGGATCGGCGCAATTTGTATTTTTCTTCCATACTTGTCTATCTGACGTCATATCGGTAGTCACACTTCACCCAGTTCATCCCTGGCTGCTACCCCTATTCTATAAGGTGCACTTGTAGCGTTATTTAGAGTTGACGGAACCCACAGATATGGTAGACAATACTTTTTTCAATGCATTAATTGAACCGAAACTAAAACAAAGAAAGTGGGTGAACGTTCACTAGTTTTGCTGCTTCAAATGTTGCAAAGTGAAACATGATGGATCACTGTGATCATACCAGTTATGTGCTTAGGAGTCATATATTGTAATGCATGCCAAATGCCAGTATTTAAATTATGAAATAATTAATTTCTAAGTTATATGTACTTTTGAAGTAGGTATGTCTTGGACACCAATGAATGATTGAAAGGTGAAGGAAAATAATCCCCAACCCACATTGACCAAGCGTGGTGATTACGCTCAATCCTTCTCTTTATGAGAAGGATGAGCCCTGTTTCACCTATGTCCAGCAGTGGGACGATAAAAAAAAGAAAAGGTTGATGATGATGATGACACAAACGGCTACTTATTACAATATTTACGCAGTCAGGAGAATTAACTTACTAATATTATGAATGGGAAAGTGAGTTTCTTTGTTTGTTCCGCTTTCACGCCGTAACTTTTGAACCAATTGCTATGAAATTTTGCTGACGTAAAGTCAGAAGTCTACATTAAATAATAGGGTACTTTTTATCCCGGAAAAATTTGATATTCCCGAAGGAAAACTAAAAACACGCGGGCGAAGCCGCGGGCGGAAAGCTAGATATTATATATTAATATACACTAGTAACTTGTACAAATGCAAAGTCATTTTTTTCTAAAAACAAAGTTGTAGAACACTTTGACAATATGTATGAATGAACGTATCTCAATGCCTTTATAATAGTATTTTTAAATATCAGGTATTAGTTCTAGCAGAAATTGAATAATCTAGTTATTTCTTCCAGCGTGATATGTAACGCCAATTAGCCAAATCACATGCATTATGCATGTTTTACATTCGCAGACGTGTGTTTGAATGCAGGAAATCTAGGTGGCTGTGGTTTTCAGAGAAATTGAAATTGGTCAGTGGAGTTGGTTGGACCGTAATCTAATGCTTATTACAAGAACGATTAACTTGTTCACGCGGAAGATGACGATTTAGACCCAAAGTGACGATTGCAGCTTTAATATACAGAGTGGTGCTGATAATACAACAATAAATGAAAACACGAAGTATGCTGGTTCATAGGAATAATCCCAAACAATAGGAAAAAACCTAGCATCAAAAATAAAAAATGAAAATTTCAAACAAACCAAATCGCATAAAATTGCAAACGGAATAGAACATCCTTTAAAATTTTGGTTCACTGACCTCCGAACAGCGACAGCGCGATCCTGTATGACTTGCTTTTTTCGCTCCATTATTATTAAAGTTAAGTACCTCTGGATGCGGCGGTCATCAACCTGTAAGCGCTTCCTTATCAACATGTACAGACCACAGCACATCAAGCTACTCTAATCTGTCAGATTTCCTTATTAGATTTTCAACTTTATCTCTAAAGCATTAAGGCTCAAGGTTGATTGGGAATGTATGACAGTATGGGGTAGCTTGACCTGCTGTCGTCCGTACCTACGTCATGTAGAAAAAGTGAAAAATGAAAAATAATTTCCTGTGACTAAACTAATGGATATATTTATATGATTTTTATGGGTAGACTGAGAATGTGTTGAGGTACACGATGTTTATTTATTGTCGTATTGTAATCACCACTTTGTTTAGACACTATTTTATTTACGTAGTGCCAAGTAACAGAAAAGTTGAAGGATAATTTACGTAATTATTCGTTTTGTAATTTATCAGGCTAATACCTGATTGGAATTCATTTATCCATTATGTATGCAATCTACACCGCTAAGCGAAAGTTATTTAAATCGACTGATACAAGATTGTTCAATGTTCATGCGATTAGAAGTTTGGATTAAAAACTAGACCAATTTTCAATCTGTATGTAACTTTTGTGCGTTAACAAACTTGTCATTGGAGGATTATTTTCGAAAGCGTAGGTACAAGGCTGATAGTGTTCGGTCTTCCACGGACTGGCCTCGGCGAGAGTAGCTTAACCTTTGATCGACCCGTGTGGCTTTTAGTACACATATCAACAATGTTTAGGAATAATAGAAGACTTGTTAACTTAAAAACTATTTGCAATATAAAAAAGTTTGTATGTAAAATATTTTCTTTCCCACCATCAGCTGCTTCGAAATTAAAAAAAAAAAAAAAAAAACTCATTTTGAAACAAAAGAATATATATTATTAGAATTTGACGGTCGAAAAGTTAGTTCATGTTACAATAACACACTCAGGTTTAGAAAAATTAAAAGCGATAACATACTTTCTTTAGTCTAATTTAAACGTGTGTTACGTCACGTCGAAATTTGTCAAGGGAAGAGCAGATTAGAGTTTTAGGCATGTTGGAAGCTGGTGCTATACACAGAATAGATAAGTAAGTTTGGAATGATAATGTGGGTGGGGCAGGCGTGCCATAAATGTGATACGAAAATCGTGTTTCGACTAAAATAGGCATTCATCGCGTTTAGTATTCTTCAAACTACTTCAGAGACGGAGCTCTGCTTTAAAATGCCATATTATGTAATTATAATATGTAAGATAAAAAGTTAGACCCCTAATTTAGAGCGAGGAGGTATATCTTTAAATAGGTAAGTCGAAAAGAATATTTTGTTACAATATAATTGGTATAAAACACAAAAATATACTAATAACTATGATATTCCAAACTTTCACGATATTTTGCACCAAGGAACAAAAAAATATACATTGCCCGGTTTGCATTCGACATATCAAAACAATAAGAAAGTCCGCCTACAATGTAGTGAATCCAATGCGTCTTTTACACTTTACTCATTGCCATTTCGACCTTTGCTCTGATCTGCGATGCTTGATAGAGAGGTGACGATGTCGTTAAATAAAATTATCAATAGAACTGAGTACGTATGATAAACATGTTAAAAATTACTTTATATTTAATTAAAAATATTTTATTTTTAGTTTGACATATTTAAATAATATATTACCTACTCATTGAATAAATGTAATAGAATGATATAAAGGGCCATGTCAGCTATGAGTATTTATTATAATCTAAGTATTTTGGTATCAAAATCTTAGACAAATGCAATATGAGTCAAGTTATAAATTTTAGGTTTCGTAAAGAACTTAAATAACATATTTTAGAAAATGGCACCATAATCAGTAAAAATAAAAAGCTTATAAGAGAAAAAAAAAACATTTAAAATAAACAAAGTTAGATAAGAGTTTTCATTACACATTTTTGTTAATATCTCGGAAACTAAAAGTCCTGCAAACTCATTTTTTTTTGTAATGCTTTTTTACACCTAAAAAGCAAACAAAAAATCACATTTTCAAGTTACGTAAATTTAACTCCTTTCAAATTACGAAATAGTCGTATAGCTCGATTCCCTATGAAATTACATATTTGGAACACGATCAGTAATTTTATGTCAAATTTATCGATATAGATAAGTCCCCATAGCGTGTATCAGAAATTTATGAAAGTAGGAGTTTACGTCAAATGGCTCACGTTAGTGTGATCACCAATTACAAACTTATAATCCAAGTGCTAGTAAGCTTACAGTGAAGTTATAGAGACACGCGTTCTAATACAAATCCCGAACTATTTTCATTCTGATCTCTTTTATCTGTTCTGTGGTGCTATACAATGCGTGGTTGCCGAAACTGCAAACCGGCCAAAATTAAATCTCCAGGTTATAATTATGTTATCGGGCTACAGGTGATGTTGCTGAACGGCATTCACGCAGAAATCGCATCACCACTCCTAGACAGAACGGTTTTCTAAATCAAAACATCGCTAGGAGACAACCCAGCTATGCAAATGGTTCAAAGGCTATCTAACCATCAGTTGTTGGTTACTAACCAAACTGTGCTAAAAAGATTAGTTGAAGCTGGTCTTCATTCTCGCAGACCACTTCGGGCTCAATCAGAAATGAGGAGATCCGCAGAAGAACCAAAATCACCGGCATAGATCTTCGAGTCGCTAAAATTAAGTGGCAGTGGGCGGGGACATTGCTCGTAGAACCGATGGCCAATGGAGCAGTAAGGTTCTGGAGTGGCGGCCACTTACCGGAAGACGCAGCGTAGGGAGGCCCCCAACAAGGTGGGCCGATAACCTAGTGAAGGTCGCGGTAAGCCGATGGATGCGGGCAGCACAAGACCGGTCATCATGAAAAGCCTTGGGGGAGGCCTTTATCCACCAGTTGACCTCTATAGGCTAAAGAAGAAGACTTCGGGCTCCAGCTTTGCAGCTTGTAATCGCGGACGGAGACTGTTATGTGTAGTGATTTCCTGATCAGTGTCGGTTTGGATTTCATCCGGATTCACGAAGATTAAGGGTTTGGCGAGTTTTTGGTAGACGAAGCCGTATCCAGCATCCACAAGAAGTCCATTCAAATCAAGGCGGAACCATCATGGTATGGGCTGGTATTCATATGGATGCGTGAACCGAACTCATTTGGATAAGAGGAAACATGAGTACATTGAATTGCTGCAATTAGGTGGTGAAACCTGTGATTATACCAAACAGGGTACAAATGGGTCAGGAGTTCAAGCACATGCACATAATGCCCGTGCCAATACGGTTGAGCTGATCTCAATTGTGCTGGAACATGAAGTTAGGGTTATGGACTATCCTGCACAGTACCCCGACATGAATCTACGCATGGACATGTTACAACGAAGAGCTCTGGTTAATTTGTCTTCAATGCTGATGACAGAAGAACAAGTTCTCCTGCACTTGATAATTACCTGGGACCTGATACCGCAGATCGATTTGGATAATTTAATTTTGATCAGGAACAACCGATGCAGAACTCTAATTAATGTTAGGGGAGGAAATACTGATTACTAAATATAATTAAATGTCTTTTTTTTTGTTATTTTTGCCTTTAATTTTCTAAGGACATAAATCCATTAAGTAGGTATGTACAAAGTAAAATTTTGCCAAAATATTTATGTGTGTGACAAGTTACAGCCACCGTGGCGTAACGGTAGCGAACGCAGCCGCTGCGCAAGGAGGCGCGGGTTCGTTCCCCGCGCAGTGGTAATATTTGTATACATGAATTTGAATATTTGTACTGGTCTGATCGTGCCTAGGAAAGCACGTTAAGCCGTTGGTCCGGGTTGCCATACGAACATCTAATGGCAATCGTTACGGGTTGTTGGAGCCCTCAAAACTCTATCAATTGGTCTAACTGCAATGCTTCAATATCGCCTTCGGTTGTGAAGGTCAGATGGCAGTCGCTTCACGGCAAATATCGAAGTTTAGCTAAAATCAGCAGTTAGACTGGTAAAACGGACCACAGACTCCAAAGCTAAAAAACGCGCATGATTATGATGTTTTGCCAAAATATTTACAGAATTATGTAAAACTAACTTCCCGCTCGCGGCTTCGCCCGCGTGGAATTCGGTTATATCGCGCTTTTTAGATTTCCCTCGGCAACATCAATTTTTTCCGGGAGAAAAAGTACCCTATTATTTAATCCGGACTTCTAACTTTACACCTGCAAAATTTCAAAGCAATCGGTTCAGTATTTACGGCGTGAAAGCGGAACAAATAAACTCACTTTGCGATTTATAATAGTAAGGATAAGGTAAAAATGAAATATCCTTATAATATAATAGCCACGAGCCCCCCAAAGATGAAGTAAACAAGTAAGCATTTATATAAATATTTGAGCTAAAAATGACGCTCATTACGTCGAGCATCTGCTTTCTAATCAACGAATACTTCTGTTTTGTGCCCATTCGATTTAATCAAACCTTAGAAACTAAGAACGTCAGTCGATGATCGAAAAACTTAATGAAAATAAATGTGTTCTTTGAAATAATCTCAAGTATAACAATAATTAGTTGGCAATAAACTTGAGGTTAATAATGGTGATAATTGATGAGAGAAAAAATAATAATACTGTTTTATGAATCTAAGTTTTTTTTTTCTTTATTTATCAAGGAAGGTTT
Organism: Sesamia nonagrioides; assembly: GCA_017933935.1. Lineage (NCBI taxonomy): Eukaryota > Metazoa > Arthropoda > Insecta > Lepidoptera > Noctuidae > Sesamia > Sesamia nonagrioides. Next base: position 50,094 of record JADWQK010000049.1, read on the forward strand.
GATAAAACATGATCATGTCATGGATGGGAGTTTTTGACACATATTTTTTGTCTGACGTAATATTTGAGTTCACAGCAGGTTTTTTGACGGGAAAGTTAAGATGAGTGTCACGCGCATTTTTCATTGAATGTTTAAAATTATTTATATTGTCTTTTCTAAATAAAAGCGCGTGATTTCTGTAGTAGTAAGTGTATTCAGTAAATAATTCATAAAGAACATTGAAATATCGCAGCACAGTGGCCACATTATGACTTTGCCTCAAACCTTCCTCATAGACGGTTCACGCGGCCGTCTTTTTCAACTGTCATTGGCGATATCCGCCATTATTGTGAAATAAAATTTTCAAAGAATTTCTATAATTTGTTACAAGTGTTATTGGCAAAATTGTGGTATCTATTCCACAGAGGCCATTGATCAAGAGTTGAGGTTGAATCTCACCTTGATAAAAGAAGAAGAAGTGTTCACAGCAGTGGCGACGTTAAGACGAGACAACAGATTGCAGCGGCCTTACCTACATTTTCTCGAAGTGTTTTTTTCGTATTTTTAAAACCTCGTACGGCGGCTTGGTGCTTGGTTATGTTAAAGAACTCAAATTCTCAAAATACATTTTAAGTATTTGTTATTATAGCGACAACAGAAATATATCTTCTGTGAATATTTTAGGGTCTAGGGTTCATGAGAAACAGCCTGGTGACAGACAAACAGACGGATAGTTCCGTCTTAATAATAGAGTCCCATTTTTGCCCTTTCAGTACGGAATCCTAAAAATAAGAAATCTTTATCTTATATTAATCTACTTAGAGTCTATATTTATTACGGAAAATATTTGTATGTCTTCCATTTATTATGCAAAATAGAATAATCCTTACTAATATTATAGATTGGACAGTGGGTTTGTTTCTTTGCTCTGGTTTGACGCCATAACTACTAAACCGATTGCTTTGAATTTTGCAGAGGTAAAGTTAGAAGTCCGGATTAAATAATAGGGTAGTCTTTATCCCGGAAAAATTTGATATTCCCGAGGCAAATCTAAAAAGCGCGATATAACCGAATTCCACGCGGGCGAAGCCGCGTTCGGAAAGCTAGTAATATGCATAAACGACGAAGAAGAAACTTTTTTCGTTAGCTATGAAGTATGAACAAAGTATCTGTTGGTGTGTAAGAAACACATTTTAGCAGACTACGCTAGAAATGAGGGTTATGAGTTAATAGATTAATGCATAATATTATTACAACTAAAAGAACAAAAAATAGAGTACCATTCAAAAAGCAATTAAATACTATCAAAACATTACATATAAAGTTGTCAAAACTTACGTAAAGCTTTCACTGCTAAAAAGTTATCAAATCGAATGTAGTGCCAAGCCCCTAACCCTACAAACCATCTTGTTAAAATTTATAGCTTGGTCATATAATTGATCTAGTTATTGCATGACACAACATTAATGACCAATTACTTAATTTCTTACCATAAAACTATATTCGTAGGAGTGCATGTGCGTGGTCGTAAAACGGCCAAGCCATACTTTTTGTTTATGATGCAAGTTTTGCAGAATTAGGCCTTGTACAGTTAGGGGTGTCAGAAGATAATTTAAAAGGTTCAAAATGTAGTAGCAGACTCATCTCGGCGACAACCAAATGTTCAAAATTAAGGGTCCATCATAAAAAAATATTGAATTTTTATCGTCCCACCGCTGGGCACAGGTCTCCTCTCATACAGAGAAGGATTGAGCGTAATCACCACGCTTGCTCAATGCGGGTTGGCGATTTAAGACTTAAAGCCCAGGTTTCCTCAAGATGTTTTCCTTCACCTTCAGTCATTGTTGTCCAAGATATACTTAGAAAGTACATATAACTTTATAAAAGTTACATTGGTACTTGCCTGACCTGGAATAGAACCCGCACACTCATATTTGAGAGGCTGGTGTTTTAAATTATTAATCAATTAATTAATACCCCTTAATTTTGAAGAATCCTTTGACAGAAGAACGAGAGTAACTGACATAGCCCATGCAACACTTCAGTGGCAGTGGGCTGGGCACATTGCCCGTAGGGCCGATGCCCGATGGGGCCGACAAGTTTATCGAGTGGCGACAAATGTACCGGAAGACGCAGTGGGTGTAGTGGGGAAGCCCCCGACAAGGTGGACCGACGGTCGCGGGAAACCGCTGGATGCGGGAGGCGCAGGACCGGTTGTCGTGGAGATCCTCGAGAAAGCCCTATGTTCAGCAGTGGACGTCTTTCGGCTGAAATGATGATGATGATGATGTTTGACAAATTGAGACTGAGATCAGAGTGTAAATCTTCTTAAATGAGATTTACCCCTGTTATAACTTTTTAATTAATTTAACATGTAATGTGTTGGTGGGATACATCATTTACTTTTTACCGTTCAGATTTATTTTCTTTTCTTTCACCAGGTCACTGATGTCTTGCGAATTCGTAAAACAGACGTATTAAGTTTATATTCCACCCATATTTGGCTGAACTTTTTATTTAGCTATGCTATGTAGGTGACATAACATAGATAAAAGAAGAGTTTTAAAGGTATGGAGAATAAAGTCCACTAAGGCCAAGGTGGCTGCCAGGAAGCTTGGCATTATCGCAAAGGTCCGGCGGTACTTCACACTAGGGCAGCTTCTAATGCTGTAAAAAGCACAGGTCCGTTCGTGTGTCTCCACACTGCAGCCACATTTGAGCTGGTGCTGCGAAATGTCACCTGGCCACTTTGGATTCGGTAGAGAGGCGTGCGAAGAGGCTTATTGGCGACCCATATGCGTACACATGTGATACGCCCACAGGCGTAGAGTAGCCAGCCTTTCCGTTTTCTATAGGATTCATTTTGGTGAGTGTGCAAGGGAATTGCATGATTTAATTCCCCCATCTCCGTTCCACCATTGGACGAGCGAGCACGGCGAGTGTCCACCCTTACGTCGTTACACTACTATGATTCGGACGAAGCGTTTCGCCTCCTCTTTCATACCGCGTACATCGAGGGACTCGAACAATTTGCCATCGGCGGTGTTTCTGTCGGACTACAATTTGAGTGTCTTTTTAATAGGCTGTTAATAAACTAGTGCGCTTTAGAATCATCGATTGCGTCACTGCTTACCATCAGGCGGGATTGCGGTCAAGCGCTAGTTTATAATTTATAAAAAAAAAAAAAAATAATCCATAGAACATGACCCGACTAGATGGGTGTTGTGTCTGGCGGGCACATGCCCGATGGCTGATGTCGGGAAGTTGTAAACTCTGCTTGCGAGATGCAGAATTTGCGTGACGTCAATATGACCTGTTGTACGCATGTGGCTATGTAGGTAGGTATACTAAAATTCGCTTAGCAATTAAAATAAATGCTTGCGAGCGTAAAATAAAAACTATAATCTTACGGATCAACGGAAGTCCTTTATCTCGATCGCCAATAACCATTGTTACGATTTTATTGTCCAGCAATTTCAAAGTTAAATATTGTCTACGGATCAAATTCCAATTAAAAATACAATAAATCATGTTCCAATCTCAAGCCAAATCTGATAAAAGAAAATATTGATGACATCAAGAAGAACTAATCTAATACCTAGATGTGATAGCGATCTATGTAAGGTAGAGACATGGTTTATTAATGTGTATTAAAATCCAGATATTTTTATAGGGATTATTTATCTAATAATCCATATTATTTGCGATAACGATAGAAATGAGAAAATAACACAAATTACTATCCATACTAATATTATAAATGTGAAAGTATCTCTGTCTGTCTTCACTCCAAAACTACTGAACCGATTGTAATGAAATTTGGTACACAGATAGTCCAGAGCCTGAGAAAGGACATAGGCTATATAACATCCTGCAATGACTATTGGTCATTAACAAAAAATGCAGAGCAGAGCAGTAACAAAAAATGTTGCGAAAACGGGGGCAAACGCGGACGTACATACATATTACTCTTATTATTTTAACAGGCGCTTATTTTATATCAACACGCGTACGGAGTCGCGGGCAATAGCTGGTAACTGATAATTAAGCTGTTCACAGCTACTGAATTTGTGTGCTGGCAATTTATCGTCTTCGAAAACCGATATGCTTATTAGGTGGTATGAAAGATTTTTCTACCTAATAACCATATTATATTATATAAAAATACAATATTTATTAAAAGTTTTAATAAAAGAACAATGAATATTTTATTTTCTGTAAATATGCGTGTTTATTACCATTGTTTTAACGTGAGGGTAATAACATAGAATAAAGAGAGGGAAGTACGTTATCTTCATACAAACGGACCGCGCGCGGCTTGTATGTTTGCGCCATAGTATCTATGCGTCGCCGCACGCACACCTAAACACAATATTAGAGTGCCTATGACTGCGCTAGTCGCGGCTAGCACGGAACGAGGTTCGCGCGTCACGGCTTTTCGGCACATTAGCTTTTAAAAAATGATCACATAAACTGCAAAGTTGGTATGTCTATTTATGAACAAATAAAAGACTTATATTTTTCAAATTATATTTCTAAAAGTTATTTACAAGGATACGGATATATTACACATTAAAGTTTAATAACAACGCGTTTCGTAATAGTCGAAACCGAAGAAAGTAGGTATTTTTCTGTAGCTAATTTGTAATTTTGTATTAAATGTGTGATTCAATAGATGTTATGTTTGTATTATTTATATTTGTATTATTTAAAAATAAATATGGTTCTTTATGTGTACAAAACTAAAAATAAAAATTACAAAAAAAAAAACTGACTAGTATATGTAAACTAAATACTAAGCAAATAATTTAAACATAAGCTCTTAGTCTATAAATATTTGTTAGCGGTTTGGGCGACAACCGTAACCGACGAAGCGCGGACAGTCGTCAACCCTAAGACAGTAGGCAATTAAATCGCGGATTGGGTCGCAGATAACCTACTTCCCCTCTTTATTCTATGGTAATAATGTAAATTGGGATTAATAAAATCCAGATTTGCCACCGCGCCGGGAAATTGGATATTTCGGTGTTTCTTGCAATCAAACAAATGGTAACTCCACCTTTATCATGTTTTATTAATTATAGTCGTATAATGGTATCACCACTTTATGTTTGATGATTTATATCCAAGTAATTAATACAATCGGTTTGAGGAACTAAGTGCGGTCTCTGTACCTTTTGAAAGGTTATAGGCATTTAAAATTCGACGTGTGTGTATTTTATTAATTAAAAGGGTGTAATTAAACTCATAAAATAATTATTATACATGTTATAAAAACTCACGTACACTTAATGTGATTTTATTATAAAATTTAATTTTTAACCTAGCTATGATTCCATATTGTAGTTTAAATACAAAGATGCAAATTAACGTTTTTTTTTCGCAAAATATGCACATTGACGCGCGAGTTACGGGCACTAGGGTTGGTGTCCGTAACGCCGTGTCAATAAATAAATATATACGGACAAATCACACAGATTGAGCTAGCCCCAAAGTAAGCTCGAGACTGGACACTGGGATACTAACTCAACGATACTATATTTATAATAAATACAGATAAACATCGTTTTTCCATCATGACCTGGCCGGGGTCGAACCCGGGGCCTCCACGTCGCAGGCAGGCGTGTTGCTCGCTGCGCCACGGAGCACGACAATGGGCATTTTTTATATATTACGTATTACTATAAGTTCTGAAAATAATATTGATGTAACTACAGATTGGGGCCACCATGATACAGGCCGTGCCTAGTTTGGGACCCGCTGATTGTTTAAATAAAAGTGTTATGCTGTGTATAATTTTGCACGCTATTTATTTGTTTTTTTTTGAGATGCGCAACGCAGCAGTCAACATATCTGCCACTGCGCCAATAGTGTCGTCATGCGTGTGTCTGAGCAAGTTGCAAAAAAACATAATTTATATGACTGTCACTGTTGTAGACTAAACTTTTGTAAATTAAAAGAGAATGCTGTGATTTACATATCAATAGTAACATTTTCCAACAGAAAACAGACATAGAATACTCACAAAAATATTTATTTACACTTATACTACTAATCCATACTAATATTATAAATGCGAAAGTAACTCTGTCTGTCTGTCTGTCTGTTGGTCTGTCTGTCTGTCTGTCTTTCTGTTACGTTTTCCCGCTTAAACCTCTCAACCGATTTTAATGAAATTTGGCACAGACATTCTTTAGACCTTGAGAAAGAACATAGGCTACCTTTTATCCCGGAAAAATTTGACGTTCCCGAGGGAAATCTAAAAAGCGCGATATAACCGAACTCCACGCGGGCGAAGCCGCGGGCGGAAAGCTAGTACTTTATATTTATACTTATACTTTATTGTACACCAAAAACATATTATATACATCAATTAAAAAAATTATTCAACACTACAAAATATACAATAGGTGGCCTTATCGCTAATGAAGTCTCTTCAACCAACAGGCAACTTTAGATAGACAGAGATTCTCCTTAACATTAAGAGGGGACTCTGGTACCGAGGAATTTGGAAAATAGGTATTTGAAGAAACTATTGCCGTCGCGCTGCTAAAATAAAACGCGCTGCTAAAGTGCGAAAAAGACAGTTGCAGCTCAGGCTGATTTTACCTACAAAAACGTTGACCAAAAGACGTTTCGTATTCCGCTGTTTTCTTTTAAAAGTATACCCATGCTTCCATTATTTACTTTTTTTTTCAAAAACTTATCACGTTTGTCTAATAGATATCTGAACATGACTGTGAAAATGTGTTATTTTCACAGTCATGTTCAGATAGTATCGTTTTTCTTTTATTAATTAAGTTTCGGATAAAAAATCAAATGATAAGGGCACGCATAATTACGGTGTTAAATTGTACAAAAAAAAAATTATTGCTCCAAAAGCCACGAACAAAACAGAGGAATACGTTTGTATAAAGAAAGCACCACTAGAGTTCACTCTTAAATTCCCATTTAATATGAATACAAATACCAAAAAAACTGTCGTTGGTACAAATATTATACACACAATACACTACAAGTGACTGACAAATACTGTTGGCGCAGTGGCTGTGCGATCACCTGTTGCACTACGTGTCGTGGATTCGATTCCCGCACGGGACAAATATTTCTATGGCCTACAGGTAGTTGTTCCGGGTCTGGTTGTTTGTGTATGTAAGTTTAAATGTTTGTGAACGTACCATGATACAGGAGTAATTTCCCAGAGTGGGGCAAAATTTACAAAAACAAAAAAAGAATACACTACAATTACTGTAGTGTGTAACTACTTCAATATTTAAACACTGCAGTAATTAAAGTTTGCTATAAACTTGTTTAGCATACCGACATACCTAGGTATTCTAAGTTCACTTACTTAATAGGCCCGTATTAATTGCCAAGTCATAGTGTCATGCTAATGCAGTAGCGTTTTTGCGGTTCCTTTTATATTAAGTTCAGCATTCTTGTGTGAGGTGGATTCCTATTTAGGAAACTCGTCAATGTTTCCAGTCTTGAACCCTGGTGTCGCGTGCCTAGGAATGCGGTGACAATATTTTTGATTCTGTTAGGATTTTTTTTAGGTTTCAGTGTGGTTTGATCAGTCTGCCTCTTGCTTGTACTGGACACGGTCTCCAAAGCCTAGAGCGTAGAGTAGCCAGCCTTTCGGTGTTCTATAGGAAGCATTTTGGGGAGTGTGCGAGGGAATTGTATGATTGAGTTCCCCCATCTCCGTTCCACCATCGGACGAGCCGTCACACGGCGAGTTTCCAACCTTACCTTGTTAACACCACTACTATCCGGACGAAGCGTTTCGCCTCCTCCTTTATGCCGCGTACATCGAGGGACTGGAACAATTTGCCAGCGGCGGTGTTTCCGTCGAACTACAATTTGAGTGTCTTCAAGGCTAGAGTGAATAGGCTCTTAATAAACTAGTGCGCTTTACCATCAATGATTGCGTCACTCCTTAGCATCAGGCGGGATTGCGGTCAAGCGCTAGTTTCTAAATTATAAAAAAAAAATCATTACTCTTATTCACTCGCTTGATGATTCAACTAAAATTTTATTCAAAGTAATGTTAAATGTTTTTTAAAGTAGGCACCTACTTGTATTTTTTGTTCTTGTGTTTCATAATTACGTCCATAAAAACCGAAAACGAGTGTATTGCAAAAAACATTTTTGTTGTTGTTTAAGAACCTCAAATATTTTTTGAGGTTCATTACTTGTTAAATGCTGAGTTCTGTTGATTCAATAATCATTCGTATTGTCATTCTTAACAATATTTGGTATCCATTTTCCCTACATATAATAAAGGCACGAACGATAAAAGCCCCAATAGCAAAACGACTTGTAACTAAACTACACTTTAGCAAATCATCTGATGTGTTATTTTAAAATACAGCAATACTGACAAATCATTATCGTTTTTTCTCCTCAGGGTTCATTGTAGCATTTTTTAGAAGATATTAGTAAATATCCTTGAAATTTAAATAATGAGGCTTTAATTTTTTTTTCAACTAATTTCAAACTGATTATTAATAATAAGATAATAATAATTACGAATTGTTGTCTTATACTCTTCTTGGTCACCGTACTATCAGAATCTATTAAAACTCTTGTCTAAAAATAGACATGGCCATTCTGATCGTCCAGTATTTTGATCTCAATAGGTGATGTTTAGTACCCATCTAAATACGAGGGTGTAAATATAGATAAATTTCTGCCGGTATTATAATAAGCAATACTTTTGTGATATCATCGAAAATACATTGGAAGATGATCAATTGAGACAATCTAATCTAATAGGATATAGATAGTTTATTATATAACTGCTGTTCTGCATTTATATAAAAAAACAATAGCTTTTTAATTTTCATTTTTGAGTTTATTTATGTAAGCAAATATAAATGTAATACTTACACTATGACTTCTTTCTGTATTTACCGATAACACAAATTGTTTTACTGACAGAATGCAAGGAGCAACTGTTTTTAGAATACGTGATGCTCGGGTAAAAGTAGTAGGCGTTAACGCAGTTGTAATGGAAACGCCTGATGTTTTCGTGTTAAAAAGCTTTCTAGTTATTTTTCTGCTCGTTTTTCAAGTTTAATTTTTGTGGATTTGCTAAGTAAATACTAGTAAAAAATTAATTTATAGTATTATAAATTGATCATGACAATACGAAATCAAAATACGGTCATATTATATTTTATGATGTTATAGTTTTATTGTAACGACTTCAATTTAAACGGATATGTTTATTGCTGCAAATAAATCTGCTATACTAGGAGCTACAGCATTTATTGTATGAATAAGTTCTAGGTCCTAACATTCATTCCCATATTAGGTCACAAAAAGCGACAAATATGCTTTAGATACGGCCCTAAAGCGCATTTTCTACAAATTCTTCCTTATTATTCCCCGCTGTGATGTATTTCGTTAGCACAATCTTATACCTAATAAATCACATGAATTTTTCATAGCCATCCATTTCAAGAAGTCTTGTTTATGCTCTGCAGGGTTACATGCATTTAAATTGGATTTTAACTATCGATAACCACTTTATAATAGAGTGTAATCAATGCTGTCACTAATTCAATTTTTATTGACACCCAGATGACGTTGCAGCAAACTATATAAAGCGGAACGAGCTGCACAAAACAAACGACTAATGGATGACTTTAGACCTGGATTGAAAGAGCTGAAAGTTATGGGAAAGCTGGAAGTTATGGGTACTAGTAGTAATAGTTACTGGTGTTTATCATCATCTTTATCAACTTTTTTATCATCCTACTGCTGGGCATAGGTCTCTTTTCATACAAAGAAGGATTGAGTGTAATCACCATGCTTGCTCAATGCGGGTTCAGGGCAATGGTATTCCTATAAACGTTTTTGGGTAAGTACGGATATCCATATATTCGGAAACTGAAAAAAAAAAACAAATAATCTAATTGGAACTAATAGGGCTTGGTACATCAGTTGATGAGAAGATATATCATCCATCAAAGGGCGAACAAGACCCGGAAAAGAAGAAGCTCTCCTGATAAAAAACAGGTTACAATTTTTCACAAAAGAAATTAGCTAATGAATAAAGATTAATGCACATTATAATGGGTCGAAGTATAATCATAAAATTTTCCTTATCATGAACACAGGAGTAATGACAAGAGGCTGGATAATATTATTTTATGTTGATAACATCTAAGTTCTGTCGAAGACAGGAGCGACTACCATTCGGTAACAAAAAGTAAAGGTGGATCGAGTTTCAGCCGGTCCCAGTTATTTTAATGGGTTCACATTCGAAGGGATTTCATATTCCGGTTACTGTACGTTTAATGTCTATAATTAAAGAATATGTGCACTATTTTGCACTTATTTATATTTACATAAAATTTTCTTGATTATCATTACACGGTATCAGTAGACTGACCGCACGAAGCGTTTTCGCCGTCGTCGTTCCTCTTGATTGTTGATTTGAACAGTGGAAATAGATGTCACAATGTTCGTTATCATACTCATCCTAAACAGTTTCAGCAATTTTTATAAAAAAAATTATGTACATGTATTTAGTACGTCTGTGAAACTGGTGCTATCTTCTTCTTCTTCTTCAGCCTATAGATGTCCACTGCTGGACAAAGGCCTCCCCCAAGGCTTTCCACGATGAACGGTCTTGTGCTGCCCGCATCCACCGGCTTCCCGCGACCTTCAACAGGTCATCGGTCCACTTTGTTGGGGGCCTACCTACGCTGCGTCTTCCAGTACATGGCCGCCACTCCAGAACCTTACTGCCCCATCGGTCATCGGTTCTAAGGGCAATGTGCCCTGCCCACTGCCACTTAAGTTTAGCGACTCGCAGAGCTATGTCGCCGACTTTGGTTCTTCTGCGGATCTCCTCATTTCTGATTCGATCACGCAGAGAAACTCCGAGCATAGCTCTTTCCATTGCCCTTTGTGTGACTCTGAGCCTTCGTATGAGGCCCATCGTGAGCGACCACGTTTCAGTTCCGTAAGTCATCACTGGCAACAAACACTGGTCAAAGACTTTAGTCTTGAGGCACTATGGTATCTTGATCGACGAGAAGATGTAGCGTAGCTTCCCGAACGCTGCCCAGTCGAGCTGGATTCGACGAGACACCTTTTTTTTTTTTTATTTATTATAAACTAGCGCTTGACCGCAATCCTGCCTGATGGAAAGCAGTGACGCAATCGTTGATGGTAAAGCGCACTAGTTTATTAAGAGCCTATTCACTCTAGCCTTGAAGACACTCAAATTGTAGTCCGACGGAAACACCGCCGCTGGCAAATTATTCCAGTCCCTCGATGTACGCGGTATAAAGGAGGAGGCGAAACGCTTCGTCTTCAACCTCTTTCTCGAAGTTGGACCTACCTAGTTGGACTGTTCTCTAATGTTGGACTGTTCTGTATTTTTGTATGAAAAATGATAAGGGTTGTCCAACCTTAACATTTATTTTTTATACAATGTTTTTTTATAAAATGGCATCATAAATACACACAACCTTAAATTTTCACTTTTTTCTACGAACAACCTTCTTTAAATCGCGATTGTAAAAAAATATTTCATAGAAATAATGTTTAAAGTTAAAGAATGTTTGCAGGGGCAGCTAGCCTATATATTTTTTATTTGAAATGTATTATTACTGTTAGAAGGTGGCCATGTATTTCTTTTTTTTTTATTTAGGTCCATTTTTATTCGCAATGCGTATGTTAGTCCCATTATACTCTAACACATTATACACATTATCATACACATTTCTCATATTTGGGCGATGAACCTAACTCATTGCATCAGCCATATTATTTTGCAAACATCGGGTATCTCAGTATGTAACTGAACTCCGTAATGACGGTGTTTAAATTGTAGGGGAGTTGCATAATATTATAATGTACCTACAAGAAATGGGTGGGATAGTAAACTTTGTTTGATCATCTTAGGGTTATCGTAAATAATAATTTGTTCCATGAAGTCTGAACTAACTCTAGTTGTTTGCATTACTGATGACACGTTACTTTAAATTATCTACAACGTGTAACAAAAAGGGTATATACATACCAAGGGCATGGCATCTTTAGATGATATCAAACGATATCGGAAGGGTTTCAACTCAAAATAAAATACTCAAAAAATTGGTACCAAATTTTCGGTTTCGTGTGTTTCTTAAAATAAAATCATAAAAAACATGGCAGCACACTAAATACGTTAATAACTACTCGTTACCCGTCACGCTACTTGCCAAAATCCGATAAATGTCTTCAATATCTCTGTGCGACTAGTATGATAGTAGCCTATCACAGGCGGTGTTTTTCCTCATAACTTCCTAACATAAAGAGATAGGATTAAAAAACCCTTCCAATATCGTTTGATATCATGTAAAGATGCCACGCCTTTGTTATGTATATACCCTTTATGTTACACGTTGTATACTAATATGTAAAGCTGAAAAGTCTGTTTGTTTGAACACGATAATCTTAGGAACTACTGGTCCGATTAGAAAAAATATTTTCTTCTTTTGCGTTGGATAGCTCATTAATACAGAAAGGCTTTAGACTATGTAACATTACGCTGCAACCAATAGGAGCGGAGCATATTAAAAAAAAACATATCGAAACCTACGCGGGTGAAACCGCGAGGCGCAACTAGTAAGTTATATAATTAAGTGATACTATATTTATTCAGCTTTCTTAATATTTCTTTTGGGGAGTCATGTCACCTTAACTACACAATGTATATAATTCTCTTTTTATTCTTTGATTCATGTTTAGATTTTTTATTTAAAACTGACACTTTATCGATAAAATCTTACTACATCGAAAGTTGCTATTAGCATTTTGTGAAACCTTAAATGTAATTATATATATTTTTTTTTGTAGATATGTAATGTAATTTACCTTCAAAGTCATATTGCAGTAGTGAATTTATATTGAAGTAATGATTAAATATACAACATGTAATGTGATTAACGCACACCTTAAACACCACAATTAGGGCGGGTTGTTTCACGTTCACTTAACGCATGCGTAAAAGTTAAAAATGGTGCTAACCATCGTCAAGTCAAAAAATGAGTTGTTTCACAATACGTAAACGTTAACGCACGCAAAAAAAGATACGATTACGATAAACTGACGGGTTGTTTCACGTTCACTTAACGCATGCGTAAAAGTTAAAAATGGTGCTAACCATCGTCAAGTCAAAAAATGAGTTGTTTCACAATACGTAAACGTCAACGCACGCAAAAAAATACGATTACTTTAACCGATGCTCTGAGCACTGGTTAACGTAACTTATGTCAAGTTGTGTTTAGTCCGCCGTGGTGTCAATTAATGAAAACAACATAAACTCCCTTTTGTATTCGCGAGTTTTGTATTGACGATAGTAGGTAGTTCATCTGATGATGATACAAGTACCGTAAAAAGAAAAAGAAAGGTGTTTAGCAGCCCAAGTTGTTTGTTTTTTTTTATATTACTGTTGTTGTCTGTTTCTTTACAGAACAACACATCTTTATATTTTTCAAGCGAAGATTGAAAGCGATCTTTCTCATTTTTTGTGAAGTTAGTGAAATGAAATGAAATCGTTTATTAAGCAAGTAGGATCACTGATCACTTTTACACGTCATGTTTTATTTTTTTTCCGTTCTCTAAAAAAAAATATGTTTACATTATAGAATATACGTGTTTTGTTAGATTGCAATGTTTAACATATACCTACTTATTAAGGCCTTAAACATAGTAACTATGTTTAAGTGTATGTAGTAGTACGAGTGAGTGTAGTAATTTACTTACTTTGGTGTGTATGGTGGGGGATATATAAATAATAAATAAATATATACGGACAAATCACACAGATTGAGCTAGTCCCAAAGTAAGATTGAGACTTGTGTTATGGGATACTAACTCAACGATACTATATTTATAATAGATACATATATAGATAAACATCCAAGGCCCAGGCCAATCAGGAAATGATCGTTTTCCATCATGACCTGGCCGGGGTTCGAACCCGGGGCCTCCACGTCGCAAGCAGGCGTGTTGACCGCTGCGCCACGGAGGACGACAATGTTTATGTTTGGTTACTATGTATTATACCTTAGCCGGCTATTAATATTGTAACATATAATTGTTTTTTGTCCCAAATATATAAAATAAAAATAAAATGTATCCATTTTTCGTCAAAGTATAGCTTTTCTATAGGTACACAGTTTTCTAGTATAAACGGACTTAATTTATAAAATGGCACGAAGTTATTTCCCACAACAATAAACAATAATACCAAGAAAGTTAGATAAACTACAGCACGTGACAGTCGCCTAGATAAAATTTGCTGGGGCGATGTATGTGGCCGGGTACATCGTTGCCGGGTATTCGTGCGCAGACGATGTAGCATCGGGGCGCTGTCGGTAAAGTGGCGCGCTTCAAAATCAAAGTACTTGTCGCGACAATATTCTCTGGAGTAGTCACACCTACGTCACTTCAGTGTCGTCCAGACTTTGAAGTAGGACTGACGTTCTTTTTGCATATTTTTTACATTGTTTTTGTTTTATTTGTTGTGTAAACATGTAATAAATAATAATTTATTGACCATTATATGTCACAAAGCCACTGCTTCCTCCATCGTCTCGGCCGCACAACTAAACAACGAATATTCGCCGTAGGCCGATTTCTGAATCTTCGCCCGCCAATGAGAAGAACATCGTGTATGTCTGACAAGGACAACAGATATTTTGCGCGCCAAAGCGACACGAATCTTCGCCTGCTAATGTAGCTCCGGCATTTAACGAACGTTAAACATCATCAAAGTTACGTTAACGGACGTAACTTTTTGACGTACGTATGTTACGATTACCAACCGTTTGAAACAACCCGCCCTTAGTATATTATGTTATAACTACATACACTAAATTTTTAATTTAAAATGTATATGCATTGTTATTTATTAAATTAGTTATACCAAGTCTTGGAGAACGAAGACCTTAACGTTCTTGGAATAAGGTTTATTTTTCTTTATTTTGTATTGAATGATTAAAAACTGCAATTTTAAAAGTCTGTACAAACAACAGGGTTAATATGACAATAATTTCTGTAGCTTAAATTATATTTGGGATAAAAACATACTTTTATTAAATATGATATAAACCGATTCAGTAAACGATTGTGAACCAACTATTTTCAGGAAGTTGTATTGGAGCAATTTCTTTATTTCGTAGATATATCTGTGAGCATATACAAAGAAAAGAAATTGACAAAAATGTTGGCATTGAAATAACGACAGACAGATCTACTTAAGTACCTAATAATAATAATGTAATACCTTATTTGTATTTTAAAGATTACTATCTCGAATAAAATGTACTTTAAAATACATGACATGACTCTGTCAACGCGTTGAACTCTTTTCCACTAAAGTCGAAATTGGCGACTTAATTAAATCTTTTTAGACTAAGTTAGGGTTATTTAGTGAAGTTATAGCCTAAAATTGTTTTAAATGCGTTTCACTCTAAATATGTAGCCATTTACACATGATTAAGAAAAAACAGACTTTTATTTTGTTTTCAAGAATGAACAACCCCATAAAACCAATTTGCCAGAGGTTGGTTTTATGGGGGTTGTTATTGACTGAGAGAACTGCATTTTTGTATTTTAGATTTTCTAAATCAAATTGGAAACTGCAATGATTCGTTAAAATGTAAAGGATCTTATTTATTACAGGATTTCTTAACTTTTTCCTATGGCTGGAAGTCGCAGAGGTCGGTTTATAGGGTTGTACCACGTGCCTGTCTGTGGGCCAGCAGATGTCCCGTGACACCTGCCCTTGCCACCTCGCCCATCACTTTCTGATCTACACCAATCACCATATACCCATCCCTTTCTATTCGTGCTTATTTTTAAATAATTTATACAAAGTGACGGTAACTAGAATGGACCCGAGGCGGTTATAATGACCAGTACCTACCTCAGCTGTGTTATTAATTGCGCAGTTAAGTACACAGGTTAAGTACCTAAAGTGGTTTGTGACTCCTGCTTTCCTAAGTTATCTATATGTACTTCTATGCAATCAGGTTGTAAGTACATACATGGTTGTATGTATATAAACAGCGGACGTGCAATGAGGATAAAACACCTTTTTTTGCGATGGGAAATCGTCAAATGACTTCTCCCGCTCTGGGCGGAGCGGAAGGGCGTGTGAGATTTTTACTGACTTTAGTCTAGAGTCTTTAGTCGTAGTGTTGTGTAGAGTTTAATGAGTCTTTAGTTTAGTGAGTTTAGTCTGACTGTAGTGGGTTGTAACCCACCCGTGTTTCTTCACTTGCCTGTACAGGATAAAACACCTTTGTATTTAGTTTTTATTATATTTATTTATTATTAGTTTGTATTTATTTTTTATTATAGTTGGTTTGTGCAGTTTTCCTTATTGGAAAACGATCTTCAATCCTTACATGAAAATGTGTTTATTTCGTTTCTCAAATCTTAGGAAAATGTTTCAGATTTTGTATACTGTGTCTAATTAACTACTTTTGAGATTAGATGTTCCTTATAAATCGTTACTTGTGGTTTTGATTTGACTCTTTGTCATATACAAGTTGTATGGTTTGTAGTTCGTCGTTTGATACTATTAATTTTTGGTTTATTGAAGAAAATGATTAATCAGTTTTCCTTATCAATGGAAAACTAGTTCTAAAGCACGTGTGTAAAACCTGTTTCTTAATGGGATGATTGTATTTATTCCTTTGTCTCCGGTGAATTGAGAATCCCTACTATATAATATTATAAATGCGAAAGTGACTGTCTGTCTCTCTGTCTGTTACGCTTTCCCGCTCGACAATAAATAAATATATACGGACAAATCACACAGATTGAGCTAGCCCCAAAGTAAGTTCGAGACTTGTGTTATGGGATACTAATTTAACGATACTTATATTTTATAATAGATACATATATAGATAAACATCCAAGACCCAGGCTAATCAGGGAAAGATCGTTTTTCCATCATAACCGCCGGGGCCGGGGCCGGGGCCGGGGATCGAACCCGCGACCTCCACGTCGCAGGCAAGCGTGTTTACCGCTGCGCCACGGAGGACAATAGTCTTTAGACCCTGAGAAAGAACATAGGGTACCTTTTATTGAAAAAATTGATATTCCCGAGGGAAAACTAAAAAGCGCGATATAACCGAAATATGATTTGAGTGTCTTCAAGGCTGGAGTGAATAGGCTGTTAATAAACTAGTGCGCTTTACCATCAATGATTGCGTCACTACTTACTATCAGGCGGGATTGCGGTCAAGCGCTAGTTTATAATTTATAAAAAAAAGGACCAAGTGATTTTATCAGACACGAAAACTGTAACCAGAATGATTTTTCATAATTGTGTTTTGCGTTTATTAAGAAGCCTCATGAGTGACATTAATTATTAAGTGCATTAAACCTCATAAATATTGTGACGCCGCCTGCAAAGATTCGTTCCGTTGTAAATGTTTGGATATGTAGTCAACATGTTCGTTACGGTATATTAGCTAAATACCACAGGGGCGGGGTGAAAGTTTTCAGTAAAACTGTTGCAAATATAGTTCTGGTATGTAAATGCCAAGTGTACAATGTCAATTAAATACTTTGCGAAAGCTCAATACATGTAGGTAGTTTTGTTGAATTGACAAATATTAGCAAAATACCCGGGGGCTTCTTTTTTATAAATTATGAACTAGCGCTTGACCGCAATCCCGCCTGATGGTAAACAGTGACGCAATCGTTGATGGAAAAGCGCGCTAGTTTATTAGGAGCCTATTCACTCTAGCTAATATTCGTCTCTTCGCACCTTAGTGTATTTTTTGTGTTTCAAGATATATGATGACGTTTAGTAAATGAACCCATTGGCCCGTGTAGTACCGGGCATATAATAGTACCAACCCGTGTCCTCCCGTGGGTGTCCTAAGAGTCGACTAAGGGAACTCTCACCAGTGAAGCGGGCAGCAGCGCTTCTCCTGTGGAATAGCTTACTGCGATCCCCAACTCGCCTGCCAAGCGTGGGGATTATGGCAATGCCCCCCAATGGAATGAAAGCCTTGGGGGAGGCCTTTGTCCAGCAGTGGACATCTATAGGTTGAGAAGAAGAAATGAACCCATTCACTTTCATTTTTCACAGAAAACTAATGCTCAAACAAAAACTGAAGCTTAGCTTTTTAAAATCTCGAGCATCGTTACAAGCATTCTCGTCGGTGTTTGGAAAGGTTGAAGTAATTAATTTTTAATTAGATACACTTAGCAGATTCTTGGGATCGGAGCGTTGTGATCGACTTTCGCGCAAACCCGACTGCACGCAGGTGCAACTTACGTTATTCCATTAAAATTTAATACAGATGTCGCGTGCGCCGCCTTTTTACTTCACGACGCTCCATTATAATTAAAGAATATTATATTGTCGTAAAACTGTGGCAGCGCGGTTGCTCGCGACCGCCACGCGCCATAAACGCTATTGGAAATAACGGGAGTTTCGGGAAGTTATGATATTATTTATTTATAGAAGGCTTAATAAGGTATGGAACCGGTTACAGGAACTCTGAAGACAATGTAGGATAAGTGGGTGCTTTGACTGAGTGTATGAGTGACGGGTATTGTACTTAAACGAAAAGGTTTCTCGAGTCTGGCTGTTTTTAATTTTTTAAATTTTATGTGATTTATTTTATAGATTAAGTAATTGCAAGAGTTTCGTGATATTTTGAAGCAGACGAAGGATTAAGAAATTCATTAAGTCCCCTCTTACTTCTTTTGATTTTAATTTAAGATTGTTCTTTAAAATGAAAAACATGAGTAGCTACATTATATACGTATTTTCTAAAGTAATATTTTAGTTATCAACGGATAGGTATGGATCGTAATTCATTATTTCGAACATTATACATCCGAGGTATATTTTATTTTGAAACCAAATTTCCAAAACATGTCGTTATAAATTTAGGAAATTTGGATTGAGCGACGAACTGAATTACGTTTCGAAGTGCTACACGGGCGGCGATGTGCTTATAAAAATATTTTGGCTCATTGAATTTTATATTTTTGTATTGAAATCGTAAAAAGGGAACAAAATTAAACCATTAAAACTTTAAGGACAATTTTTGGCCAAATTACACGTTAATATAATAAAAATCTTCATATTTTTTTTTTGTCACAGTCTGTTTTATAGCACAATCAAGCTTCGGTAATGTGTGATTCTAAAGGAGCTCAATACTGAAAATGAGTTTATTGACGTTTTATTTAAAGATGCACTAACGTTTGAAGGAGGAAGATGCAGACGCGTGCCTTGTGCGTGAGCGGATAGTTCACCGCGTCTGTCATTGATTTAAATGTGGAACACTTGGGCAGCGATTTCCCGCGCTGCGCAAGCGCCGCGGGTGTGCCCCGCCCCCCATTGTACCCCCACAATGCGTCGTACCTCACGCTAACGAGCGCTCGCAGCAACCAGACACATTTGTAAAAACCGCAATAAGCGTTCCATTTCGGCATATTGTTTTGACATATAATAAATATTTGCAAGATTACACCGCGCACAGATTGCGGTTGTGATTTTAAAATCGATCGATTTCGTTTTGTCTGAGCGGCTATTGTTTCTCGTGCGTCCGGCGTCCGTCCTTCCGGTCGGTAGACGGTACGTGGGAGCTGGGAGCGCTTCGGTGGACTGTATTACACACGGTTGCGTTCGGCAGCTACGCGCCACACGCCTTTGAACTCTTAGATCTAATCTCTCACCTTTTGTTCTACAACATGCAGAAGGAAGTCTTATGTATCAGATAATGTTACGCACTTTCAGATGTATTTAGGTAGGTGCTTGTTGCTTTAGTTTAAAGTTAGCCAGACGTTTCGTTAGTTTGAATTAATTTTCACAAATAGGTGACTTTTAATGTGGACTAATTCCGCTTATGATACCTAGAAACAGTTAGGCGGATTACATACTACAACGCCACGAGACGCGCGACGGAGCACCGATAGCGAGCAATTAAAAAGTCACAATCAATGAAGTAATGCGTAAAAAAATCACGCAAGAAAGCATTCTTGCGTGCTTTTTTTTTACAAATTCAGTAATTTGGTAAAATTCGCCTAGCGTGTTGCGCTGCGAAATTTTATAATTTTATAATGAATGTGATTTATTTGTGATGTCATAAAATATGTGTAATAAAACACCTTCTTAAATAAACAACCTTCCAACAAAGCTTCCCTGTAAGTAAAAATATCAAAGAACTATGCCGAAACGAAAGTTATTAAAAATTAGGTGACTTCTAGGGATATCTACAACGAAGAACAAATTACCTCTGACCGGACCATTCAGATTCGTAACAATATAAGCAGCAGAAACATCATATTTCTCGTCTAATTTAAGTTCAAAACCATAATTAAACGCGTCTTAGAAATACGTGGGCGTAAATTAAAGCAAATCAGTGCCCGTATACCGCTGCCCGCGCCGGCAGCGAACGAGTGTGCGTACCGGAGCTTCGGTGTTGCACGTCGAGAAAATTGCAGGGTGCACCCCAGTTAGCGCCTCGTAGGTGTCAAGATTGCCATAATTTGCGTCCCGGTATTGCCCGCAGCACCTGTCGTCACGTGTTGCCATCTAAATACTTTTATTACTGGGAAAAAGCACAGATTTGCATTACAATAAAACGTTACGCCCCTAAATTGTACCGCCGAAGGAAAAACATCAGACCAGTATCGGTATGAAATTATTTCTTTATTTATTGCTTACTCAAATGCAAAAAGAGAAGTTGTGAAACGTAATGAGGTTTTATTAAGTCATTCGCAGTTAATTAGTATTGAGGTTGGTGATGGTAAAAGCATTTACACATGTACCTACCTCCAAAATATTGTTTTAGAACTTTGCCTCCCAATGTTATTTCATGGCCCTTGGTACAGGCAAATAGAGGCACACAAGTGGGTAGGTCATGTAATCCAACCCTACTAATATTATAAATGCGAAAGTAACTCTGTCTGTCTGTCTGTTACGTTTTCACGTCTAAACCACTGAACTGATTTTATTGAAATTTGGAACAAAGGTGGAGCTGACCTTGAGAAATAACATAGGATAGTTTTGATTTCGGAAGCCTCCGTGGCGTATCGGTAGCGGACGCGGCCGCTGCGCAAGGTGGCGCGGGTTTGATCCCCGCACAGTGCAAATATTTGTATGCATGAATATGAATATTTGTACTGGTCTGGTCGTGCCTCGGAAAGCACGTTAAGCCGTTGGTCCCGGTTGCCCTAAGAACATCTAGTGGCAGTCGTTACGGGTTGTTGGAGCCCTCAAAAGTCCTACAATTGGTCTAACTGCAATGCTTCGATGTCGCCTTCGGGATGTGGAGGTCAGACGGCAGTGGCTTCATGGAAAATGTCGAAGTTTAGCCATATCAGCAGTTGGACTGGTAAAGCGAACCTCAGACTCCAAAGCTGAAAAGGCTCGGATGCGACTGGGATTAACGCTGGGATGATGATGAATGAGTTTTGATTTCGGAATTTTGAAGAGTTCTCTTGGAAACGCGATATAACGAACTCCACGCGGGAGAAGCCGCGGGCGGAAAGCTAGTATAATATACTCGTATACAATGGTGATTGTAATTTTTAAGTGAAAGTGTTTCTCTTGTTCAGAAACTAAGCTAACTTTAAGTTCATGTGCATCTTTTTCTTTCTATTTAATTATGAAAGGGATAGAAGGTAATATAATATTTTAGTTCTGTCAAATTAAGATACATATTCATAGATAGTACTGACAACCTCCGTGGCGTCGCGGTAGCGGACGCAGCCGCTGCGCAAGGTGGCGCGGGTTCGATCCCCGCACAGTGCAAGTATTTGTATGCATGTATATGAATATTTGTACTGGTCTGGTCGTGCCTCGGAAAGCACGTTAAGCCGTTGGTCCCGGTTGCCCTACGAACATCTAGAGTCAATCGTTACGGGTTGTTGGAGCCCTCAAAAGTCCTACAATTGGTCTAACTGCAATGCTTCGATGTCGCCTTCGGGTTGTAGAGGTCAGACGGCAGTCGCTTCATGGAAAATGTCGAAGTTTAGCCATATCAGCAGTTGGACTGGTAAAGCGAACCCCAGACTCCAAAGCTGAAAAGGCTTCGGATGCGACTGGGATTAACGCTGGGATGATGATGATTCATAGATAGTACTAAAAATTGGCGACTAAAATACGTTGATTTACGTCAGGCACGGACTAAAGATGAACTGAACTTAAGTTAAGTTTGTGAACCAGGGAATCGGGGCCAATATCATCCAAAGTGGGGTGAGGTCCCGATTCAATCAATGAACGAGAACGTCGTGCGCGCGTACTTTGGGGCTACAGAGGGGGAAGTAACTCGATCGTGGTCAGATGCTCTCTCTGTTTCAGGTGCTTGAGCCAGTTGTCAACGTGTCGGCGCAACGACTGTCGGATCAGGTGCGGGTCATCTAACGTAACCATATGCTGGATGATATGGTTCATCATCGCCTCCGCCTCGAGTTTTTAAAATGAAGACAAAAGAAATAGCAAACTCTGTGGTTTAGGCAAAGACAGGCTTTAAAAAAATAGACGCTTATCAAAATACTGAAGTTTCCATAAAAGCAAACGATAATTTATGTTCTCATACGCCAAATGAGAGAATTAGTTAATATTTGATTGATTTATTTATAGTCACAACTACGAACAAACATGCTATAGTAAATTATTCAACGATTAAGGATTCATTGAGGGAGACGGGGATTTCTGTTCGTACGGGGAAACAGATTAAATCTTATTCAATCACGAAACGTGCTTTGGAAGCGAATGTCTCCTGATTTTAAGCAGATTAAAGTCAACTCTGAGTCTCCTACAATGGCACCGCCTCTTAAAACTCAAGTCCTCATTTATATTAAAAGTATTTTTTAACTTTGGAACTGTGTTTAAGAATAGTATCTTTTTGCCGCTCCCGAAAACGAATATACATTAATATATAGATAAGATTATTAAAATGATGACTTATGTTTTTGAGTTTGACATTCAATTGTATTCTGCGGATGAAAACGAAATATTCTGCTAACGAGCACCCGCGGGTTTCATAAAAATATGTCAAATGGGAACGGTTTCCAGAGGAGGTGAGTTTCTTCACACATTAATAAGCCGTTTTGACTTTGTGATTCTTCTAAGCACCGGCAATAAATTGTGGATACATCAATATTGTATGACGAGATTAATGCCCATGTTCGGTGGACCATTAGGCCTGCATAATTCCATTGTGTTTTTTTCATTAGCTTTGAATTCGAGCTCAGAGCCGCCAAATTGACGTCGACTCCTCAGAAGAAATGATTAAAGAGTGATGAATATATTTATAATAAGTCTGGATCTTTTCAATTTATACATGAATCCTCTGATGTAACGTGTAGCCTTTCTTCACCTAATACTTTTATTTGACTGCGTCGAATGTCGTCTTTAACATTTATTAAATAATAGTTTAAATCACTAATCCATCTCATATTATCGGAGCGACGTACTTAAATATGTCTATTTTGTTTTTCGACATCAATACTCGAGTCACTCGTATCAGCGGCTTTCATATTTCAATTCACATATCGGCGGTTGTCAAAACGTTCCGTTTAAGGCGGTGGTTGATATGCGGCGTCGCGAGGTCCGGGGGCTCGGACCCAAGCCTGGGCCATCCTTCATATCGGTCCATTCACGAGGCGAGCGGGGCGTCCGACGACACTCGGATGTCTTCGCTTAGATTTATGCTCCTGTAATATGGCGGCTTCTGTAAATGGACGACTTCTCACCATACCGCCGAGTCAATCCTTTGAATTTATTAGTTTGCTTTCAGAGTCGCAACTGACTTATGTTAGTTCCTTTACAGTACTGAGGTCATTGTTTGATTATTGATTTACGTATATTGGCAGCGTGATTATGGTATTCATTTCGGAACAAATACATTTGAGTCTCTAATAAACCATTCCGCTATGACTGTTGCAACGAGGCCAATATTTCTGAGGCGAGGCGAGCAGGATTTTTTTTTACAATTAACTATTGATAACAGCAAGTCAAGTTTCAACACTTTGTCTTCTAAGGCAATGTAATAACGTGAACTGATAAAACATTTTTATTGCTATCCTTCAGTTAACAAAATTAATTACTCCCGGATCCTGTGTTGTAATTGAAGTGCTATCAAAATAATATAACATAAATTATTGAACATCGGTGCGTCGGTGAGGCGTGTTTAATAGATTCCACACATACAGCATTAAGAAGCATAGCTGTCATAGCTCCTTTTATCACTCCATGAGTTACGGCACACGTTACATTTTATTAAGTCATAATTTTGGGCGGAACGAAATGTGGGCTTTCGTAATTTTATTTGAAATCCTAACATATTTTAATCGCGTATTCGTTGTTATTGACGTCAATGCACATTTATTAAATTCTTTAATTTACATAATTATTATACATAAGTTTATCAAAATCATTACATCAGTAACGGTATTTTTTATCCACTACACGTGTGCCTACTATCGATTCGAGAATCAAACTAGGGAATATATCGATATCGAGAAACTTTCTTTTTGCACTTTCCTATTAGGTGTTTATCTGATATCGCTGTCTTTATATCCTATTTAACTGGGATATTTATAAAATAACATATAAATTAAATGTTGACATTTTAGGTATTCCACAATGGTATCGTAAATTGAGTCTAGTAAACGAAGCATCCAACTTTACTGCACACACAAGTGATAAATGTTGTATCTTGTAGACAAATAGCTGCTACATCTTGACAAATTGCTGCAAACCGCCGCGATTGCCCCAAGGATGCGACTTGGACCATTTCTCCTATAAGGCAAAAATATAAACAACTTACCTGCTGTAATGAATATTAATAGAAGCCCCTGAAGATGTCCCGCAAAAACTACGCATCGTTAGTTTATAAGCCCCGCACGATGATATTGCGATTGGCGGCCATCTTGGTGACGTAGTCGAATTCGCACCGTCGGTACCGTTCGCAAATTCAGTCCGCGCTTACCCACTTACGCACATCGAATATTTTTGTTAGCTTTTTGTTTTTGTTATCCTGTTTTATTGTTGTTCTTGAGTTTTGTTGTTTAGTTTTGTTAACTGTTACTCGTTAAAATGAGTAAGAAATGAATTAATAGTCGTACTCGTGAAATTATAATTAAAGTGGACAATTATTTTGTTAAAGAGAAAGAGGATTGTAAGTTAGTTCTTGAAAGTATAAACCGTGCTTTAAGAAGGGCTTCGGACATTTTAATACCGAAGCAACTGCTTACAGTTATTAAAAATATTTTGCAAAATTCTATCAAAGTCACGGAGTGTGTGGCATGTGCCACAGGCGTTGCAAAAAATACTGTGACGAAATTGAGACGAGAGCATGAGTCCGCAACAGCCAGTGGCAGCAAAATGAGAACTCCTACTGAAGGAAAAAGACAAAAGAAGAAATATTTCGACGGGTTTTCCATAACAGCTTTAAGAAATATTATAGATTCAATGTGTACGGTGAGGAGAGAAATACCCACAATGCGCAATATCTTGGCGGCTTCAAAAGTAGACCTTAATTATACTGGTAGTGAAACTACATTAAGAAAAATAATTAAATGTGATTTAGGCTACTAATTTAAACCAAGACCCCAAATTCAAGCGTGGAGGGCTAAATATTTACGACGTATGAAAGAAAATGACTCGCTTGGTAATAACAAAAGACCCGTTATTTATCTCGACGAAACGTGGATACATGCACACTACACGGTAGAAAAATGTTGGCAAACAACAACCGATGGAGTGAGACGGAACGACAGTCCCGGCCGCCGATAAATAATAGTTCACGCGGGAAGTTAAAGCGGTTTAGTTGACAATGCCCTTTTAATGTTTAAATCAGACACCAAAACGGGGGATTACTATGATCAAATGAATGCTGAGAATTTCACCAAGTGGCTTACAGAAAAAATAGTACCCAACATACCACGCAACTCTAAAATTGTGATGGACAACGCCCCTTATCACAGTAGGGATGAGAATAGGCCACCAAGTATGAACAATAAAAAACAGTTTGATGAATGAAGATTGTTGAGACTTTCCCAACGACACTACAAAACCTGAACTGTATTTATTAATTAAACGGCACAGACCGCCGAAAAATTATAAAATTGACAATTTATTAGCTGGCAATGGCCATGAAGTCGTTAGATTACCACTTTACAACTGCGACCTCAACCCCATTGAGTACATCTGGAACCTGGTAAAGAAAAGGGTGTCAGAAAAGAATGTGGAGCAGTTGGAAAGTCGCATTGAAGCTCTGACGTTGGAGTCGTTGGCGTCAATAACTCCAGATGACTGGCGAAAGGAAGTCAATCATGTTAAACGGCTTGAAGAGGAATAAATACTGGAATAAAGATCGAATAACTGACGAGTTATTTGTCATAAATACGGCGACGATAGTGAATCGGAAACGACAGACACAGAAAGCAGTTATGATTCGGAAGACTATATACATTTTTTACATATTATCCTGGTTTTATTTATAAGCTGATAGATGTAGGTAGTAATTAAAACATGACTACTACACAGTGGACTCTGGTTCAATTTCCGCTCGCAAATTAACAGAAATGTAGTTAGAAAAAAATAGTATACATGTAAGAAAGATATACGAATAAGTATATTTTTCTTACGTCTACAAAAATTATTTCCTTGAAATTCTTAATAATGAAAGTTTATTTGTAAGAATATGGGTGAGTAGGTATACCTACGAAAGAATGTTAAATGCAAAATTAATATTAATTTTATTATACATACACTCTTTATAAAGAGTGTAATAAAATTATAAAATACAAATAAACCCTTAACCCTAATATTAATTTATACATACACTCTTTATAAAGAGTGTAATAAAATTATAAAATACAAATAAACCCTTAACCTTAATATTAATTTTGCATTTAACATTCTTTTGCTAGCTGTCCTTTTGTGTGACAGATGACGTCACAACGCTGTTATTGTGACAAGGTTCCATCGCAATATCATCGTGCGGGGCTAGTACTTAAATAAATGTCACTCATGCGCATAATCTCCATAAAGAGCAAATAGCCTATGTTATTTATGACATTGATAACGAAATCTGAAATGACTCAATTTAAGGACCCAATAAAATTAAACGATGAATAAAAATATCATAATCTCATTGTTGCATATTAACATAACTGGGTCAGGAATTCAGAGTAAGAACTGTGGTACGTCATGAAATAATAAAAAAAAGATGAAACAGGTGCAAACAGTTTGCAACAGAGATTTTAAAGCGGTAGGTGTTATTGTGATTAATGGAAAAACAATAATGCGTGGATGAATGGTAAATAATGGCGAGCGAGTGAATGACATGCGTGTATGGAGCCCGTGCGATATGCCGAAGACTGACACGCGGGGCCGCCGGCGTGACGTGTTCTTGAAGGTTTATTTAATCAAGGAGCGGTACCACCAGCAGCCGGGGGCCTGGTGTGCAATACGCTCCTGCCGTCTCAATCTCGATTGCCCCCGTACAATTGCATTATCCTCGGGTGATAGAGAATTTAATGAAATGTCTTCACGGCCTTCATCGGATTATAACATTGGCTGTGGCGTACGGATCAGTAGTTGTTTTACTGTTTGAATTTGCAGTCAGGTGGAATGATTGGATTTAATATTATTTTCAAACGCATTAGAGCAATATGCTAGCAATATACAAGCCGTACGGAGGATACAGTTGTGTCGCGATATGTGCCGGGTACGATGTACCAAATGTTGTTGCGTCGTGAGTTTCGGAGGGTCTCCAGATCAATCTCCATTTGGCGCAGCATCGTTAGACGTATCATTGCATTACCTCGCTCAACTGTTATTTTCCTTCCTGTTCACTAATTTTTTTAAGTCAATAGGCTCAATAAACTAGCGCGCTTTACCATCAACGATTGCCATCACTGCCTACCATTAGGTGGGATTGCAGTCAAGCACTAGTTTATAATTATTAAAAAAAAATATACCTATATCTTTTGAATTGAACAATAACATCTTGAAAGAAATAAATATAACACATTATTTTATGTGTCATAGACTCAAAGGTAAGACGCATATATAAGTGTTAAGAAAGTTACAGGAATGTGTCTCTCACCATTGCGACAAAAAGGCCCCGTTCAGCAAAAACTAAAAATGGCAGCCAACTAGTGTGTAACGCTGGTTTTCAACTGAACTTGAATTGCGAAGTGACGAATTTAAATCAGTTTTATACCACAACGTGATACAAAACTGTAGATTAAATATCAATCTTAAGTAGGTAATCAAAATCGTTAGACATTGAATCTAAAGATTTCATTAAAATTAAGAATCTTTGAAACATAGCACATGAGCTCGAGAATTCGTATTCACATATGCCGCTTAAAAGTGAGTTTTTCTTTAGTGCCCAATATAAAAATCAAACGGTTTTAAATGTCTTTATTACAAATATCTTAAATCGCAGAAAAATGTTATCTCCTGAATCAGATATTCCAAAGCTCAGATCTGATTTTATATTAGTCGCAGGTTTGCAGCTCCTAAGCAATATTAAGGCGACTTTGAGGGCTTTTAGTAGTTTAGCTCGGAGGGTAGTATAAAATTTGTATAACAAATGAGGGGCGTGCCTGGGATCCGTCACAGTGGCGGTGGACGCCGCGTGGGGCGCTAGATGGGTGGGCTTTCAGCGCAACGCGCAAAGTTGTTGTGGTAAAGATTCAAGTTAAATATTTCTTACTAGCTGCGCCCACCGGTTTCACCCGCGTAGGTTTCAATACGTTTTTTTTTATACGCTCCGCACCTATTGGTCTCAGCGTGATCTCATAATGCCTAAAGCCTTCCTGGATTAATGGGCTATCCAACGCAAAAAGAATTTTCTAATCGGATCAGTAGTTCCTGAGATTAGCGCGTTCAAACAAACTCTTCAGCTATTAGTATAGATTCAGTGTTGTTTAATGTGAAGGATGTTAAAATATAGCAGAATATCGTGCTCAACTACTAAAACTGTGTTAAATAAGTTTACCGTATGTGTAACCTATCCACTTAATCTACTTAAATAATAATACTAAAGTAGAAGAGTTAGATTAGTCGTCCTAATCTCTAGAAAACCTAATCAGATTTGAAATATCGTTTAAATATTTTTAAAGTCACAAGGTCAAAATTCATTGCATTATATAGCATATCCTATAGACACTGCATCTTAAGATACAGGCCTAGCCTAGTTTAGGAGACAGGGATAAACCTATTGCACCTACCTATTTGTAATGCAGTATTAATGTACCTACACAAAAAGTGAAAAATGTTTTTTTTTCCCAATAAAAAAAATTGTACTTATATTCGTGGCCTAATTCGCGTTTAAAGGGTAAAGAAAAATTAATAAAGAACGGTTAAGGAAAACAAAATAGATAATAGCGAATGCGATACGAAGTAGTGGGACGTGGCCAAAATAAATTTTACGCAGACAAGTTCCTTCAGAACTTTAAAAAAAAATTGTACTACAGTTCCAGACGGCATTTTGAAATTCGGCTCTCATTATTAACACACTTTTCAGCCGCTTTCATCTCCTGCTGCAGCGCTTTACTTTTTTTTTCAGCGGCTGTCGGTAAACCACCTTTGAGTTAATGAAGTTAATAATGAACGCCCTAATGGCGGCGTATGCAATACTATAATATTAAATTAACATAAAAGTAATATTTATAATTTTCGCTGATCTCTCAGTGCGATAGTCTAAAAATGTAAAAGAAGAAACTGAAAATGTACGCGAGATATTGATCTAAGTAATTTTATATCTGTCATTAGATTTATTTTATTATGCCTTTATCTTTTAACATTTTGATTTTGGAATCACTTAAAGTCTGAGGTTAATATTAAGTAGGTATACACTTTATGATAGCAAGTAGAGACATTTGCGCCTTTATTTCCCTTTGCTGATGGCGTATCTAGACGAAACTTTACTTCATCATCATCATTATCAACCTTTTATCGTCCCACTGCTGGGCGCAGGTCTCCTCTCATACA
This sequence comes from Sesamia nonagrioides, assembly GCA_017933935.1. Classification (NCBI taxonomy): domain Eukaryota; kingdom Metazoa; phylum Arthropoda; class Insecta; order Lepidoptera; family Noctuidae; genus Sesamia; species Sesamia nonagrioides. The sequence goes on from JADWQK010000049.1 coordinate 80,080, forward strand.
TAAAGAGAAGGATTGAGCGTAATCACCACTCTTGCTCAATGCTGGTTGGTGATTTCAGACTTATAAAGTTCAGGTTTCCTCAAGATGTTTTCCTTCACCTTCAGTCATTGGTGTCCAAGATATACTTAGAAAGTACATATAACTTTAGAAAAGGTACATTGGTACTTGCCTGACCTGGAATCGAACCCGCACGCTCACACTTGGGAGGCTGGTGTTTTAACCACTAGGCCACCACGACTATAATTAACTTTACTTAACGTAATACAATTATGAATACGCAAGTTTAATTACTTCAAACGTTTTGCTAATATTTTAAATATACGGTCAGATAAACAAACAAGATGGCGGATATTAAAAGGTAGTGTTCATTTCTTGTTCAAAATATTTGTACCTACATGTGAGCGAGAATTTTAAGGACCCTTGTTCCCAGGCGCGAGCTATAAACTTCGTAGGTGTTGCGTGGGGTTGTTGTTACAGGCAGTTGTTTGTTAAAACCTCAGTTTTGCTAATAACATACATTTGTTAAGCGGGCCTTCGAAGCGGCGTGGAGCCGAGAATCCAGCCACCTCCGCCGACACAACGTGATATTAAGCTATTACTTATCCTGGCAACTCGCTTATTTTCGGCAAAACAAATAAACATCGGATCAAAGGATAATTACTACGACGAATAGGTCTTGGTACTTGGCTCAGACACTTTTATTACAAAACTGCATATATTTAATGTTTACCTTTATTTGAGGCTAGCGGCCGCTAGCGACTTCGTTCGCGTGGAGTTAGTTATGCTCCGCTCCTATTGGTAGCAGCGTGATGTTATATAGCCTAAAGCCTTCCTTGGATTAATGGGCTATCCAAAGCAAAAAGAATTTTTCGAATCGGACCAGTATTTCCTGAGAGCGCGTTCAAACAAACAAACAAACACTTCAGCTTTATATATTAGTATAGATAACGTTTACGAGCAAAGTATCAAGTGCTAAAAATAAGAATGCAGTGATAGAATCTGAAAAGCTACTAAAGGATTATGTCAATTAATATTGGCTCATGAATAAAAATTCCATTATAAATATAATAACACAAAAAAATTGGATTTTTTGAATTTTACAAACGCTGTTCACAAAAGTTTTACTTAGCCTTTCAAAAATTCAAGTCACTTGTCGGCTGGGTAAAAGTATCAAAACCATTGACTATTTTTATATCAGAAGAAATCAACTAAATGCATCATCGAGATATGCAAATATCTGTTTGTTTATCAAAGTAAAAGAGTATTAATTTGGTATCGGATATCGGGAGATGATCGCACCCGAAATGGATACATCATTTGCTATTCAAATAGCCTAAAGCTAAGCGTTGTAGATAACATCCCTGTATTTTAGTTAAACGAATCTGTTGTTTTATCCTTTATACTTTTCTTTGATGCTGGTTTGGGTTGCGGTAGATCGAAACGAAACCAGAAATCTAAATTAAAACGTTTTCTGGATTAACATTAGGCCCCTTTTTCCTCTTTTTTGTTTGCTTTGCCTATATAATAAACTAGTAGGCTTTACCATCAATGATTGCATCACTCTTTGTCATCACGCGAGGTCGCGATCAAGAACTAAGTTATAAAAAAATGTAGATTAATAAAAACACAACTTTTTGAAAATTTTGGACTGATTTTTAAGCGTTGCCCAAAGTCAAAGAATGACGTTAGGGTTATAGGAGTGAGGGCCCTGGCGCACAGGCAAGTGAAGGAACCTGGGTGGGTTTTAGTCAGTAAAAGTCTGACACGACCTTCCGCTCCGCCCAGGGCGGGAGAGGTGATTTGATGATTTCCCAACCAGAACAAAAAAGAAGTAAAATAATGACTGACGACTATTTAACAAATACTTAGTAAATTTTATGAAGAAAGAAGTATACCTACATTTTGAGTTTTACACTATAATTAATTACAGCTCATCATCATCATCTGCCAGCAGCGGTGTTTCCGTCGAACTACAATTTAAGTGTCTTGAAGGCTAGAGTGAATAGGCTCTTAATAAACTAGTGCGGGCAATGTGCCCAGCCCACTGCCACTTTAGTGTTGCAATTCTTCCGGCTATGTCGGTTACTCTCGTTCTTCTGCGGATCTACTCATTCCTGATTCGATCGCGCAGTGAAACCCCAAGCATAGCCCTTTCCATTGGCTGGTGAAGGTCGCGGGAAACCGCTGGATGCGGGAGGCCTATGTCCAGCAGTGGACGTCTTTCGACTGAAATGAACCTAGTGCGCTTTACCATCAACGATTGCATCACTGCTTACCATCAGACGGGAATGCAGTTAAGCGCTAGTTTAAAATAATGTTAGGGTCGGCTTCCAGTCTACAGTCAGCTGAATACCAGTATTTTATATGTAGTGTCTGCCTATCTGACCTCCAAAACCCAGTTACTGGGATTATTCAGTAGCTGGGTTTTTTCATATTAATGATAGCCCTTAGTAAAGTGTGTTTAGACAGCTTATCATATGTTTTTTTTTTTTAATCATAACACAACATAAAATAATCAACCTATAGTATTCCCACTACTGGGGCACAGGCCTCCTCTCGATGAGAGAGTGGGCCGTAATCTACCACGCGTGCCCAGTGCCGGTTGGTAGATGTCACATGTCTTCGAAGTTTTTGCCTCTAGAACATACCGGTTTCCTCACGACGTTTTCCTTCACCGGTTTGAGAGCAGTGGTGATGAAAATATTTACACAAAGTAAAGCGCCTGACGGGGTTCGAACCTACGGCCTACAACTTGTAAGTTGCGGCCGGTACCACTAGGCCACCACTGCTCTTTAATAGTCTCTTTTTAATACCATACCAAACACAGATACATATATCAATTCCTGATCTCCCAGCCTTGTTTGATTGACTTGTGCTATTTGATGGAAATGTATTAGTAGGCGACTGAGACAAGTGACCAGCAAGCTGACACGGCTCGTGCATACACATCCCATTCATTCAATACAATGTAATGTTATGTACATATTCAGATATACTTACACTTATTATTTATACTCATATTCATACTTATATATGTATCATTCATTTCCACGGTCCATAATATGCATTCCATTATTATGAGGCTCTGTTTTGATCATATTCCACTACACCAGGACTCATTTTTCAGTTCACAGTCACAGTCCTCAACTTTAAGCCTAAGTTTCGGCGACTTAGTGACCCCTTAGCGTAGGAAGCCGTACTTATGCAGGACTGTATCACTTTTTCCTATCAAACACTGCACTTTTTAATTTAATACCATTTATATTTACATTGTTACAGAACATTTTCATTATTTTGACATTTTATTGACAACATTGTTGATGATGTATCTATGACAACCTTCTCATCAAAATTCTTGTTGGTCTGCTATTTTTATTTTATAATTGTTATTCGAACTCTTTTATGGTAAAATTATTTACCGTTCCTCGTCCATATTTTCGAATATTTTAAATTTCGACCTCTAACCGTTCTCCGAGGTTTCTTTAGAAATCATCGCAGAGGAGTGGTCAGTCGAGCTCTGGCTTCCAAACAAGCCTCTTAAAAGTAGGTCTCCAGTAAACGCTGCCTCGAGAGGCCTTCTAGGGTGTTTCCTGCTGTGCCAGTCTCTATAAAACTGGTGCGCCTGGAGCTGCCTGGCCCTTTGCCGCCGGAGCCCTCGACTGCTGCCGGCCTTGTGACGCCGGGGCAGTCCCTCTTCTGTAGCTGCCGCCGGTCTACCAGGGCCGTTCTTCTGTAGCTGCCGCCGGTCTACCAGGGCCGTTCTTCTGTAGCTGCCGCCGGTCTACCAGGGCCGTTCTTCTGTAGCTGACGCCGGTCTACCAGGGCCGTTCTTCTGTAGCTGACGCCGGTCCACCAGGGCCGCTCCTCCGTAGCTGCCGCCGGTCCACCAGGGCCGCTCCTCTGCAGCTGGCGCCGGTCCACCAGGGCCGCTCCTCTGCAGCTGCCGCCGGTCCACCAGGGCCGCTCCTCTGCAGCTGCCGCCGGTCCACCAGGGCCGCTCGTCCGTTGCTGACGCCGGTCCACCAGGGCCGCTCGTCCGTTGCTGTCGCCGGTCCACCAGGGCCGCTCGTCCGTTGCTGTCGCCGGTCCATCAGGGCCGCTCGTCTGTTGCTGTCGCCGGTCCGCCAGGGCCGCTCGTCTGTTGCTGTCGCCGGTCCGCCAGGGCCGCTCCTCCGTAACTGCCGCCGGTCCACCAGGAGCCGCCCTTCACCATCACCCATCAATCATTCATCTACATTATTCATTTTTATACTTCCATCTTGTCTTTTCTGTATACTTAATAAATACTGTCTCCCTCTAAAGTCTTTTCTTGTCGTTATACGACAGTTTGGCGCCCAACGAAAATTTCCTGCACCCCCTTAACTTCCTAAATTCAAAAGAAACACTTCGTCTAGTGTCATACATTCTCAGCTCTTTGGTTAAATATTTTGGCTATTCTATCCCTTTCATTTTCTCTTAACACACACATAACTCATTCACTCATATATACTTACTACACCTAACTTTTCTTTTTTTTCCCTAACAGGAAAACAAGGTATACTTTTACATACATCTTTTTCTAACTTACACTTAAATATGTCTCGTCCAATCAAATTTGAACTCTTAAATAAGAACGAGCTTGAATATGAAGTTACAATTAGACTGGAGGAACCAGCAAAAACAGTTATATTGTTAAAGAAGCAGATACTTCTGCTAGCTCCTTCTACACCATCGGAAGATATTTTAACTTCTCCCATTCCTATAGAGGAGGAGTTAGCTCAGATAGATAGTACTCTGAGTTATTTAAATATTAAAATAGATAATCTATTACAGGGTGATTTCAAATACCATCGCTTAATAGAATCTTTTATTAATCATTTATTTTACAGGTTGGAACGTATAGACACAGACTTAAACCCTGACTATAAACTTAATCTAGACACTTTAAAATCAAAATTTGAGACACTTGAAGGAAGTTTCAAGATTTATTGTTCAAATCTAAACTCTATGAATTCTCATTCATATATCACTGCTCCCTCTACCCCTCATATTCATACTCCTCTCGCCACTCCCTCTCCTCCTCCTATTTCTCCTCGTCTCACTGCTCCCTCTACTCCACCTATTTACCCTCCTTTCACAGCTCCTCTTTCCTCTCCTATTTTAACTTCTCCAAATCATAATTTATTCAAAGATCTGAAACGATATACGTTTAATGGAAAATCTTGCCCTAGATCGTTTTTACAAAAACTTGACGAATATTGTCTTGTGCGGAATATACCCAAAAATTTGTTAATTACTCAGGCGTATGATATTTTTACAGACAGTGCCCTACATTGGTTTAGATTTAAAATAAATCAAAATCCAGACCTAACATGGGATGAAATTTCTTTGTCTCTAATTAAAGATTTTGGCGGTTTTGACTATGATTTTAAATTATTGGAGGCCATCAAAAGTCGTACCAAAGGTCGTGATGAACCAATCATAATTTATATCTCAATTATGTCGGGAATGTTCTCTCGTCTGGCTAAAAAATTGTCTGAAACGGAACAGTTAGAAATCATTCTAAGAAATATAAGACCATGTTACTCAGTATTCGTGGTACTAAAAGATATTAACTCTATTGATGCACTCTTGGCTACATGCCAAAATTATGAAAAATTCTTAGATCGAGACAAACATTTTAAAGAACCAAATAACCAACAAAATCCCCTTATTTCAGAATTTGCTTATAAACAAATTCATCAAACTTCTTCGGAATTTTCTACTTCTGACCCAAAACCTCCTTCATACACAAATAGATTTTACAAAAACCCTCCCAAACAAGTAAACAGTCTTAAACAAGCTTACTCGCAAGAAAATTCATTTTGCGTTCGTTGTCGTATGCATGGTCATACCTTAAATACTTGTACTCAACGTCACTTTCTAATTTGTTTTAAATGTGGTCTTAAAGGTTTTAAAACCCCAGACTGTCCTAATTGTTCACCTAAACCTAACTCTAGTTCAAAAAACTAACGACTGACTTGAAAAGTAAAACAAACTTTGATGCCAACGATTGGAACGATTGGATTAAAACTCTTAAGAATTTCTTTTCATGCTATAAAATCTCTTCAACTCTATACTCTAATGAAAAGGATTTTAAACGACCTTTTGTTAACATCAAAGTTTACAATTTATCTTTGACTGGATTACTTGACTCTGGTAGTTCAATCACCTACTAATTATTTATGTAAATATTACTTATTTCTTTTGTTTACAGCTGCACATCCTATTTATTTTTTATATTATATATAAACATCACTCACTACACAAACATTACATTACATTTGCTCGACCCTACTCTTCAGTCTCACTCTTTTACCGTATGGAGCGGATTGCAACTCATTAAATAAGCCTATGCAGGAGCGGTTGGTTACTCCTAAAATAAGCCTAAACCAAATGCTAACTCTTTCGCTCTTCTAGGAGCTTAAATTTCTACTTACATTATCTAATGTTTCCTTTTTTTTCCTTCCAGTCTGGAGCGGCTGACAACTCCAAAAATAAGCCTTGTCGTCATTCTAAAACACACTTCTATGAGTGGCAGTCATCAACTGTGAACTCCACCCATGCCTGTATGAAGAAGATTGCTTGAAAGAGATAGGTGGTATGAATGGGTGAATGGAGATGGATGAATGTGTGAAGTGTTGTTTTACAGTCCCTACTTAAAATCTTATTAGAAAATTTTCTACAGTTGAAAATTTTTCCAGGGTCGTGGGGAAAATGTAATGTTATGTACATATTCAGATATACTTACACTTATTATTTATACTCATATTCATACTTATATATGTATCATTCATTTCCACGGTCCATAATATGCATTCCATTATTATGAGGCTCTGTTTTGATCATATTCCACTACACCAGGGCTCATTTTTCAGTTCATAGTCACAGTCCTCAACTTTAAGCCTAAGTTTCGGCGACTTAGTGACCCCTTAGCGTAGGAAGCCGTACCTATGCAGGACTGTATCACTTTTTCCTATCAAACACAGCACTTTTTAATTTAATACCATTTATATTTACATTGTTACAGAACATTTTCATTATTTTGACATTTTATTGACAACATTGTTGATGATGTATCTATGACAACCTTCTCATCAAAATTCTTGTTGGTCTGCTATTTTTATTTTATAATTGTTATTCGAACTCTTTTATGGTAAAATTATTTACCGTTCCTCGTCCATATTTTCGAATATTTTAAATTTCGTCCTCCAACTGTTCTGCGAGGTTTCTTTAGAAATCATCGCAGAGCAGTGGTCAGTCGAGCTCTGGCTTCCAAACAAGCCTCTTAAAAGTAGGTCTTCAGTAAACGCTGCCTCGAGAGCCCTTCTAGGGTGTTTCCTGCTGTGCCAGTCTCTATATAACTGGTGCGCCTGGAGCTGCCTGGCCCTTTGCCGCCGGAGCCCTCGACTGCTGCCGGCCTTGTGACGCCGGGGCAGTCCCTCTTCTGTAGCTGCCGCCGGTCTACCAGGGCCGTTCTTCTGTAGCTGCCGCCGGTCTACCAGGGCCGTGCTTCTGTAGCTGACGCCGGTCCACCAGGGCCGCTCCTCCGTAGCTGCCGCCGGTCCACCAGGGCCGCTCCTCTGCAGCTGCCGCCGGTCCACCAGGGCCGCTCGTCCGTTGCTGTCGCCGGTCCACCAGGGCCGCTCGTCCGGTGCTGTCGCCGGTCCACCAGGGCCGCTCGTCCGTTGCTGTCGCCGGTCCACCAGGGCCGCTCGTCCGTTGCTGACGCCGGTCCACCAGGGCCGCTCGTCCGTTGCTGTCGCCGGTCCACCAGGGCCGCTCGTCCGTTGCTGTCGCCGGTCCACCAGGGCCGCTCGTCTGTTGCTGTCGCCGGTCCGCCAGGGCCGCTCGTCTGTTGCTGTCGCCGGTCCGCCAGGGCCGCTCGTCTGTTGCTGTCGCCGGTCCGCCAGGGCCGCTCCTCCGTAACTGCCGCCGGTCCACCAGGGGCCGCCCTTCACCATCACCCATCAATCATTCATCGACATTATTCATTTTTATACTTCCATCTTGTCTTTTCTGTATACTTAATAAATACTGTCTCCCTCTAAAGTCTTTTCTTGTCGTTATACGACAACAAGTGTCATTCAATCACTTTCAGTTCGCAGCTCTGATTCATCATCGTCACTTCGAGGTCTGATCTTCAATAATTTTGAGAAAAAACTATGAGAAAGTAAAATGTATTTTAAACTAGCTTTCCGCCCGCGGCTTCGCCCGCGTGGAGTTCGGTTATATCGCGCTTTTTAGATTTCCTTTGGGAACATCAAATTTTTCCGGGATAAAAAGTAGCCTATGTTCTTTCTCAGGGTCTAAAGATTGTCTGTGCCAAATTTCATCATAATCGGTTGAGAGGTTTAAGCGGGAAAGCGTAACAGACAGACAGACAGATAGACAGACCGACAGACAGACAGACAGAGTTACTTTCACATCCATACTAATCCATACTAATATTATAAATGCGAAAGTAACTCTGTCTGTCTGTCTGTCTGTCTGTTACGCTTTCCCGCCTAAACCTCTCAACCGATTTTGATGAAATTTGGCACAGACAATCTTTGAACCATGAGAAAAAACATAGGCTACCTTTTATCCCGGAAAAATTTGATATTTCCGAGGGAAATCTAAAAATCGCGATATAACCGAACTCCACGCAGGCGAAGATGCGGGCGGAAAGCACAGAATCTTTAGACCCTGAGAAAGGACATAGGCTACCTTTTATCCCGGAAAAATTTGATATTCCCGAGGGAAATCTAAAAAGCGCGATATAACCGAAATTTACGCGGGCGAAGCCGCGGGCGGAAAGCTAGTTTATAATATTAGTATGGATTAACAGAAATTGGCGCCGATTCTGTTGTTCGAAAAACTAAACAACTAATTTTAAGTTACGTGCATCTTTTTCTTTCCATTTCCTTAAAAAAAGGACAGAAGATAAAATGTCAGTTTCATCATCAACCTTTTATCGTCCCACTGATGGGCACAGGTCTCCTCTCATACAGAGAAGGAATGAGCGTAATCACCACGCGTGCTCAATGCGGGTTGGCGATTTCAGATTTAAAGTCCAGGTTTCCTCAAGATGTTTTCCTTCAAATTTTAATTAGTCATTGGTGTCCAAGATATACTTAGAAAGTACATTTAACTAAGAAAAGTTACATTGGTACTTGCCTGACCTGGAATCTAACCCGCACACTCATACTTGAGAGACTGGTGTTTTAACCACTAGGCCACCATGACTTATATCAGTTTAATCCTGTTAAATTAAGATCCTCCATAGACAGTTTAGACGCGATTAAAAACATGGCGACTATCACGCGGGATTGCGGTCAAGGGCCAGTTTATAATTATTAAAATAAAATACATATTTGAAAAAAATAAACTAAAGAAAGAAATATCACGAGAATGATAATATTATACATAAACAACTATAGGTAATGACGTTTATATAGAATGGAATAAAAAATTCGAAACGATTAGCTTCATAAAATCAAAGTGAAGGCTAACTGTAACAGAATAATATTTCAGTAAATGCCCTCAATTTGGTCAAGATATAAACGCAGCTGTGAAATTCTTAAATCGTGATAATAATACTGAAGAAACTGATGAGCTGGTTAAAGTTTAATTACAACTTAAAACTGGTAACAAAAGTAATCAATTCGGGAATGATGCAATCATTAAAGCAATTAAAGTAAATGATATCCTTTAGAGATAATTACATTTGTTACTTTCACTTACGAGTGCCGTGAGCAAATGGATGCTTGTGCGATACAGCTACCAATTTGATTGTGTAAACCTATACGGGAGTATACTTATATTTGAATACAAACGTAGTTAAGTTCTGATTGTACCCCAAACTCTTCCAGAACCATTTTAATTAAGATCTGAACAAATAATACCTTGATTTATGTCTGTTGTATCGTAATTGGCGGTTTTAAATCAAGGGTAGTTAAAGCAACGAATATTAAATTATTATTTGTATTTTCGCTACAAAAAAACTCAAGAAACGAAAAGGGTACTTTCTGGTCTCACTAATTAGTATCTGGTTATTGACTGTTAATTTTATTTTGAAATTTAAAATGAAGGCCTCGATCAATGTTGGAATTGTAAGAATTTTGTTCCTTGGAAGAGGTCGTTGTTTATTCAGTATTCCTGTTTAAGTCAATAATTAAAATTCATTAGTCAATAGCTGAAACTACAAATGAGTCATTAGTTTGTTGTTTAACTTTGTTATATAAATTCCATCGGGTTTTTCGTTGTTCCTTTATAACTTAAACATGGTGTATATTTACGGTATGCTTTACAAGTTTATTGAAGGGGGAATTAGTAGTTACTATTCGCAAATAAGGCTTTTTGACCCTGCAAGTAAACCCAGTCATTTCGTGGAATGATTTTGTCCAAAAATTTCATACGAAAACCAATAAGAGATGATCAGTGCATACAAGAGATTTAAAAAATTGTTGGTATCGGTATCAAGTGCTTATTAATTGGTGCGAAAACAAAGGGAGAGTGTGAATTTTGACAACTTAATAACGCATGGTTTGGTAAACCAATAAAGTTGTTATTGAGTTTTAACGAAGGAAAAAAATTATATTCATTTGATTGGATTTTTTTATCAAAGAAATATATGATTGTAGCCAAGAAATTAAAGAAAATAACAAAGTTTTTATTAAAACATTTGATGGCAAAAGTATTACTGTGAGACCGTTTCACAAATCTAAACTCTATAATTTTATTAAAACGGGTGGGAGGGGGGGCAATTCTCGTAACTTTAAGAATCCTGCCTGATAATAAGCAGTGATGCAAGTTTTGATAGTGTTTATAAAGAGCCTATTTACTCTAGCAAATTGTTCAAATCCCTCGATGTACAAAAGTCAAGGCGAAACGCTTCGTCCGGATCGTGGTGGTGTCAACAGCGCAAGGGTAGATTAGATACTCGCCGTACGACAGGTCATCCAATGATGGTATGGAGATGGGGGAATTAAGTCATGCAATTCCCGCGCAGACTCTCCAAAATGCATTCTGTAGAACACCGACAGGCTGGCTACTTTTTAGCTGTGCTCCAGGCTCTCATCTCTGTCTCAATCTGTCAAAAACACTTTGAATTTTCCTACATTTTGACAAGTTTTTGACATTCGTTCGTCGTTCGACGTCTAGATTTTGAAAGTTTTAAATCACCTATGTGAATTTACCTTCACATATTTAAGACACTATGGAATTATTAAAATCGTAATGTTCAAACTTAAATTGTAATATAGTCCCGGTTGAAAACCTTTATGACACGGTCCCAGTGTTATTTTAATGGAGTATTAAATGTCTCCTAAGAGCATTTAAAGTCTTTATGAAGAGTTGGTAAAAAATTCAGAGAGCATAAAGTGTCATATGTCGGGTGACAAGGGGTCGGGCACCCGTGCATTGTTTTGTTTCTTACTGGTCTTCTTTATTAAACTTACTGACTTTATTAAGTACATAGTCAAGTACACAAAACGTTGTGGTTTAGCGTTTTGTGTTTTCTGTTGTGCCTAGAAAATTTAACAGGGGTATTAAAATCTCGTTTTTCAGCACTCTATGAATGAAAACTTATATATCAAGTTGCTTTTCGAGGCTGTTAAGCTTTGCAATGGATGAAGATGTGAATCTATAGTGATATCCGCATCATAATTCTCTAAGTGATGGTTCACTTAGAGATTTAATATTTGCTTTCCGCCTGCGGCTTCGCTCGCGTGGTATTCGGTTATATCGCGCTTTTTAGATTTCCCTCGGGAATATCAAATTTTTCCGGGATATAAAGTAACCTATTATTTAATCCGGATTTCTAATTTTGCGTCTACAAAATTTCAAAGCAATGGTTAAGTAGTTACAGCGTGAAAGCGGAACATACAAACAAACAAACTCACTTTCCGATTTATAATATTAGTATAGATTAGTATAGACTTCAAAAGGTATATGTGTATTTATTAAACAAAGATATGCCAAGATATGCATGAAACTTGACAAATCAGTAAGACTTCAGTGGGAGTCTTGTTGATTTGTCAAGTTTCAAAAACGTGCTAAGCGGAGACAAGCTGCTATTAATTATACTTAATATATAAAACACATAATTATATAAAACATGAAAAATCTTTGTTCACTATAAAGACTGGAAAGTTTATTGAAGATCCTTACTCCTTGTTTCGGAGAACTAAATGTATCGGTTATTGCGAATTCAATCACGTCGGTAAGTTTTCCTGGCCATTAAAGAAACCGTACGCATTACACAGTCATACTTATACAAGTTTAACGAAATCTTTCATTCATTTGACGTGGCCGTATTTTTTATTGGTATTGATGAATTAAAAGAGTGAGCAGAGTTTTTAATGTTTAACGAGTCTGATAACTGTTTCCGTTCGTGTGTATTATGTTTATATTACTTAGCTGTAAGAATGAGTAATTTATTACTAACGCTAATTACTGGTTTAGGTAAATGAGGTACTGTTATTGCCACTTTGCCCATGCTGTGTAAATTTTCAAAACGAATAACCTAGTGTTCGTGAGTGAGACCTGTAAGCAGTTTCAGAATTTATTTGAATACCTGTACTTGACAGCATAATTAGAGGTTTTCATTTCTGTGATTATCATTTTTAGTCTCAGCTAATTACATAAGGTAAATTTGATGCATAGGGATAGTAGGTCTTGTTAGTAGGTAATTAAGATTATTTTAAATATACCTGAATACGCAACGGATTAATAACCGTTGTTTTCGGAATGTCTTAGTTTTATTTTACCTTATTTTACGACTCCCACGTTTTTTTTTCACACGAAACTTTAAATTAAAAAAATCATAACATATTAGTCATAAATTTTCACGGTGCATCATTGATTATCTCTCCTACTGTAGCAGTAGACACGCTGCCCTAAACGATAGCGATTTTTAATGCTTCATTTTAGAGATGGAACCTCTTCGGTTGTTTGGAGACCACCCCGAGGTTGCTCTTGAATATGTAATGAAAAGTTCATATGATTTGAATTAATAACACGTTACGATCAATTAGGTAATGAGCATCGGTATCTTTAGGCGATGACATACGCGTGTTTTCATTAGTTTGAATTATATCTCAGCACTGGTGGTCCGTAAGCGATGGCTGTTATTTTTCTTATTTATCTCCTGATTACGTTTCATTGGTGTCTTGTTGGTTAATACATGCATTTAATTTGTTGCGCGTGCATTTGATTTGATTACGTTTAATGACCCATGTGGTTTACGACCGTCTATTTAGTCGTGACATCCGAGGTAGTGTATACAGTAAGATAACAATACTGTTTTTTTTTATTATTATAAACGGACAAATCACACAGATTGAGCTAGCCCCAAAGTAAGTTTGAGACTTGTGTTATGGGATACTAATTCAACGATACTATATTTATAATAGATAAACATCCAAGACCCAAGCCAATCAGGAAAATATCGTTTTCCATCACGACCTGGCCGGGGACCGAACCCGGAGCCTCCACGTTGCAGGCAGGCGTGTTGACCGCTGCGCCACGGAGGACGTTAAATTAAGTACCTATGTAAAATTGGAAGTGTTCCGTTTTTGTTTTTAATTATTGTACATGCAGTGACTTAAATCTTCATTCTGTCAATAGTATGGCGAGATACATGTAATTATTGTAATAATCGTAAAAAATTTTAGTGCGTAGGCGGGTCTGAGGCAAGTTTCAAGTGGCCTAGTAATTTCAGTCATATGTAAGGCGTTGCCTCGTTAATAACTCGCGAACATTTCGTGTCATTCCATCATCGGTAAAGGAAAATAGCGGCATGCTCAGCTACCTACAGTCCTGTGAACCTTGGGGGATTGCTGAGGCCCTATAAAAGTCAAACACCACGGTCTGCAACGAGATAATATGAACGAACATAATTGGCATCTAAAAATAAAGACCCAACTAGTTGATTGCTTAAAGTTTGCCATAAATGCGAAATAAGTTCGTAAACTTTTATATTTTGACTAATTCTTTTTAATAATTTTATTGAATAAATAATTTATTTAAAAGAGTATGACAGACAAAAAAAAAAACGACCAAAAAAAAATCAGAACAGAAAAAGGTACAGAGGTGTTGCTTTTTTCATATTATTGTTTTGTCCGGACTGAATCAAAAATCTTGAAAATATTTAGGGCACATCTTAGGGACGAAAAGCCGTTAGTTAAAGTTGGGCAGGGTGGGATTATTGGTGTAATATTTCAACGTTGCCACTCCAACAAACGAATGAATAATTTTGGTGAAATAACCTCACTTAAACGATCCTCTTAATAGCTTTAAATACCGTGATGCTGCGGTTTCCTTCTAATGACAGTCCTTAAACAATGAATTATGTTAAGAGTTTTAATATTCCATTAAAATAATAATTAAGCTATTGCTATGAAGCAGCTCTAACTAGCTAAGCTTGAGTATGAGGATTTACGGTTATAGTTTCTTAATTGAATTTAAATTTGCGCCTCGCTGCGGGATGCGCCGCGGATCGTGGGGATCAGATAATGGCTGTTTATAACATTTAATATCGCATTAAAAACTTTCTAATTCAATTTTCGGAACACACAGCGAGATTTACAAAAAGGTTTGGGGAAAAAATATGCTAAAGGAGATTTAGGATGGTCCACGTGTGGGTTTACTGTAAACATGTGTACACAATGAGTGAAGAGGCGACTAAAAAGCTAATAATGTCAATGGGGCACGCAGTGTTGCACAACAATACCCTATTCTGTGGGCACTGTCATGCGTATAACTTTATTAAAGACGTGCCCCCGTGGAGGATCGATAGGTATGTCACTATTGACGTCTTAATGTGGGTTCGGATTTGCGGTTTTTGGCATAAAGCAGGCCATTATATAGTAAAAAAAAAACTTTGTTGGTTTAGCTGTTAATAATACCTGTAAGAAATTGATACTAACGCATTTTATATATACAAATATTATTTTAGTTTATTATAATTTGTACCAAGATGAATTGCGATAAAAATATTTGTCATCGCATTTCGCAATACATAACCGACATAGAAAAGGCAACATCCGCTGCCAATGCACATCCGGAAAGGTGCCATCTCAAATAAAAGCTCAGACATAATTCGTCATATTATTCATATAAAAATCAGTGCAAGATCGGCAGATGTGAAAGGATTGCACACATGTTGGCAAGGTGCGCTTATGCCTACTATATGGCTTGTGCCAAACACTTCTCCCGGCAAACAATCGTCTATAATATTAGCTCTGGCATCTGTTTATGTAGGTGAGGATATCTCTATTTGACCCTTTCGAATCACCTTGAAAGTTATTAATGTCATTCATATAATCTTCGTTTAAAGTTGAGAGTGATGATTTCTAAGAGATACTAAAGGTTCCGATTGTTTTATATATTTCAGCTTATGCAGTTTAGCACGTTTATTTGTACGGTTAGCGCAGTGGTTGAGATATTGACTGCTGCGATGCGTGTCGCGGATCCAATTCCCGCACGGAACCTATATTTGTATGAACTACAAGTAGTTGTTAAACAAACTACAGAAAAAACATAAACTATTTTATAAATACACTTTTTTTTTTAATATAAGGTTGCCGGGTCTGGCTGTTTGTGTATGTGAGGTTATATGTTTGTAATCGCACCCACGATACAGTAGAACTTCCTAGAATGGAGCAAAGCTTAAAAAAAATGACTAAAATACAGTTATGATACAACAGATCCTACAGCAAAACAGAATAAAATTGAAGACGATCGCACTAATCAAATTCTGATAGGTAATCAAAAGGCAATGTTCATATTTTGAAAAAGACAAATTTTGTGATTTTCTGTATTTTCATAGATGCAAATATAATGAGCAAATAAATACCACCCTTTCATATTTATTGAAGCCATGATAGCAAGTTGGCTATCACCCACAATAAAAGACTAACAAGCTGGAGAGAACAAATTGAGAATAATCCTCGCTTCTATATACAGTAATCGGAGATATAATATCCAGGAGATTTAAATGCAGTAAAAATTGTAAACGTGTAGGTATAAAGCCGAAGGACTTGTAGTTATTTTTGCCACAGCCTTAGCAAGAAGTCGGATTCTGTGGAGGTCCTCGACGCGTGGCGCGGTGCCTTTTAAAGCAAGCCTCGGTTCCAGTTTAGTAATTAAAGTTACAACTTTATCGATCAAAGACTTTCCAATATACGAGAGACCACCGGGTCGCATATCTGCATCGACTGGATGCAACGGTATATAAATATTAGCTAGTCTCTGCTGCGTAATGGAACTGTCAGCCGATCGCTCCTTGTCCACCAATAATCCTACCAATGAGTTTATTACTAGTGCACTGCCCACATAGCTGGTGCCCACTTTTGTTGGCACTCGGCGGTCGAATATGGATAACAGCCCATTAATTTTGCATGTAAATTAAGACTACTTTTTACATGAATGGTACAGACGCGTGTATACTTTTTCTAGGCTTTATCTCCTTGTATATACGCGGTGATAAACAAGTAGATGAGATTATCAACTGCCTCCTCGGACACGATGTTCTCTTCGCTATTTAGGGACGCTCAATCAAAATGTATTTCCATTGCAATTTTTACAATGGGATCCTTTCAGTTCATTGTTAGCTTCGTTTTAAAATCTCGAAGTATAAATGATACAAAGACTGTAATTATCGGTTATGGCTCCGTTTGCTCTTTCGTAGCTCATTGTGTTCAGTAGATGTCTCTATTTTGCGATTTTCTAAGGTGTGGGCTGGCTAAATGTTATTTGACGATAGTATTGTGAGCACGCCCGCAGCGCCATTGTGCCCGTACTTTATACTTAGATGTATCACTCCCACAATTTTGTTATACTTCGCGAATTTACTTGCAGGAAGGAGAATTTGAATTGAGATGATTGATGGACTTAATATTCGTTCTGGGATTCGATTGTTCATATGTGAGAAGTTATATGACTCTGGGGAAAAGTGTATATAAATGATATATGCCCCTGTCTTTTTTTACGGATGTGAAAAAAAGTCTTCATGTTTTGAAATTTCGCTAAATTGACGCTCTGAAATTTCTAGATAGGTTGTAGTTCTAACTGACAACATCCAGTTGTGCTTTTGAATAGACATGCTTCTATAATTTTGAAAATAAACAATACAGAAAATAAAACACGACTGACACGTCGCATAACCCCTTAATAAAAGAATTTACATACGACTGCAAACTGTTACAGGTATTACCGAAAAAAAACAGGTAGAACAAAATATAAGTAAAACGTCGAACCATCGGCCAAAATGTAATTCGAATAGCTTCTTGGAGGCGACACTGAGTCTATTAAAATCACTTTAACGCCTTCTTCAATGGATGATTGAAAGCTTCTAAACAATTCATTCTTCCCTGTCTCAATGGCCTGGCTCACTTTTCTTGTGTAATCTTTTTAAAGGACAATAGATGTGACAAAGGCGAGCCCTTCACTATTGAAGAGCGTGTAAAATAATGCCGCTGCGTTCTAAATTAAGGTAACGTTTTTCAGTTATTCAGTTAAGCCAATGCCGCCCAGCGTGCAGTGTGCAGATTCCAAAGTCCTCACAGCGTCAAGTGTTAATGAAAAATTGTAGTTTTTGATATTCAACCTTAAATTCCAAATCATAGGACTGGTTTCACCTTTCGTCGTCAGTTTGCAAGTTTTGTTTGAGATATCCCTATTGGCTACGGTTTCATTGTTGTTACTCTAAATATAAAGCAACTCGTCTCTCGAATTTTTATTTTACCAACCGTAATAAATTTCAAATCTTTTACTGTAGGCCGCATGGGTCCTCTTGTGCCTTAGCATGAATTTAATGGAAGTTATATTGTTTATGCAATAGTGAAAATAACAGCAGATCCACATGGCGCCATCCATGGCTTTCCAGCTACTTTGAAATATTAAAATTCACTTCTCAACAATTTCTTGACTACGTTTTACATTGTTGGACTTACATTAACTGTTATCATAATGATAACACACAGATAAGTTCTAAATAACTATTTTATGAGCTCATGTAGCTACTGGAAATACGTAGTTTTGTCGTTTATTGCTCATAATGCAGTACTCCATAATCCTTTTGGAATGAATTTTTGTTTTGCAATTCTTGTGATATAGTATAAATAATTATTCAGCTATAAAGAGAAGGATATAAAATATAATCTTTGAATTTGTTCTTAAAATGATAAGAGCGTAATATTCATAAGTGCAGGATATTTTACTGCATAACTCTTATATACCTATTTCAAGAGCTCGGTAAAATATTATGTACCATAACATACGCTAATGATACTATTCACAATCATTAAATTTTAATCCAAAATTTAATCAAAAGGATTGAAATCTATCACGGTCAACATATTTAAATTCAATGGCACGTGTACAGGTCCACTGAGGTACACTTTTGAACGAATATTCCAGGTAGGATCCCAAAAAAATGATTTAAAGTAGGGGAGTGAGGGGTCCCATCCATTTTTTTGGACAAGGTGGGCCCATATAACGCGGCGCGTTTGCCCGTAGCGCTCATTCACTAGACTGTGGTCGCCTACATCGAAGCTCCCAAAAGTTTACTATCATCTCTACCTGTCGCGTGCGCATCTAACCGCCTAATCATTAATCAAAATGCTTCAAGGAATTCAACGCACGCCTTCCGAGTATCACGTTGCTTACGCCAAAACTAACACTTCAAGGATGGTAGCCATTGCACCAGCTCCTGAAAGAAAATACTTGACCCTGGATATGCAGACTGATAAGAAGAAGTATAACTACAAGAATAACGTGTACACCGGTCCCCAAGCGGTTTCCATCGCGAGAAGAAATGCCCGGGAGAGGAATCGTGTGAAACAAGTGAACGACGGATTCAATGCTCTGAGGAAGAGACTGCCTGCTGCTGTCATTGCTGCGTTGTCCGGTGGTGCGCGTCGTGGATCCGGGAAGAAACTCAGTAAAGTGGACACACTGAAAATGGTCGTGGAATATATCAGGTATTTACAGAACATGATTGCTGAAAGCGATGCAGCGGACGGAGTGACAAGAACACAGACTGTGCCGTCTCAAGCGCCATACGAAGTTGATGAAGGCATTTTCGATGGAAGTTCACCGTATTCAAACTCAGTGCCGTCGCCAGCTGGTTCGGAGTGTTCGTCAGGCGTGTCTTCTGCATACTCAGGTAGTTACATCCCTAATAACAACCAGACACAAGAACAAGTTAATCCTATGGATGAAGAGGACTTGCTTGACGCTATAACGTGGTGGCAGCACAAGTAATATGAACAAAAACATTAAGAAAAGTCTATTCCAAATTGATGTTATTTCAAGTTAAGCAAATATTTTTTTATTACAACAGTAATTAAGCAGATTTTAAAGTGGCTAGCACCCTTGAATCAATTGTCTAAATGATTGAAGTTCTGAACTTAAAAAGGTTAAAATTATTTTTCCATAAGCTTATATCTGTGTACATTTTCAAAGTTATATTTCCATAAGCTTATATTATTAGCAAATAAGATGCGGTTGTACGTTATGTGCGTGATGTCTAGTCTTAGGAGTTAAGGAACTCTTGAACAATTTACTGCCTTTATAAATAAGAAAAACTGTTTAGCTGTATGTAAATGATTATATTATCGTTATGGCTGTGATTGTACATTCTATATAAAAATATTTGAGTAAACACATGATGTAAATATGTATAAAAGAACAATAATATAAATAAAACAATTTAATACAAATATAGTTTGTGGTTTTAATATGTTTTTTTTTATCATTCTCAATAATATTTTAATGCTTAAGCAGAACTTAATCCCTCAGTATAAGGATTATTATGAGTCTGAAGTTCACATCCCCTTACAAGCCTCTAAGAATCAGCGTTTTATATGTCAGCGATGTGACTAGAACCCTGACATTTATGGCACGATAAACTTTCAATGAACAGAAACGCTTGTAAAGCTATACCATAAATATCAAACAGCTATTTTTTATTAAAAATAAAATGACAAGCTGAGTTAAACTATTCTAACACCATATCATTAATATCATATATTATTCAATCCTATCCCGCCACCGTGGGCTCCTAGACAACCTCCGTGGCGTAGCGGTAACGAACGCGGCCGCTGCGTAAGAAGGCGCGGGTTCGATCCCCGCGCAGTACAAATATTTGTATGCATGAATATGAATATGTGCACTGGTCTAGTCGTGTCTCGGAAAGCACGTTAAGCGGTTGGTCCCGGTTGCCATACGAACATCTAGTAGCAGTCGTTACGGGTTGTTGGAGCACTCAAAAGTTCAACAATTGGTCTAACTATTATGGAAGCATAATAGTTAGACCAATTGTTACCGCTACGCCACGGAGGCTGTCTAGGAGGCCACGGAGGCGGGATAGGATTGAATAATATATGATATTAATGATATGGTGTTAGAATAGTTTAAGAGTAGGATATCGCCTTCGGGTCATGGAGATCAGACGTCAGTCGCTTCACGGATAATATCGAAGTTTAGCCAGTTTAGATTTTGGCTTTACCAGTAAAGCATCCGAAGCTTTTTCAGCTTTGGAGTCTGGTGCCCACCAGACTCCAAAGCTGAAAAAACTTCGGATGCGACTGGGATTAACGCTGAGATAATGATGATTATTATTTAATCCTATCCCATTATAAATATATTATAATATTATAAACGTTAATGTTTGTATGGATGTTTCTAACTCTATTACGAAAACTGCTGAACGCTGCGAACTGTTGCGGTTTATAACCAGGATTAGCATATGCTTTTTATCCCGATTTTTAGAATGTTCTGCGGATGAAATCACGGGCCCGCGGGGTTGTTTACTTTGGCGATCACAATGTTTGTGAGGAATTGCTTATCCATACTAATATTATAAATGAGAAAGTAACTCTGTCTATCTGTTACGCTTTCCCGCTTAAACACCTCAACCGATTTTGATGAAATTTGTCACAGACAATCTTTAGACCCTGAGAAAGGTCATAGGCTATCTTTTATTGAAAAAAAAAAAAATGATATTCCTGAGGGAAATCTAAAAAGCGCGATATAACCGAATACCACGTGGGCGAAGCCGCGGGCGGAAAGCTAGTAATGGTATAATTGTAGTTACTGGTTCTTATAATGGTATAAAATCTCACGTATTTGGGAACAAATGAAGCCAGGGTAGATTGTGTTTCTAATTCTCTAGTATTAAAATAATAATATGAGCAAAGGATGTAGTGGATAAATGTTCAACATTAGAGACTGTCACCTATTTAACATTGTAATATTTTATTATTATTTCAAGATTTAAAGTTTACAGTGTAGTTATAGGTAGGTAGTATTAGTTGTCAATTAGTCGTATTCTATGCGTTTCCATCTTGCATATGATGAATGTCCGTCCTTTCTCAGTATGAGCAAGGCAAAGTAATAGCCTGGTATTTTTAATGTGAATGAGAGAATTGTAGAAATCATTAAGAGATTTAACGCTTCAAGGTGCTACAGTACCAAAAATCTGGACACAAATTCCGATAAAGGTGTGAAAATAAATAAAAAACCTTTAAGTCCATTATCGAAAGAAACGGTAAACGGGATACGAAAGCTCGTAGAGATAGCCGTGCAGAATAATTTTATCTTCGTAGATTTAAAAAAGTACTGATACGGCCAGCGAGCTTGATTAAGCCATCGATGCGCAAACGCAACTCCGGTACATTGTTATACAAGATTAATGGTGTTCACGAAGATAAGGAGGTGGGAGCTAAATGCATTTACATGTGCGAATAAAAAGACACTGATAAAGGGACAAAGAAGCGCGGCGAATAAAAATGGTACCATTTATTGTGACACATACGGGTGTACTGCAAGTGGTACTTGTTGTGGAGCTGAAAGTTAATTGTTCCAACTTTTTAACAACTAAACTATCTGAGAACAAAACATTTGTTCACATTATTAACTTCTTTTTTTTATATATATATTATAAACTAGCGCTTGACCGCAATCCTGCCTGATGGTAAGCAGTGACGCAATCGTTGATGGTAAAGCGCACTAGTTTATTAAGAGCCTATTCACTCTAGCCTTGAAGACACTCAAATTGTAGTCCGACGGAAACACCGCCGCTGGCAAATTATTCCAGTCCCTCGGTGTACGCGGTATCATAGGAGGAGTAGGAGGAGGCGAAACGCTTCGTCCGGATCGTAGTGGTGCTAACAACGTAAGGGTGGAAACTAGCCGTACGACGGGTCGTCCGCTGGTGGAACGGAGATGGGGGAATTAAATCATGCAATTCCATTGCACACTCCCCGAAATGCATCCTATAGAACAGCGAAAGGCTGGCTACTCTACGCCTGTGCTCTAGGCTTTGGAGACCAACTCGAGTTAGATCAGGGACTGCAAGGTATACTCGCAATTCTAAAAACAATATGTCACTTTTTGTGCGAAACCCGGAACACGTGCTCAGTATTTTTATGTAAAGAATCAATGAACAATTTTTTTTTTAATAATTATAAACTAGTGCTTGACTGCAATCCCGCCTGATGGTAAGCAGTGATGCAATCGTTGATGGTAAAGCGCACTAGTTTATTAAGCCTATTCACTTAAAAAACTTAGGAATAGGAAGGATGACGGCAGTTGAGCGAGGTGATGCAATGTTAAACCCAAGACCAACACGACCAAACGATGCTGCGCTAGAGTGAGATTGATCTGGAGCCTCTCCACGACCAAATTCCCGACACAAAAACATTTGGCGCATCGTACCCGCCACACAGCGCAACACAACTGCTCAGACCCGTCCTCTGTACGGCTTCACCAGACATTATACACGAACACGACGAATCGCTTGGCGGCAATACTTTGTCTGGTGGGTGGTAACTTCTGCCGGCAGCCGATGTTATGGCCTACCACCGAGAAAGAATTTAAAAAAAGAATTTAAAAAAAGTATCATGAAATTTGTTATCTTACTTGGTTGTCCCAACAAAAATATGGTCAATGCAGCGCTCACCCGCCCGCGCTTGAAGCGGCGCTGCGCAGGGTCTCACTGTTTTCCTAGTACTTCTACCGTCTACCGTCAGCTGTGTGGATAACCACACCGCATCAATTTCTAAATGTGTTTGGGAAAAAATATAACGTGGTGTAAAAATGATTGGAATCGATTCAGTTGCTTATTCTGAACAAACTATATTCAGATTTCTTATAAAGTAAAAATAACGTTGTATATTACTAATCTAATGAAATCCTCAAATAGTATCTAACTTTAAACAGATAAGGCAAAACTTCTTGATAGTTACGATGGTTTCAGTATAGTTCGTCTTAGCATAGGTAAGGGTTTGCAAGATATCTCATGTTGTCGTCCAACATAAATTAACATTAGGCTTAATAAAACTTTTAATAGTTCGCGTGTCGTAGCGTCCGTGTGTAAAACAAACAGATTTATATGCAATCGCAGATTGTGGTTTACGATTATGGAAAATGCTGATAGAAGAGGAAGCTAACGAGTAATTAAACCTAATGCGAGTCAGTGCAGACGTTAACTCACGTAATTGCAATTAATATTTTTACGATCGGCAACACTGGCAGGCACGTGGGAAAGTGTTCCAGCGCCACAATGAACGCTGCGTGTTCCGTCTTTAAGCATAAAAGATTAGTGTTCTTTTTTTAAAAATCTGAGGTTTACATTACGCTGCTTTTATTTGCTTCCGTTTTCTATAAAAAGGTTGCTACATTCTACAATGGAATCGAATGATTTCGCCAAATTCCGGAAACTATTAATTCTATCAGCGCTTTGTATCGTAAATCTTATTATTTGGGACACGTGAGCTTTGTTGTGTTCGTGATATTTGCGAATACTCGACGATAAGGCACACGTACCTACTTATGATACGACGATTTTGGTTTAGAACAATAGAATAGGTAACAAATAATTCGAAATGCTCTTACAAAATTAATACAATCTATACTAATATATAAAGCTTAAGAGTTTGTTTGTTTGGTAGAACGCGCTAATCTCAGGAACTACTGGTCCGATTTGAAAAATTCGTTTTGCGTTGGATAACCCATTAATTCAGGAATGTTTTAGGCTATATAACATTACGCTGCGACTAACAGGAGCGGAGCATAACTAACTTCACGCGAACGAAGTCGCTGGCGGCCGCTAGTCTATACTAATATATAAAGCTGAAGATTTTGTTTGTTTGTTTGAACGCGCTAATCTCAGGAACTACGTGCCCGATTTGAAAAATTCTATGTATCATTACGCTGCTACCAGTAGGAGCGGAGTATATAAAAAAATAAACATATCGAAACCTACGCGGGTGAAACCGCAAGGCGCAACTAGTGTTTTCTATAATGGGATTCAATTTCTTAAAAATAGAATACAGAGTATGAAACTTTTATGGGTAAATAAAACTTAGATAAATTATGTAGGTGATAACTTGATAATTCTGCACTAAAGTACCATATAATGAATAATAGATCTATGTAGATTACATAAATGTATAAAACTTGTTATGAAATTGGACTTTTTGTCAACGATAAATAGAAGCCCAGTTGTCTTCTGTTTTGCCAAGAAATTATTCAAATCAAATCAAATCAAATAGTTTATTTGTGATACACAGGTACATATCATAGGTCTTACAAAGTGAGTTCCTGCTGTGATCTGCCTCACAGGCACACAAATTCATTAAACAATTAAAATATACAGAAAAAAAAAACTATGCAAAAAGAAGAAAGAAAGAAAAAATAAATACTTGTTAACACATTTATATGCACTCAATCAAACATCAATAATACAGTCAAGTCATTTCAAGTCTAAGAATTCCTTTACTGAATAAAATGCATGTTCATTAAGAAATGTAAATAATCTTTTTTTGAATTTAAAGATATTATTACAGTCTCTAATGTCCTTGGGAATTTTGCTGAATATTTTAGGGGCCATAACGAATGTACTTTTTTCATAAAGTATGGTTTTACATTGCGTATTTAATTTTGTATATAGCCTTGACCTATTGGGTGACCTCGACACTATTTCGAACAAATATGGATGTTTCTTGATAAAAAGGGCCATTTCGAAAACATACAATGATGGCGCTGTAAGTATTTTAAGATTTATAAAAGATTGCTTACAGCTCTCGGTTTTTTGTTCAATGTTTGTTTTGTTTTAATGTTTCAATTTCCTTAAGAATATTCGAAACAGAAACGCTAGTTTATATGTACAAATACATTATCTCGCTAGATCAGTTAACCAGTGTTTGGAGTAGATTGTATCTCTCTGTGGATCCGTCTTTATGTAGGTACTATTGTTCGTAAGTAATTCACTCAACTAGTGTTACAACGGGTCTAAGAGACTGCCGTTGTTCATTTTCTATAATCTCTTTCATCCATTCAATAGGTGCGTTCATTTGTTATATTTTAATTTATCTCTCACTTTCACTGTTATTGTATTTATAATTAATGATTGTCTGAAAATAAATCGTTGATATTAATTTTAGAACGACGTACTTTTCTTTAGAGCAATGAGCTATATAGCCTTTATAATTTTAATGTTCGTGCATGAATTGCTCAAGCAACGTTAAAAATTACAATAATGATTGGCTTTTTCTCATAATTTCGTAATTTGAGTACGTCTAAAAGCTCTTTTTGCGGCGGTAGGGTAGGTGGAGACATAATTGGTACAATGATACGGGACAAGTAAGGGCCATCACTTATGCAAATGGTTTATAGCCCGACTCAGTTCCGACGCGGGACCGCCGCATGATTTATTACAAATCGGTACATTATATACTTGAATACAGTTACCATACACATGTTACTCTGATCTTAAACACCGATCTTAAGACTTTCGAACTTAAGACTTTATTTAACGTTTTATGATTGATAATTATCACGTTATTTGATTATTTATACACTGGATTGTGGAGATTAACGGCATTAAGAGTAATTTGTACTATATTGCTGTCAATAAGAGTTGTATTTATGGCAGCCAACTCAGATATTAACGAGTCAAGAAATTGTGTAAGTTACACGTAAATCAAGCCAGGTTGCATTATTAAAGGGCAATTTGGAGATTTGAATGCTAATCACTTACTATTTCGATGACGTATTTTATTCTACCAGTTTTGCTTTAATTTTATTTAACCTTTTACAAATGCCTCCAAACAGTTACCACATAAGTTACGTTCAGACAGAGAGAAGAAATAAGGCTAGCGGCGGACAGGTCCTCGTACATAAATAATCGTCGGATATCGGCTTCCTTCGCCAGCGCGGGCGCTGGGAACCGCGATGTGATCGACGCGGCTCGGGTCACGCTTAGGGTTCCCATTTTCCAATTTGAATTCTTGACAAAAGCCAGTAACATTTGCAAAACGTCGATACATTTTACTTTTTAATCTTTCTTTTTATGTAGTACTAGCGACCCGCCCCGGCTTCCCACGTGGACAAATGATATAGGTACCTTCCTTAAGCCTTCCTTAAGCCTTCCTTAAAAAACGGTGGCCCTTCAATAAAAATAATGTCTACTGTGCCGCCCATCAGCCAATATCTGGCTCTGCAAGATACATCGACCTTAATGTCCATGGATAGCCAATTCCACCACCTTCAGACAGAATAAAAGCCTACCGGCCCACTCCCTCCACGGTTTAGGCAGAGAAGCACCCAAGTAGCCGGCGGCCGGCACGGGCGCGAGCGGCACGCGGATTTTTTCTGGTATTTAGTTTTGAATAAATCGTGATATCTCCTGAATGAAACAACCAATTCCAATAATTCAAAAAGAGATTTGCTGCTACTGAAATTACCTTTAATATGACGTAATTAATTTGGGTAAGGACTAATAATAAGGAACAAATAGTTGGCTCTGATTTCGACTGGCATTTTAATTAAATTGTCAAACATAAAAAAGTAGTCATAATGAAGAAACTATAATAGGTAGACATACAGTGTCGCAGACTTTTTTGTAGACATTTTTTATGGTCTAAAATACTGTAGTACATTATTTTGATCTATCTCATAGGGTTCAGTCAGCGTTTGCAATGTAAGCTCAAAAAAATGGGTTTATTTTGCGACGTGTGTTAGAAACCTCAAAAATGATCAGTGTTCCTCTTATATATTATGCATGTTATATACATAAAAACCTTTCTGTTGAATCACTCTCTCTATTAAAAAAACTCTATCAAAATCCGTTGCGTAGTTTTAAAGATTTAATCATACAAAGCGACATAGGGAAAGTAAAAGTTCGTCGGTCTCCGTGGTGCAGCGGTCAACACGCCTGCCTGCGACGTGGAGGCCCCGGGTTCGATCCCCGGCCAGGTCATGATGGGAAACGATCTTTTCCTAATTGGCCTGGGTCTTGGATGTTTATCTATATATTTATCTATTATAAATATATTATCGTTGACTTAGTATCCCATAACACAAGTCTCGAACTTACTTTGGGGCTAGCTCAATCTGTGTGATTTGTCCGTATATATAATATAAAAAAAGTGACTTTGTTTTATAATATGTAGTGATGATGCATGTTATATACATAAAAACCTTCCTGTTGAATCACTCTTAAGAAAAACTCTATCAAAATCCGTTGCGTAGTTTTAAAGATTTAATCATACAAAGCGACATAGGAAAAGTAAAAGTTACTTTGTTTTATAATATGTAGTGATTTATTATACTACCTAATTTAAAAAATAAAATTCATAAGCCAAAAGTACGCATAAATGACCTATCTAGACAGGGACTGGGACTAAGAGGTCAAAGTCTAGAAAGTGGCCCTAAAAATACGGATATATGCAGGTAAATCTAGATGAATAACAACCCTAGTCAAGCGCATATCACTGTTATGCCATCGAAATAAGGATGTAATAATGGCTTCAATAAGCGAGGAAGTGTTGTATCCACAAATTTACTAACTTGAAAAGTTTCAGCAAACCAGCATTATAAATGTACAGGCTGACAATAAAATATGCTTAAAAAGGCGACGTTGTCAGTAGCAACAAGTGAAATGAAAATGTGTCTAAATTTATACGGTGTTCACGGATGCATTTTGGAGAGTGCGAGGGAATTGCATGATTTCATTTCCCCATCTCCGTTCCATCATCGGATGACCCGTTGTACAGCGAATCATCATCATCATTATCATCTCAGTGCATCCTGCATATTCTCCTCCATTTCGCACGATCTTTAGCATCCTGTGGTAAGAGCTTGTTGGCACGCATATCATCTTTTACAACGTCAAGCCAGCAATTCTTTGGTCTACCCCGCTTGTTTCGACCCGGCGGAGGCGCCATGGCAAGACATTGACCCGTTGTAGAGCGAATATCCACCCTTATGTCGTTGACACCACTACGATCCAGACGAAGCGTTTCGCCTCGTCTTTTATACGGCATACATCGAAGGACTGGAACAGTTTGCCAGCGGCGGTGTTTCCGTCTGACTACAATTTAAGTGTTTTAAAAAATATGTATTTTATTTCACATAATTAACATATTTTGTAGAATTTAATTACATATAAATTGATTATTTTGTATATTAAATTCGAAAGAATTGGTGAAAGTTCTTCCAGCAAGGAAAATATTAAGATTTAAATCAGCGTGGACCTAAAGGTGTTAAAAAAAGCAAAATTATTTTTTTCTTAAGAGTAAAATAAAACATCTGTCGACCAGTAGCAGATTCAAAGGAAGATAATTACAAGTTATAATTAGTTGTATCGCGTTGAAAGCGTGACCACTTGACCGCATAACGAAAAGTATCGTCTTACATGAAAATATGAATTGTGATATACGATAGTACTAATCCCGTATTGCACACATTTTACAAATAATTGAATGAAATGAAGTTATAATTATTATTTTTGTTTCTCTCCTTGGCGCGCTTCCATAAGAAGAAAAAAAGTTTTGCTACTAAAAAACCTTTTGAATTTCTTCTACATTCGCAATCGGAAGATACACTTTTGTGATGTGCAATTTGAGAATGATTTCCGCATGAAATAAACCAAATAACTGACTCTCATGTTGCTGCGTTTTTTCTTCGTTTCCTCCGTCTTTTTAGACACTTCACTGCGGTTCGATTTGTATGAAATTGTCCGGGTCTCTCTAAGGGCATATTGCAACAAGCGTTTTTTCTTGTAATTTCGTACTTCAAATTGAGCAACATCGTTTACCACGTACTTTAGTGGCTTCTATATACAACAATTTAAATAAAAAATACCTTTTAAAGATACCGATGCGTTTTATTTCATTTTAATGGCACTTAAGTTGGAAATATACCGAAATTTATTTTATTAGATATCGAAGCTCGGAATGTGTGAGTATCGGCTACCGGGGTGTCTAATAAATATCAATGGATTCATATAGGCATATCGTATTTTATAAACTCTCTCATTTACAAGCGGTAACACTGGTAACATTCGTAAATATGTCGTTGTACATGTGTTTATGTGAACATCAGCTAGTGATGTGACATAACATCACCGATACAATCATTCGACTCGATATAAAGTTAAAACAGGAGTCAATTGACTGTTTAAAAGTATCCAATAGGGCAGGTGTTGAATATTATAGTGCCAATTGACATGGATGAACCAAACTGAATCGATTTAAAAGTAATAACATTATATTGTTGTTCCATATTTGTAATAAGATGTACAAAGTTAAGAATGTCAAGTGACAAAAAAGTTTACTCACGCATTCGAACGGTTTCATTAGTCTAGGAGTCGATTATTTTTGCATAATAACATCGAGTCGAGTAGAATGTAGTGTATGGATCACATCATTAACATAGACACGGGATGAACATGTTAGTTTAGTAGACAGGACAGTGGCAATGCCGTGATTTAGATAGAACACCGCTGTGCCCAGCGTGACCTTACTGTAATAACTTACAATAGAAATTATTGACTTTATTGTACATTCAATATTCATTCAATTTCTATCGATGCTAGCATAAGCAGTAAAAATTAGGTAGCTATACAGATATAGGAATTTAGCAGACCTACATATATGTATGTAGAATATAAAGAAGGGCTAATATTAAAGCTGTTCATAATCCCTTTTATTCATAAACGTTACTTAAAGTTAACTAATGACTAGCGACTGTTTAACTATACATTTTTGACGTTTGCACGTCATTTAACTTTAATTATTATTTATGAAGGAACCCCTTAAACGTTATGGTGTTTATTCAAAAACGATGATTTAAGTTAAATGACGTTAAAACGTCAAAAATGTATAGTTAAAAGCAACTAATCACTAGTTAACTATAAGCAATGTTTATGAAAAAAATTCGCAGAAAAAAACTAAGCAGGTAATTAAACATGCTTTACAAGCAGCGAAAATAAATCAGAAAAAGCAAATTCGCAAGAAAAGTATGCACTTCAAGAGTTATTAGAAGATAAATCTAACGAAATCGCCCACAATTAATTTTATACAGCCAATCAAATGCCAAACCGACTTATGTAGAAAACTTTAATTGAAATTAATGCACCTTGCCCTAGATTTATACGGTAACAAAAAATATTTTCTGAAGAGGACAGCTAAATCTTTAAAATGTCGGCGTGAATCTCATAAAAGGGATTATAGGTTGGAGAAGCTTAATGCTCTAGGATTCAATTAGGTGAAATAAGCTTAAGTGGGTTGTATCCGCTGTTATGACAGCAGTCAAATTATCAGGACCTGTCGCTTCCGCCATATTACGAGACTTTTAGTAAGGGTGACGAGTAATGACGTAATAGTATGCTTCTAATTTAATGTTCATTGTTGGTTCCTTCATTTGATTGAAATATGATGTCGAATCCAGTGGTTGAATTAAAATGTGAATTTGATACGGGTATGCAGGTACCGCACGATTTAGTTTATCGTGATTCTTTTTAAAGTTTATCCATCCGAAAATGTGCAGGGGTTTCAAGTAGGACCACCATTTCTATATAATTACCTATTCATTCATTAGGTTAGACTAATCAGTAGTTTTCAAAAAAAAGACTTAAGTATTTTTTTCTTGTAAGTTACTCCCGTTATGCATAAAAAGACGTGGAACTAAACCGAAAGTCACGTATACTCCCCATCACTCTGATATGTATACTAATATATAAAGCTGAAGAGTTTGTTTGTTTGTTTGTTTTTTTGTGCGGGCTAACCTCAGAAACTACTGGTCCGATTTGAAAAATTCTTTTTGCGTTGGATAGCCCATTAATCCAAGAAGGCTTTAGAGCATATAACATCACGCTGCGACCAATAGGAGCGGAGCATAACTAACTCTACGCGAACGAAGTCGCTGGCGGCCACTAGTTTCAGATATTTGTACCGGACCAAACCTAAACCTTTTGATTAAAGAGATATTGCGGTCAAAGTTCTAACTTTCTGGTACTTTCTCTTTGTTTACATACGCAGCTTCGTTCGCGTAAATCCATCAATAGTTTGTTTGAATGCGCTAATCTCAGGAACTACTGGTCCGATTTGGAAAATTATTTTTGCGTTGGATAGGCCATTAATCTAGGAAGGCTTTAGGCCATATAACATCACGCTGCGACCAATAGGAGCGGAGCATATAAAAATAACAACTCCACGCGAACAAATCGCGAGCAGCCGTTAGTTTTTAATACAGTTCAATCGTGTATTCTCAGTACAATTTTGTATTTGCTAAATAGTGAGATACTGCACCGACCGGACAGAATCGCAGACTTTCAAAAGACAGAGAGGTAGCTGCGTTCTACGGTTCCAACGAAAGTGCTGTATGTGTCCTGGGTTATATTACAAAGATTTTTCCTTAAAGAATGTTATTCTTGGCCAAAACAAACTTCGACTTATGGGTCAAGCAGTAGGGATCTTCTTGCAATAGAAATTTCATATTATTTGTGGCGAAAGTGCCAGAAGAATTTTGGGCGATAGATTCCTAAACTGGCTACTGGACAGCGCACGATATATGACGTCAACTAAACATGTAAACTAGTTTTTACTGTAATGTGCTGTTTAGGTAGGTATGATATTTTAGTTAGTTATAACTCTTATGTGAAGCAATTACGCATATCCCATGCATCAACAGTTTGGACTAAGAATCACAGCATTTTGCAGTGTCAGGGACCTTCAGTACTTTTAGTCCTGTTCGACCGCTTCAGCAACGTGCTTTCTTCGGTACTAATTTGATCTTGTCTCCTTATCAATCTTTGTCTGTGGCTCTAATCAGAAAATGTATTGAGAATAACCTTTATATTTTAACAGGACTGGTTGAAGGAGCCCGCGCTCTTATGCAGTTTAAACAACCGCTGCTGTTTGACATTACGTTGGCGTTGCTCCGACAGATGACATAAAGTCATGTTTGATGGGATCCAATCACTCTTAGCATATAATTAAATTGGGTTGTCTCTTCCACAAGGACCATTGATCAAGAGTTGAAGTTGAAGCATATAATTATCAACTCGTTTTTCACGGAGAAAAATTAGCACAAATGAAAAAAGGCGATTCTAAAGCAATCTTGAATGTATGTATTGTTATTAATGTTCTTTTTAAATAAATATTTGATTGTTGCGGAAGACTCAAAGGAAATTGTTATTTAAAATATACAGGGGCTTAGATGTTAGGTTAGCTGAAGGAGGATAGGCACATATAGACATAGGTAGATATTTAGGAAATACATATTTGGTTCAGATCCTTCTTATCTTTTTTCTCTAGTATTTTAAAATTTGATCGTGCGAATTGGAAGTAGATAACATATGTTCTAAAGTCAAGAAATAGTTATTTAACGTTTATCTCGCGTACTTGTGAACTTGTGTCAAGTGTAGGTAGCAGATAGCGCTATCATTAATGCACTGGCGCGTGTATTTCTACACTATGCGGGTAGCGACGCTAAACACTCTTATTTGGGTGGTATAAGGTTCTTTTTCGAAAGGCACTAAATTGTCTACTTGTTATTCGCGCAAGTTCATTGTTAGCAGTATTCAGCACGTGACGGACAGTTAGTACTGGTATCGTCAACGTGCCAACTTGATAAGTGTACTGGCATGTAGCCTTCACGTAAAGCATTGTGTCCTATGTAGTTATACCACTATTTATCACGAATAGTTTCCGTCACAATGTCGGGCTAAAAACCAAACTCAAAGCAATTATAAGAACTTGCTTTGAGTTTGTAGTGGGTTCTTCGATGTAAATTGCTGGACAAAGCTAATTCGAGCATTTATCAATGGGAAAAACTAGTAAAGGCAAATGATATATTATTGTGTGAACCACATTAAAATAGCAACCTGTCCATAGTTCACACGTATTCAAAAACATTTTTCACACAGTTTGAAAAAGGCAATATCAAAAAGACCAAACTTTCGGAAAAATAATGTTCCCACGTCGTGTGCGAATAGCTTCCGCATCAGGTGCAGAATCGAAAGGGTTCGACAATCTCAAAGGGTTCCCATTATTATTGTTATTCTGATTGACAATCGCCCTCTCAAGTCGAGCCTTTTTTCTGCCAGATATAAAACTAATATTGGTAGGTCCCATCCTCTTCCGTCAGCTTTTTTTGTACATTGCACTGCATTTAGTTTTGGGAAAAAAGTTACTTTATTTGAATTGCTTTTAGTCTTTTTATGGCGTTGTATATCAAATTGATATGGAGTTTACAATTACGTTCAACGACCTTTTTCTTTGAGCACCCCATTTCTTCGTGAGTACGAGATTTCTAGTGTGGGGATTTTATTGATAGTGAAACAGTTTTTTAAATAAAGTAATTAATTATTTCAAGGTCAATAAATTTTGTACGGGACTACAGCAGTGATAAGGGTATCAAAAGGGTTACCACCCAAAGGCGAGAATGGAATTTTATTTAATTACATTATCTAATTAGATACAGCGTACACAATAATGCTTGCATCTGCATTTAGTTCCTTAAATTAACATTATACGATCTACAACCGAATACTGTTTGTACTACGATGTGTTAGAGTTGTGTTTTGATTGTTTTGAACCAGACTTGCGGGTGTCTGTTCCACGCGAGAAGTGTCGCCGTCGTGATGAATAGCCACGCATTGATTTAAAGGGGTACATTTGAATGAATGAGCTTGATATTGTGTATCTCTGTAACCTATCCTTAAATGCAATAAAACTATAAAGTAACCTTAACATACGGGCACTTACGCTGAATAAAAAATATTGATTCTAAAGAATAAAAAACTGAAAAAAGTTACGAGCTATAATTGACATGAGGTGCGAAAAAACGATATCCTATATTAAGATCGAATCTGTGCTTGTAAGACAAATCGCTCCCAACAATGTCACCCGTTGGGTGCTCAAAGGCAGCGTTTGGACCCATTCATCCATTTTTTAGTTCAAGAGGTACAATTAACAATGACAGCGGTCAGGTTGCATACAAAAAATTACCATGGAACGAGTTTTTCCGAAATGTAGAGCTAAGTCTTTTTTTTTTAATCTGTATGAATGAGGATGAGGATTTTATTGCATTTAGTATTTTGTTCGTATATCTATATTTTATGGAGTTGCATCAAAAAATTCTTGCGGCGTATAAAAGGTGAGATTTACATCGGTGCCCTTTGTGCCTTCAGTGGGTGATCTCGTTTGACAAAAGTGTTAACATTTTCGTCCATAAAATATTTTGACTTCTCTCTTAATGGACGCAAGCGGACAGGTTACATTTTTTAATAATCTGTAGTGGAATTTTGTTTGTTGTTAGATTTTAGATGCAAATGTCTTATTTATGTATTTTATCGGCGATTATACTTTTTTACCGTTTAATTCTAGCATCAAAATAAAAAATGCTATGTATAATACCGTATCGCTCTTTCAAGTAGGAATGCTTTTAAAGTAATGCACTTGTAAGTTTTCATTGATCCAAATATATAAATTGCAATGGCGGATTATTGATCAATAAACATTTAAACCCAATTTCTGAGACACGCGAGAAAAGCCGCGGGCAAATACAGCGTATTTATGTGCTTAATCCAAAATAAGGTTTATGATTGCATATCTTGATTCCACCACCAGCACTCACAACATCACGACATGATAAAAATTAATAACCGTTTTCTTAAGTAATAGCCTCAAGCAACCATCGCGAATGGAAGGGTTTAACTTTACTGGACAACCCTTAAAAGTTCTACGGAAACGTTCATTATAACCTCTGCATAACATTCAAAGTGGTTTAATTATCGGTTGTCTAATGTTCGTCAAAAGCGGGTTATTAAAAACTATTAGAATATTTCAAATTGTACATTCTACACCCTTTCCTCCTTTGACAGGTCCAAGCACTAATTTAGCTAAAAGTATGATTGCAGGTTATTTACTTTAATGAAATTAATTACACCAAACTTTGTTATTTTTAATTAAACATAAAAAATATGATCGATTATGATAAGATGAAACCACATTTTGTTTGAATGCCAAAGGATTATATTTCATTTTGTATTTCTGTTTTCAATTCACAATCGACAAACAACGATAGCATCGATGCGCGGACGCCTGTCAAAAGTTATATTTATTTTCTTTACAAATTCATAGAATCGTGCGAAATCACAGTGGAGATGTTTGCGGGTACTGTGGCTTTATGCGCGGGCGCTCCGTTTGTCCGCACAAAGCTTCCCAACCCTTTAGCGACACAATGCGCGTCACTAATCTAGATCATGTGTGCTATTGTGTGTCATTGTAGGTGCGCTCTCCCTTTCCCACTCTGCGCCCGCGCATCTCGTTCTCAGCGGGGAGAAGTGCGGCCCTGGATATCTCACTTGATGTCGATTTATAAGAAATTACAGCGCCGCGGGTGCCAGGTAGTTGCTCCCACGGATGCATGTACACAATGCAAAAACTTAGCTCTCCAAAATTCACTAGTAAACCACACAGGAAATGAAAAATATTATTTCTTCCTATTGCCACTTTGTGTTTGGCTATTATTCAGCATTATGTGTACATATTTCATAAATGGCTTCCGAATTCTTTTTCATTGTGTTATTACTTTCGCCGTAATCACAAATTACGGTTGATCGTCGCTCAAAGAAGATGCTCGATGATTAGAGTGTTCTTGGCCAATCATTAACGTATGTGCAACAATTTCGTTAATAATTATGTAGAAATATTGGTAGTGGTCTCATATGTGTTTAACTGGTTATTACTTTGTGACCTGCGGCTCGGACTAACGGAGCGATAACTTACAAATGTGTTAGAGTCGAATGATTTAAGTAGGATTTTTTTTAAATGCGTGGGTTGAAGTCCATTAAGTTTGCTAGTATCAACTGGATGAAACTGCGTAATGTAGACAGTTATACTTTTGTTATAATTTAATTTTTGACACTTAATAAAGTTAACGTAAAATATTGTATTTATCTTAATTATTGTAAACAGAGTTATGGCATTCATAACTAATAAATGATGTATTTCAAACATAGTTTTTGATTTATTATTGAATTAAATTAGAATAACAGAATCATATACATCACCGTTGGTTAAATTTTTTAAGCACTTTTCTACAAAAAAAGAAAATAATATAATTTCCTATTGGTATACATTTTATATTCACAAGACTGGAAGTAAGTATAATGTCTTTGCTATTCCTGCTTCTCCATGCCATGTTTGTTCGATATCGCGAGCGAATGGGCGGCGTGTGCCCAAAGGACAAGTTGAGTGTCATCTCGCGGACACCGCTTAATTGGCACGTATAATTTTGTCGTACGACTTGTACGCAAACCACCAGCTTTTATAACAGTATATTGGGAATGATCGAATGCCGAATGATAAGAGTTCGATTTGTTATTTAGGCGATTAAATTAGGTAGGTATCGATTCAGTTGTCGGCAAACGATTTGTGAGGAATTTTAAAAGGTATTGTCAATTGTGATATTAGCTCTCATCGTTTTATTAAACAAGTTTACAAATTAACCTTGACTGAAGAAGTATTGGCCCACGAAACAGTTTTCACGGTTAGATTAGTGGCATTGTTAAAAGTACTGAGCATAATAAGTATTGAACACTTTCCGAAGAATTGTGTGTACAAACCTGGTCTGGAAAAGTGTACCCATTCTCCATTTATATAAAAATAAAAATAATTATATGATTGCCGCAGTAATGCCCACGTAAAGACCGTAATAGCTATACCATGTAACCAACTTAGGAGTGAAGCAAATAGTGCCATTTACAATTAGACACGAAGGTACATACAGCAACTCACTAACGTAAAAGCAAAACTTTTTAATCCTACTGCTCTCTTTTAAGTTTTCCCCCTTGCATATCAGCCCATGTGCCCACTGCTGGGACAAAAATCTCCTCTCTTCGAAAGGGAGCTGCCCCAATGTAGGTTGGTAGTTGTCTCATGTCTCCGAATTTTCCTGGTTTCTTTACGGTGTTTTCTTTCATTGTTATCAGAGCAGTGGTGCTGAAATTATTTACACAAAATAAAGCGTCTGTCTGGGTTTGAATCCGGGTACGTTACATTACTGGCAATATTTGCATTATTTCTAGGCTGGTTACATGATATAGCTATAATAACCTTTACGTAGCTACAATTATCATGCTCATTATACTTGAAATTTACTGATCATACAAGGTTTACTTCATAAAATCCTGAAGTTATGATAAGTAATTCAGATGTTATAAGAAGCGATGTGTCGTGGTAAAACGAAATAAAAGAACATAACACAGTTGTACTTTTGTATGTTACACAATGTAAAGGCGATTATCATATAAACAATTTAACACCTCGGTGTAAAGAGATGTGTATAGACACAAAGACATGGTGCGCGCGTTCGAGATTGTGTAGATTACAACTTAACACACATCTTCAATTGTTGGTACAAACATTTGATTCGTTTTTTTTTTCAGTGTCAAAACATGTTTACATCGGCATAAAAGCTACTTTTTTACAGAACGTTTCTAATAGTTACAAAAGTAGATAACAACAACTGGATACTTTCAAAGTGGAGATTAAAGAATACGGCAATAAATGAAAATACTGTTCTTAGAGATTTTTAGATCTATCAGATAATTTATAGCTGACTAGCTGTTGCCCGCGACTCCGTCCGAGTGGACTTCAGTTTGCAGCGCGCGGTGGTTACCGTTTCCGTGGGGATGTCAAGATAAATGCTTACATTACTGCAAGGTTTCCTCAAAATCCATTAAGTAGGTTTTACCAAAGCCGTCGTCCGTTCCGAAAAAAAAATAAAAAGGGCTCAGTTAATTTAAATAAGCGCCTGATAAAAAAATGAGAGCAATAGGTAAGTCCGCGTTCGCTCCCGTTTTCGCAACATTTTTTGTTACTGCTCTGCTCCTATTGGTCATAGCGGGATGTTATATAGCCTATGTCCTTTCTCAGGATTTAGACTATCGGTGTATCAAATTTCATTACAATCGGTGTAGTAGTTTTGGCGTGAAAGCCGGACAGACAGACAGACAGACTGACAGAGATACTTTCGCATTTATAATATTAGTATGGATTGGCCGACTATGGGTTTTACCTGCTTTTGACTAGCTGCATCTATCAACCCGCAGTGGGCCCTGGTGTTAGTTTCCGGCTCACTCCCTCTCACCAAGGAGGCTTGTATCCCAGGAGTGGTGGTCAGGAGGAGATAATAGGCTGATTATGAATAGCTGTAGTAACTAATACATTGGATATATTTGATCGAATTTTCGTATGCAAACTAGGAATGTTATCAATAGCAGATTAATTTAATTATTATTGTCGTTTCCACCTTGTATAATGATCAACGTTAAGATATGTATTTTTGCAAAATGAATTAGTTATCTTGAACAAAAAACTAAATATAAACGTAGATACTTAAGGTTAAGTTTCAATTTCCAACTTATTTTGCTTTATTTTAACATCCATAGACTTGTAAAAGGAATTTTAATTATCCTCTAGCTTCAGCTTGTTTTCCAAAGTTATGGCGTACGAATAACGTACACATGTTAAGGTCAGGAGGTGGGAACGACATGGCGAAGTGATGCTTATCTAAGTGTGTAAGACAAATATCTTCCACGTCCAACAATGTCGCTGAACATAGTACACCTCTATTCTTCTGTGATTTATATTTTTTGGTATTAATTGGCTCTGTTTTTACGTGTAATTTTGAATAGTTTGGTTTGTGTAGAAATTAAAGTTTGACGGCACGGTTGGCGCTGCTTGTCGCGGGTTCGATTCCCACATGGAACCAATGTTTATATGACCTACGAGTAGTTGTTCCGGGTCTGCTTGTGTATGTGAGTTTATATGTTTGTAAACGCACCTACTATACAGGAGAAATTACTAGTGTGGCGCAAAAAAAAAAAAGAAGTTATACGAAAGTAAAAACCTAGGCATAAATAAAACAGTCGATCATAATAATAATATTCTAGCCAACATTTGCACGCGGCGCTATCTGTTTTCAGTAGTTGTGCCTATTTTCGAGTATCTACCATCAAAATATTTTTTTTTGTGGAATTGAGAAACTGACATAGGCGCCTACCAAGGGAATCGGCACATCGTAACTTTTAAGCATATTGCATCTTTATCTTTTTATTTTATTAAGAAAAGGACAGAAGACCGAGTCACAGAAGCCGAAGGACAGAGTACCGCGTACATCGAGGGACTGGAACAATTTGCCAGCGGCGGTGTTTCCGTCGGACTACAATTTGAGTGTCTTCAAGGCTAGAGTGAATAGGCTCTTAATAAACTAGTGCGCTTACCATCAACGATTGCGTCACTGCTTACCATCAGGCAGGATTGCGGTCAAGCGCTGGTTTATAATATGTAAAAAAAAAAAGATTAATATATTTTATTTAACAGGACTAATATTTTAGTCCTGTTAAATAAAATATTTATCTTCTGGCCTTTTTAATGGCGACTAAAATATGTCAGTTTATGTAATCTGGCGTAAATTGATGTATTTTGGTCGTCATGTTTTTAATAGCGTCTAAACTATCTATGGAGTATCATGATAATTTCACAGGACTAATCGAATATTTTATCTACTATATTTTCCGTAATTAAATAGAAAAAAGACGCACTGAACTTAAGTTTGTGAACAATTTGAAACATATTGATTAGAGTATCAAATAATAACAATTGGGTAGGTCGATATACAACGTAGAAGGCCCCTTTAATATGCTCCGAGTTTGCTTTTACACCTGAATATTTAACCAAAACAGTTGCCATACGAACATCTAGTGGCAGTCGTTACGGGTTGTTGCTTGTTGGAGCCCTAAAAAAATCCAACAATTGGTCTAACTGCAATGCTTCGATGTCGCCTTCGGGTTGTGGAGGTCAGACGGCAGTCGCTTCACGGAAAATGTCGAAGTTTAGCCATATCAGCAGTTGGACTGGTAAAGCGGACCCCAGACTCCAAAGCTGAAAAGGCTTCGGATGCAACTGGGATTAACGCTGTGATGATGATGATGATGATTTAACCAAAACAGTAATTCAAGCCTTAGCGTCTTCTGCTTTATGATTCTTGTATTGAATTACTATCACCAGCCTTTAGCGGTCTACTATATTTTTTTTTATTTATTTTATTAAGGTTGACCAACAGTTGCTACAGATATTTAGCACATTACAAATGCATGCAAATTATTGTGTCTTAAATCTAACTTCACAGCTAATTAC
Organism: Sesamia nonagrioides; assembly: GCA_017933935.1. Lineage (NCBI taxonomy): Eukaryota > Metazoa > Arthropoda > Insecta > Lepidoptera > Noctuidae > Sesamia > Sesamia nonagrioides. The sequence continues at coordinate 120,585 of JADWQK010000049.1, forward strand.
AGGCAAACACCATATGCTAAGTGTTCATTGTTATTTTAGCAATGTATGCTAATAGATTGACTGCTTATAGTAGACTGGATTCGAAATAACTAATACATTAATGAAGTCGGACAAATGTGGATATTGAGTCAGCGTGAATGTCAACCAGGTCGCTGCGATCGTTTACCAGTTTGCACATGCAAGGTACAGGTGAATTAGCACCAGACGCTGTATGGCGAAGAGGTGGAGCTGAAAGTGTTATGGGTTTACGAGGTGGTATAAGTGGTACTCTGTAGTTGAACCTACATATCAATTATGGGCATTTTGTACTGTCTGGAAAACTATATTGATGTGGAAAACTATATAGATGTAGATTTTTACCATTACTGCTGCAATGGTAAAAAACTACATGAACGGACAGACAACCCATACGAGTACACATGCGTATTAAGGTGAATAGATTTCTACATTCGTTACGTTCGAAATGGCCATTTTTTCTCGTTTCCCATGAAGCCATAAGGCACGTGTATAAATCCCTGCGCCTGCGCATGGCCTAGGGGGTGGACGCTTCCTTTTTACTTTACCTTTGTTACGCTTGCCAGCGAATTTATTTCTTATTCGCGCGTTGAGTTGCGCTTCCTGGGCGGTTGGCTGTACCCGCTGGCGGTAGGCTATGTGACATACTGCTGGCTTAAACTATGCACCGTTGTGTAAAAAGATTGACCAAGAACTTCCTACAAAAATAGAGACATCAGGGCCTGTAGCCAATTTAACATCGCTTCGTAGCGAAGGGAAATCGAATACCAAACCAACCAATGGCGGGAACGATTGACCACGTGATTTATCGCATCGTGTAGTCAGTCGTTCCCGCCATCGGTTGGTTTGTTATTCGATTCCGTTTCGCTACGAAGCGATGTTACATTGGCTACAGGCCCAAGTATCTAATAATATAATATAAATTTTAACTGTCGTGAAAATATTACGTTGCTACCTACAATAGGTGACAGTAGGGCACACTCTCGTGATGTTTTTGTCGCCTTTTATAATACCCTAGAGAGATTCGGGGGTGGCCGTATTCAAAACTGGGGACTCGGTAACATTTATTATAGGTTAGTTGGTATTATGAAGGCATTGTAAAATTTTCGGCATATTTTGTTTTTGTTGTGTAGGAGAACAGTGACCAGTAACTAAAGTCGACCTATATCATGTTAGATCAAACAAAAGCATGTTAACGCAAAAATATATACAACTAGCTTTCCGCCCGCGGCTTCGCCCGCGTGGAGTTCGGTTATATCGCGTTTCCAAGAGAACTCTTCAAAAGTCCGGAATCAAAACTATCCTATGTTATTTCTCAAGGTCAACTCTATCTTTGTACCAAAAGCAGATGTTTCAGAAATGTATGGAGCCTGGGCCAGCACATTGCGGCTACCACGTTAGGTATAATTACTAGTAGTTAACTGTTTTTAATGTTAATTTCTATATTTTGGCTTAGTTTTTATACAGATTCGATTTAATCCCGGCCAAGGAGTGCAACACAACTACTAAATATGGTGGTCAGCAATAAGCGAAATAAGATTTTGACAGTGACATTTGATTGACATGTCATGTATCTAAGGCTATCGTATCTATATCATCTACCATATAACTGCGAAAACAACAAAAAAATAATTATATAAACTTACGGCCCATTAAATAAACACAATCAACTCAAATCAACACTCGACACGAACACAACGGGAATATAGAACAAAGTCGAAGTCAAAGTCGCCAATCAACCGTCATAACCACTGTCATGACTACCTTAATAAAGGGTTATCTCACTAAGAAACGTCTCAAATAATTAATTATATATAATTGTATTTCTATTCAAATTTATTAGTATTTTTATGAAAATCTTTAATTTTTTTCCTTTTTATCTATATAGCGTACATAGTGGTGGCCCAAAATGAAACATCTCCTTTCAATAAAATCAGTTCAGTGGTTTAGATGTGAAAGCGTAACAGACAGACAGACAGAGTTACTTTCGCATTTATAATATTAGTAGGGATATAAATACTAGTTTTGTTTGAACAAAAATCAGTAGAGGGTCTACAAAAAGTGCTACAAAAAATCGTAGCGCGCTACGGATAGCCTACGCACCTACGACTGTGTTGGTGAAATAATTTGTTCGTGTGTCCGCCGCTGTCGGCAGCGGGGGCATTCGTTAATCCGCGGATGACTGTGAATTCTTTATTCTTTAGTGTTTTAAGTAAGTACATGCCTTTATATATATTTTATGTATGTACAACATAAGTACATTTATATGGCCGCAAACAATTGTCTTGCCTTTTGTTTCGACTTTACAGCTTCATGTTAAATGGAGACATGATTTTTATTGTTTGTCTGTGGCTTTATAATACTTAATGAACAAATAGGATATTATAAAGTGTAATTATTTATCGATATTGGCTGTAAAGTTATTTAGATATATGAATATCGTTATCTATTTAAACGACAAGCTTGCTAAACAAACGCCTATTATACCGTGAAATACTAGCTTTATTATGATAGAATAGAAAAAGACGATATATACAAACTTATAAAACTAAATAAATACAAATTACTAAATAAAGCTATTACCCTAATTAAAACTATTATTAAATTACAATACAGCATCAAAAAATTCTTCGTCATCGCTGTCGACTGGTAATGTACTCAAGAGACTGGCAGCATTGCCGCGTTGAATGGCAATACTTAGCCGCTGGCCAAGGTAAAAGCCAGCCCTTGGGTCACGGGAAGTGTCAACAAGCCGTTTGGACAGTTCATTAAAAAGGCAATGAGCACTCGGACCCCACGGCCCAATGGTTTCAACCCCAAACGGCTCGAAAATATAATTTCCGATAAGGTTGTTATATTTTCGCCGTTTGAGGTTTTCTGCAGCCGCAGCAGCAACGCCAGCACAGCGCGTCGATCCAGGAAGATGGGATGGCGCAAGAGTATCGACGCAAGTTGCGTCCCACACTAAAGGCCTACCCATCTTCCAAGAAAATAAGGACATGCCGTCCAGTCTCTTGCCATCATCGCGCACTAAGCCATTAGGTTCTAAAACAGCTGGAACGCCGACAATGACAAGAGCTCGGCAAATGATGTCGTTAATGTTTGCGTACCGAACTAAGCGACCCGCACTTCGGCTGGAAGCCAGGCCGTGGTGTTCGAGGCTGTTGACATCTGTACCACAATGACAGCGATGAGTAGAACAGCAAGGAGCTCCTAGTTGTAAGGAAGCAGCGATGCGGAAAGTGGTGTCGTCGAACAAAGTGCCTATGTTCGACGAAGGTAGTGCGTGAAGCCAAAGACCCGACTCCCACCTTCCCACAGCTAGCAGGCGCGCACGCTCCGCATCAGTAGCAGACGAGTCAAGTAAATTGTTCTGTACTACTCTGCAGAGCGGCTCATCCCACTGTCTCTGGGAAGACGGATTGCTGGGTGGATCTGTATTCGGGCAAGTGAATCTCCAGGAATCCATAGCCTCGGAGAAGAACGGCACATCAAAGTTAATCAGTGAGGGTGCTAAAATTTTCCTGATTAATTTATCAGGGCCGTGGACTGAGGAGGTGTTAGCTTTTTACTGATTGTACAGTATTGTGGGAAACTCCTCCCTTCGTTTGAATCCATTTACTTGCAATACTTTCTTTTTTGACTATTTTTATTGAGATTAATGCAAATGGTTTGGTACTTACTGATATTAGAATATGCTCTTAATTGAATGTCAATGAGTGAATGAATACTTAATGGTACATAATAACCTACAAAACAAAAGTATAATTGTGGTGTCGTAGTTTGTCTTAGGTCCATACTACAGAACCTCACTCAAAACTCAAGCTTTACTTAAGTCTCATTTGAAGCGATTTGATTGGTTGAAACTAGTTTTAAGTAATCTCGCTTAAAGCGATTTGATTGGTTGAAATTAGTTTTAAGTAATGTTTAAATCTTGAGTAAGGTTCTGTAATACGCTCCTAAGTTACTAGATTAAAATTTTGCTTACAGATCGAAGTTTACACGTAATCGCATTATGTGTGTTTTATCTCTCTTTACTGTTTATATTTTGTATGTGTGTATTTACGTGTTTATTATATTTATTTTTTTTATTTTTCTCTTTTATATCTTTGCACCTACCATGTTTTGTCTCTGCATCACCTTAAGGTAGACTGGTAGAAAATGCCTAGGGCATTAAGTCTGCCACTGTGTCATATTTTTCTTTGTGCATAAAGTTTTAATATATAAATAAATAAATTGCATTTTCAGATGTTTAGATTACCCTTGCTATAATAAAGCTGAAAAGTTTGTTTGCTTTTTTGAACGAACTAATAACAGAAACTATAAGTTGAATTTGAAACATTTTAATTAATTTTGAAATTGATTTATCATTCTTGAGAAAGGAAATTATATGTATATGCTCAAAATAAAATAATCAAATAATAATTATTATATACTATGGGTTCATATCGTGGCTTTATTGTTACTTACATTAGTTTATGTAACTATATCTAAAAAAAAAGCCTCTCTCTCAAAGCCTGATTAATCGATTACACTGTACTCTCCTGTACTAAATAAAACATCCGATCCATCTCTAAAGCTAAAGATCAAAGCTGCCATAAATATCGGCACTTTGATACGGTATATCACGCATAACTAAATTCTAATGCTACTAATTGGATGCAAATCTATCCTGAATACTAACAAGCGGTGTTTAGTCCGGTCAGATGCTATAAATCAAGTGGACCAGATCAAACGGATAACGTCTTTCCCTCATAAAAATGTAGCAAAAAATATGGTCCAAATGTGGTTTGAACAGTGGCCCTCCGCAATACGGCCCCGGGCTAGCGATTTTGTCTTTATTTATTTTTTCATTTTACCTTTCTATAATTACCCCCAACTTCAAAAGTTTATTACCCCGCGTGAAATATTGGTATGTGTAAAAAAATGGTAAAGAGCACCGATGTAGAAAAGGGTTTATTGTTGTGTTTTAGCATTAATTGTGGTTCATAATTAGCTACAGTTTCCGATATTGAGTGAAGATATTTTTTCTATTATCTCTTAATTATTTATGAATTAAATTAGTTGTCTTACTGTTAATGTGCAACATGTCTTAAGTGTAATTATACATGTAAAAAAGAAGTTTAGTTAATGTTAATTTTCCATTTACTTGAAGTCATTATGTAGATACGGGGTTATTGAGAGGCATGCTACCGAACACATGTAAGTATAACTAATTGATTAAAATATTTCTTTTTATTGCTTCATAATTCTGTATAAAAATAGGTGGTAATTTAACACCTTTAGCTTAATTATGTGAATCATTGGGTGATATCGTACCGTCTGAAATGATTCAGGTATAATTGTTGTTATCCGTTTAAGCGGTATAAATCTTGTGTTGTTATGTTGTGTGATTTATGTGCTGCGCGTACGCCGATCGCTGCCGTAGGAGACGGTTTCCCACGTCCGTTCTTGTCAGTAATTATTATTCAACATTTATTTCGAGTCAGCGGCTACTACGAAAATTGGGACTAAAGCTACGGAAGGTTGATTTTGTTTTGTAGTGAAAAGAGTTGTTTTAAATAAGACACACGTTTCTGAAATCATCAGTGAAAATTAATGAAATATTTTTTAAAGATAAAATGGTTGTTCAGGGACATAGAATAATGATATTTTTTATTCATAAGATACGGATTATCTTTGAGAAACACAATCATAAAAATGTTCACATTCTTTCGGAGGGGTGGTCCAAAATCTAAAACATAAGTAAAATCCAAAAACCATTAATTTGTTAAAAAACCTTAGATTTTTTGCACATTATTATACCGCTCTATAGATACGTCTCGAGGACGTATTTGATAAAGTCGTCGAGACTCTTATCAAGGGGTGAAGTCTTTTTAGAATTGGCGCCATACAGATTAAGATACCGCCCTTAGTGTGTTAATTAAAAAAATAACTTTTCTTTTTTTCACACTCGTTATCAACCACTTAAGTAAATGTAGATAGGGGTATACTATCGCGGTTTTTACACTTATAAAAGCGTTAAAATTTTATCAATGAGAGGTGTAGTACGCCAGAATCCACATAATTCATTATCAGAATCTGGCGCATTAATTGGCATTTAAAATAATTAATTTGGTCATTAAACAATTTAAATTAATTGCGAGGAGTTTGCGATGTTAAAGTGCCTGACTTTTATTACACCTTGACTAAGTTATTATCTCTTATATTGGGTGATAATGGGTGCCTCACAAATCAGTAATGAATGGAAGCTATATTATGTAAATTAAAGCAATGATAGTAATGTATAATGACTACTAAAAGTTTTTATCTCTGAAGTGAATAAGTATTTTCTCGTTCAATCACGACGAAATGACTTTAATGACCATTTATATATGCATATGCACACTTAACTGTATTTTTTTGAATATTTCTTTCTGAAATGACATAGAGATCCTGACTTCTTATGAAAACCAAAATATGAGACTGCAAGGTACATCTAAATTACCAAACAGTCATGCATTTTCCAATACACATAACTTTTTATGACGCAATAAATATATATCATTAATACACAATATTTATACGTCGGCATTGTGATGTCTTCTAGCTCCGAAGATTTATGTATGAACACAAAACATTTTATAGGGGGATGGCTCGTTAACACCAATGTAAACGTCGACCAGTGAAATATCTTAGTTACTGTCGGCAACAGTAACGGACCGTTGTTTGCTTACCATTCCTATCATTGACATTTAAATTCTGACGAATTAATAGGGACACTGTTATGACCGCGTCGTAATATTTTGAAGAATAGCACCTCTTTTATTGTGCCTCGTAAAACAGAAAGTGTTTGTTCATTAGAATTTCGATATATATGTGACCTTTTTATTACACAAATAGCAAAGTTCACCAACCACTGAAAACTTCAAATTTCATCGCGTCAACTTTAGTATTTCCATGTCAATCTAGTTAAAATTAAGAGGCCAGTAGGCCTAACCGAACGCACATTTTTTATTTAGTTTTATGAATCTATTCATATCTATGGGTGATAATAAGTGATTGTTATTTAAAAACGATATAGTAGAATGGTATTATTTTCGATTTTTGAGACAGAGACAGACAAGAGAACACATTCCTCAAATTTCTGACGCTTTATGTATTTGTCATTTTAATTTTTTCATCCTAAAATATTTTATACTTTATGTATCGTGTATCGTCGGGATATGGGTAAGACGATGAAGTCAAGAACTTCTTAACAGACCGGGAACTAAAGAATTGATAAGTGTAAATGTTAACTATAATTACTTACATTATGAATCAGGTAATGTACGTTCTTAATTAAACTTATCTTCGAAATATTGTCGCTATATTTACCAACTGATTATATTTTCCCACTATTTCTTAACGCTCATTAGTTGATAACTACAATTCTGCGTGTTTTACTTGTAGCATTCCTTGTTCATATCATTGTGAACTTTAATTATCTACCTTATTATATATTATAATTAATTTTAAGTCTTTTTTCCTTCTACGATGGACCACTATCCTGCGTTGAAGAGGTCTATGATAAAGCAAAAATGTAACCTTGATTCCTATGCATTCATGTCTTGTTTACGAAAATAGGAATTCACCTGGATCAAATTATGAGGAATTGCAGAGCCCTTTCTTTCATCCACATTATTAATAATATACTGTCACAAATCTCTAAAGAAGTGTGCCAACACATATGAAGCCTTCTGCAAAATTTCATTGACACAAATTTGCACCTGGGTGAGCATGTGCCAATCTGAACATTTGTACAATTTCGTCTATCTGAAAGTATAGGGTTGCACAAAAGAAAGGGATATTGTAAATAGAAAGTTTTTGCGCAAATTGTCATCGGGTTGTCGGCCTGACAGTGAGCACCGGTCCTGAGGATTTCATTTGTCCTGCAGCTAGTTTGTTGTGCAATGAGCACGCACATGAACACGAGTGCCTGCATCTGCTTAAGTCGCTTTTTCCCTAATTAAGTTTATGTATACAGTTTCTGCAAATTAAGCCTTTACTTTCTTAAAAGCCTCAACGATTAACTTGTATATATACAACGTGTAACAAAAAGGGTATATACATAACAAAGGCATGTCATCTTTACATGATATCAAACGATGTTGGAAGGGTTTTTTAATCCTATCTCTTTATGTTAGGAAGTTATGAGGAAAAACACCGCCTGTGATAGGCTACTATCATACTAGTCGCACAGAGATATTGAAGACATTTATCGGATTTTGGCAAGTAATTTGACGGATAACGAGTAGTTATTAACGTATGTAGTGTGCTGCCACGTTTGTTGTGATTTTATTTTAAGAAACACACGAAACCGAAAATTTGGTACCAATTTTATGAGTATTTTATTTTGAGTTGAAACCCTTTCGATATCGTTTGATATCATCTAAAGATGCCATGCCCTTGGTATGTATATACCCTTTTTGTTACACGTTGTATAAAATTATGAACTGGTACAACAATCCCATGCCTTTTCTTTCATTTATCCAATCAAACCTCTTTCTCAGAACTAGTATTCGTCTGTCACAGACATGTTTAGTTTCCAACTGTGTAATAGATAACCTTAGCAGGTAGATATCTTCTTTAAAGTATAAAATTTATTTTATAGTTTTTTTTATCCATACTAATATTATAAATGCGAAATTATCTCTGTCTGTCTGTCTGTCCGGCTTTCACGCCAAAACTACTGAACCGATTGTAATGAAATTGGTACACAGTCTAGAGCCTGAGAAAGGACATAGGCTATAAAACATCCCGCTATGACCAATAGGATCAGAGCAGGAACAAATAATGTTGCGAAAACGGGAGCAAACGCGGACGTATATATTGCTCCCATTATTTTAACAGGTGCTTATTTTATATCAACTGAGCTCTTTCGGTTCGAAGCTTACGCGGGTGAAACCGCGGGGCACAGCTAGTAATTTATAAACTAGCGCTTGACCGCAATCCCGCCTGATGGTAAGCAGTAACGCAATCGTCGATGGTAAAGTGCACTAGTTTATTAAGAGCCTATTCCCTCTAGCCTTGAAAACAATCAAATTGTAGTCCGATGGAAACACCGCCGCTGGCAAATTGTTGTGTCCCTCGATGTACGCGGTATAAACGAGGAGGCGAAACGCTTTGTCCGGATCGTAGTGGTGTTAACAACGCAAGGGTGGAAATTCGCCATACGATGGGTCGTCCGATGGTGGAACGGAGATGGGGGAATCAAATCATGCAATTCCCTCGCATACTCCCCAAAATGCATCCTATAGAACACCGAAAGGCTGGCTACTCTACGCCTGTGCTGTAGGCTTTGGAGACCATCTCGAGTTAAATCAGGGTCACCAATCAGCCTCTTCGCACGCCTCTTCACTGAATCCAAAGTGGCCAGATGACACTTAGCAGCACCAGCCCAAATGTGGTTGCAGTACTCCAGTAGTTTAATAATAATAATATGTATTTGTTTTTAATTATAAGCAAAAGAAATTACACTTCATAATAAAGACTTTTGCCATTAAAAGGTGCTGTTGGGACAGATGGAATAGTGACTTAAATGACAGGACAATCAAGAGAAAAGTGGTAAAATGGTAATATCAAACCCACGATATACAGGGATTTTAATTATCCTGCACTACTTTCGCGCATTCCGTTTATTTCAAGGCGGATGTTGCAAAAAACGAGGTACGGTACACTCACGAGCACAATGTTTGGAAAGTCACGTGCAGACGTATTAAAACTTCTAAGCACTGAATTTATTATTGCTGAAATTTGTCAATATATTTGTCTATTGATTTTAATAAATCTAAAGAGGTGGGTTTAATGCCTTGAGCATTTTATGTCAATAAACCCTGCGGGACCCTCCCAAACGCTCGCAAAACTTTTCTTGGCAGTTTTCAGATATAAAACATTAAAATATTACGTTCCCAGTTGTCTATATCTTAAAATGAGCTTAAATTTTAAATTAATAATTATATACGGACAAATCACACAGATTGAGCTAGCCCCAAAGTAAGATTGAGACTTGTGTTATGGGATACTAACTCAATGATACTATATTTATAATACATACATATATAGATAAACATCCAAGACCCAGGCCAATCAGGAAAAGATCGTTTTCCATCATGACCTGACTCAGGATAGAACCCGGGACCTCCACGTCGCAGGCAGGCGTGTTGACCGCTGCGCCACGGAGGACGACAAATGCATTTATTTGGAAGACACAGGCTAAAATCTGTCTGCTAAAAATACATAAAAAAAATATGTATTTTAACAGCTAGATCTTAGCCAGTGTCGTCCCCTATACCCATATGCAACATAATATACGGATGTTTGTGATAAAGCAGTAGTTTGTCCGCTTCTAAAATAAAATGCGACATAAACTTACATAAATCTTACTCAAGTTGCGCTCGTCAGTACGCGACGATGACAAAGCTGTGGCTTGTGCCACTCAGAGCACCTGACCGGCGACACCTTGCTGCTACCCACAATCCTTAACATCTGCTTCACCGGCCACACCACTTATTGCTAGCCCGCACTAAGACTACAAGCGTAACGACCTCATTTATTTGCAACGTATTGTTTGACACAAGCTTTGGTGTGAGTTAGAATTTTATTAGCGAGTTAGCAAGGTGCATGAGGGTAGTTTGATTGGGAACAGTAAATGCGTGTTGTTATGATGATTTCAGTACAAGAGGGTTTTGAACATGATGTAGATTAGTGAAAAGCAAAATGAATACTTCTCTTTGTTTAACATTGTTTGACTGTTTTACTACACTTTTAACGGCGTTTTACGTAAACGTCACACTTAACCTGAATTGATGTTTTTAGACGTTTCCAGTTTTTTTTTTAAATTTATTTATAAATGTACACCAACAGCTTCTGTATATAAATTAACAAATAGAGTAGTTATGAGTAAAAGGCTTATACAGTTGCCAATAACAGGTGAACCAACATTCGTCGTCCTCCGTGGCGCAGCGGTCAACACGCCTGCCTGCGACGTGGAGGCCCCGGGTTCGATCCCCGGCCAGGTTATGATGGAAAACGATCTTTTCCTGATTGGCCTGGGTCTTGGATGTTTATCTATATATGTACCTATTGTAAATATAATATCGTTGAGTTAGTATCCCATAACACAAGTTTCGAACTTACTTTGGGGCTAGCTCAATCTGTATGATTTGTCCGTATATATTTATGTATATATTTATTATATTTATTCATAGATACCAGTGTACGAGTCAGCCATCGTACATGACACGCGCACATTACTTACATTATGTACATCAGCACTATTCTGTCGCCTTGCACAAATTATAGCGTAAGGCGACAGTACACGATCAGCCTTCAAAGACTGTACTCATTTACACTTTCACACCTATATTAGTTACGAGTTAGTTAAGTAATCAATAAATCATCATATTTGGCTATCCGTGACTATTATTGAAGTGCATAACCAAGGTGTGTGCGAATCATTCAGCAGCGCATACAACCAGTTTAAATTAATTTGAACAAACACGTAATTAACACCATAATTTTGATATAACCGATTCACCCTCTTAGTATTAGAATAATTTTAAAGCATATTACTTACTAGTCCATTGCTCCTTACGTTCGAAAAACGTATGTGCCCAACAATATAAATAACGTATTGAAAGTTGTTGAACTTTTAAAATGATGCTCTTTACTACTGATAGTGTGTTACGCAATTAACCCGCTGAATAATGATAACCTTCACTAGTGTCATGATATACAGACGACAGCAGTATGCCTAGTTTGAGTTTTCATTAGGAGACTCGATCGTCGATATCAACCGCGTTTGACCTGCTTCAAGGTTGTAAGAACTCTCAACCAATGAGAGCGCCAATCGGGCTCTATATCGACGATCGAGTCTCGTAATGAAAACTCATACTAGGCATACAGGTCAACCCACCGGAAACTCTCAAATATTCGAAAACAACCTTGAGCCTTGATGTTTTAGCGATAAAGTTGATCATCATGATCAACCTTTTTATCGTCCCACTGCTGGGCACGGGTCTCCTCTCATACAGAGAAGGATTAAGCGTAATCACCACGCTTGCTCAATGCGGGTTGGCGATTTCAGACTTCCTCCAGTCCAGGTTTCCTCAAGATGTTTTCCTTCACCTTTAGTCATTGGTGTCCAAGATATACTTAGAAAGTACATATAACTTTAGAAAAGTTACATTGTTACTTGCCTGACCTGGAATCGAACCCGCGCACTCATACTTGAGAGGCTGGTGTTTTAATCACTAGGCCACCACGACTATGATAACCTTTACTAGTGTCATGATATACAGACGACAACAGGTCAACCCACCGAAAACTGTCAAATATTCCAAATCAACCTTAAGCCTTGATGCTTTAGCGATAAAGTTGTAATCTAATAAAAAAAAAAAAAAATACAGATTATATTAGCTTGCTGTACCTCCTATGTTGGGTAAATACTTTTCTCAAAATGTTCTACATAACTCATACTGCAAGTCAGCGATTAGAACACCAAATTCTTGGTAGCAGAAGAATCAATTTCACGGCACAAAAACATTGTTTAAAATAATTCTCAGTGAATGACATGTTTTGTAAACACATTATCGATGTAACAGTCTGTAAGCGAACAATTTGTGCGTCGAAGCAACAGATTTGATCTTATCACCTCCATTGTGGCTGAGTTTGGTTAAAGATTACGTTCAACCAAGTTTTAAAGGTTTATTTTGAGAATTGTTCGCTTCAAAATTATTTGTTCGTGGGTGTTATAGGAGAAATCGAGCTGGTGAGTGTGAAATTTATTTCTGTGTTGGATTGTGTGACCAAAATACACAAAGAAAGTTAAATATTGAACGATTAAATACGACAAAAGACATGGGTAATAAAGAGAGCGGCATTAATTTTGTTGGTGTTAAGTCTTGATTTTCTATAACCAAAAGTAATAATGAGTTCTGGTCACGACAGCTACCAATTAGTTTAACATGATAATTTAATTAATCTTTCATTGCTTACAATCAATATGATTTATGTTAAAAGAATAAAATTGTAATTGGAATTAACTCTTCAAATGTGAATTCAAAAACCTAAAGATAAGGCCTGTGAGCTTCATCAATATTATTGGAAGAATAAAACTGACACAAATAAATTTCGCTTAAAATTATGATACTCTATACCCAAGAATATGAAAAATGATGAATGGAATCGTTGTCACAAGTGATATTTATTTTCTTTACAAATTCACGGAATCTATGCGAATCTGTCGAGATGTTATGCGCGGGCGCTGCGTTTGTAAGCACACAATGCAACCCTTTGGGAACACAATGCACGTCACTAATCTAGATCATCATGTGCACTATTGTCGCCCGCACAATGAATATCTTGGACATCTCATTCGATGTCGATATAAAAGACTTTACGAGTGAATGCAACCGTTGGGTGCCGCCGAGTGTTTTATTGGTCCCGGCCAAAGTTCGACGGATAAATTATTATTATTGTTTTCTATTACCGTTTATTATGATCTAACCACATTGTCGACAATCGTTATCCTAAACATGCTTATTTATAATCGTAGCATCGTGCCTGTGCCGGGGGCGCGCGGCGTCCGATCCTTTGAATGCGGTCATACATCACGGTTCCTAAGTAGACAGTATATCAACCGATATTCAGAGTAATTAGCCCTTTGGCGACGGACCTCCGGGATTTATTGTGGTAGGGCGGTAATGTGGCCGACAGCCGTGTTGCCGGCTTTTGTTCTCCAGCCCCGAAATATTCAATTGGGTTATTATTTCGTGCGTTAAGTAGATCTGTCGGGAACTGTTGAAGAAGCTACGACCGCCTATTATTAAGTAAGTGCATTACTCCTTCGGTGTCCTCCGGATAGGAGTAAATTAATATTTAAAGGCGTTTAAATGTAAGCATCGCCTTCGTGATTACATCTTACGTTGGAGCATCGCACTCTGATAATATTACTTTAAAGTGGGTGTGGTAGATACCAAAGATTGTGGAAGGCTTCATCGCGCCTTTTTGTAATTTAAATCAAAATCTGTATATCTCCTCTACCTATTAAGTGCTCTCTCGGATACCGTTTCACCACCAATGAAATATAAAGTTGCGGAACACGTGAACTCAATTCTATTATCACCTAGATAAGTTTCCGACAAAAGGGTTACGATGTTGCACAAAAAGGGGCGCTAATCAGTTCGGTTGCTACCGCGATCCGTCAATTAATTAAGTTGCCTATAGATATGAGAGGCGACAAAGAGACAGCCGCCGGGAGAAGGCTACCACTTACTCCATAATATCACTGTCGTTATCATTAAATAGAACCTTATTATCTTGCGCATAGAGGAGATTTTGTTAGATTTCGTTGATAGTTTGTGCATTAGCTACCGTAGGCGACGGTGCATGATAACGCCGAGTGCAGCAACATCGTAAAACATCATTAGCAAGATAAACAGTCTAAAAGTCGCCTTTAGTGAACCGAATGCAGGAAGTTATACAGATATGTATGCAACTTGATTAATGTGCGGAGAAACTAAAATTCGTTGATAAATTGACGATACAAAAAACTCTTCAAAAGATACATTTTTATATTTAAAAAATGATAATGACTACTGATGGAGTATTTGTTATATTATGATAGGTGTTATTTCGCTAAATTACAAACGAAAGGTTTTGTAAATTAGTGAAAAATATTCCCAAGAAAACAGTAATTTTATCGCAGTTAAGTCGTTAATAGAACAAACAATCTCATTGTGTGGACGGTGCGACAAGAAAAAACGAACAAAAGGGGGGCCGATGTTAGAAAACTTAATTTTAGACCCGAATCAAAACTTCATCCCGTATTGTGTTTGTATGGTGCTAACCAATTCTCTTTTGTTACGACCCCGCCCACGCTTATTATCAGATGTTTGGATGGCATGTCATTTTTTATCAAAACAATAACGTTTTTATAGAAACAGTAGGGTAACACAGTCGCTCTCACGCGTGGTGTTACAAGTGAATTTGTCAAAGGTCTAACAATGAAGTCAAATATAATTTACGTAGACGTATAAATTATACCACCTAGCTTTTGTGTTCGTAAAACAAGGAGCTATTGTTTAGAAAAAATATCAAAGGAGAGAAAAGTTATAACAATTTGTTTTACTCAAAAGTCTTACAGACATCATCATCAACCTTTTTATCGTCCCACTGCTGGGCACAGGTCTCCTCTCATACAGAGAAGGATGGAGCGTAATCACCACACTTGCTCAATGCGGGTTGGCGAAGTCCAGGTTTCCTCAAGATGTTTTCCTTCACCTTGTAATCAGTCATTGGTGTCCAAGATATACTTAGAAAGTACCTACATATAACTTAGAAAAGTTACATTGGTACTTGCCTGACCTGGAATCGAACCAGCATACTCATACTTGAGAGGCTGGTGTTTCAACCACTAGGCCACTACGACATAAAGTCACAAAGTCTGAGTCAAAGTCTTGACACTACAGAGCAAAGTTCTACATGCTACCTATCTTAATTAATAGCAATTTTGGATTATTGACGGCATGGTTAACGCAGTGGTTAGGCGATTGACTTTGCACTGCGTGTTGCGGGTGCGATTCCCGCACGGAACAAATATTTGTATGTCCTACAAGTGGTTGTTCCGGGTCTGGCTACTTGCCTATGTGAGTTTGTATGTTTGTTAAAGCATTCACGATGCAGGAGAAATTCCTAGCGTGGGGCAAAGATTTTAAAAAAGTAATTATTTTAGTTCATAATATACCATTGATAAATTATGAGAAGAGAGCAATAGGGTATTTGACTAAAAAAAATCCAAAAAATACTAGAATTTTTAGTTTTTTTTAAACTAATTAGTTTCAGCGGCCAGTGACGTCACCAGCCACCACTCCTTATCTTTGATGCCTCTGGCTGACGAACTAATTAGTTTTTTAGTCAAATACCCTATTCTCTTAATTTTAAGAACGTTCACGATAAGAATCCTAATATGACAAAAATACGTATAATCTCGCTACATTTTTATTAGTAGGTACTTCACACGAGGACAGCTTCTAATGACATACAAAACACAGCAATACAAACGATTGGATCACTGTTTACCATCAGGCTGGATTGCGGTTAAACACTAGTTTATAAGTATTAAAAAAAAGTTTTTGACATTTGTCAGTCATTTTTTTGTTAGGCAGATTTGACTATATTTCGAACATTTTTAATTACGGGAATTGACTTTCTGTGTACAAATACAATATGTAAAGAAAACCCTGTCAGATCCGTGAAGGTATTGTTAGGTATCGATAACTGATTCTAGTAATGCCTACAAATACCGGCTAAACTCAAAAAAGACCCCCTAAAATATAAATATTATTTCGAAAAAGCGAGGTAACTTAATACAAGTGCGGTAGGCAACACGGTAGGCATACATGCGCGGGCGAAGGGGGGAGGGGACGAGACACGTGGTTGCTTCACTCATAATAATATTGTCAAAAAAATACAAGGATACTCCTCAACGTTTGTCTAAAATGGTGTTGTCACTTTTTAAAAATTACCAAATTTTGGGGAAGTTGGAATTAATTCGCGGAAAAAAAAATTTCAAAATTCATTAGTATTGTTACTATGATGATTATG
This sequence comes from Sesamia nonagrioides, assembly GCA_017933935.1. Lineage (NCBI taxonomy): Eukaryota > Metazoa > Arthropoda > Insecta > Lepidoptera > Noctuidae > Sesamia > Sesamia nonagrioides. Next base: position 137,226 of record JADWQK010000049.1, read on the forward strand.
TAAAATTTCATATTTTATTTGGTCATGTGTGTGTGTAACCTAACCTTTATTATCCTTTTGGGTCAGACGGGGTTTTCTTTACATATTGTATAATAAGATTATTAGATCGTTATATAATCATGTCATTCAATAATAATGTGGTAAAGACAACATGGGTATGAATTACTTACTAAGAGAAGTAAAAGAAGGCTAGGTACACGTAGGAGATATATTCACATGTTCCTCCTAATCTTTTCTGCCCACATTACGGCTTCATAAGGGCTGCGTGTCACAATTTACTTGGCCAATATCTTAATAAAAACAACACGAAATTACAGTTATCCATGTCCACGTTCCGCGACCTTTAAAAAAATAATGCCAGTATATCCACCCACATTGGTTATAAATTAATAGAATCTGCCCTCATCGTGTGTCATATAATAATGGTTGATTGGGTTCGTGTGAGGTATTTTTTTATTATTTTTAGGGAATATCTCGATGCGATCGCGCAGCGTCCCGCTAATTCACTACATCTGGGAAACAATGATTTATTATATCTAAAGGGTAATAACAGGATTGACTCAAACTAACGGACGGGTTGTTTGGTTATAAGAATATGGGAACATGACGTTTTTTGCATGTAATTTGTCACAGAAAAGATGGAGTTTAAAAAATTATATCAACTTGATAATTATGATTAATTACCGAATAAAATATAATATAACAGACTGGCAGTGCTTAATTGTTCTCACAAATATTTTAAGCGCATTTAACGTTCGGACGACAGCAGGTCAAACATTCTTTAACGATGAAGTTGAAAGAAAATCTAATAGAAATTTGACAAATTGGCGAAGTAGCTAGACGACCTTTCTGTCGTCTGTATCAAACAAAAAGTAATATCTGAATTGTGGCTGTCGAAAAGGAAAAAATGAAGTAAAGCTGGACTCTTATATTTTCAAAAAGTTGGGCGAAAGTGAAAAAGGAAACAAGCCAAGGATCATATTATGTGTATGTATAGTATTTCTCCACTTTTTTTTATCGGTACGTCGTAACTTCCCACATACTTTATAATCATCATTCATCATCATCCCAGCGCGTTAATCAGTCGCATCGAAGCCTTTTAACTTTGGAGTCTGGGATCCGCTTTCCCAGTCAACTGATGATATGGCTAAACTTCGACATTTCCGTGAAGCGACTGCCGTCCACGACCTCCACAACCCGAAGGCGACATCAGAAGCATCCCAAGCAACACAAAGTAACATTTTTATTAAACTTATAATAGCACGAAGTCATGAGAAAAGCATGCAAAGTATATCGCATATCATGTATTTCTTTTATTGCAGCTAATATAAGTCTAATTTGGGCCCCAAATTATACAGCTTTAAACTTTAATTTGGCCGTTTAATAGCAATACATCTGTTGTATAATATCAATAGTGAGATCGAGCAACATATCACTATGCTTATAGCACTTTCGCGACATCATTACAGGAGTGATATAAAGCTTGTAAACTGACTATTACGGAACGACATGCTGTAACAGTGCTTACTCTTTTATTTCCTTTGCAAATATATTTTACAATTCATTCTGTATTAAATATATCCATTTAAACAAGTGCAATTAATGCAGATTAGAAGTGATAAAATAATTTTTATGGGTAAGTATAGAGATTTGATTCATTCTCTTTTTTTGGCTGCTTAAACTTGTAATTGATCTGGGAATATCAATTTACCGTAGAAAGATATATATGTTTATGGTAAAAAACAAGCGCGCCTTCTCAGACAAGCCTTTTTTTAATTTTATTTTCACCCAAACATAACCTAGGATATAACACGTTTGTTAAATCTTAGCTTTTAAAACATGGTTTTTTACACACATACTTAACTCTGGAGGGCATTTGTGAACATAATTCATTATAATTAAAAAGCAATTTATTCAAATTTTGGTGACTAACTACAATGGTAAAAATGTAAACGGCCAAAGGCAATATGGCTGACAGGTAATGTGCATAAGCATTTAATGATTGCTTAATAGTGCCGTTAATCGTATGTAATCAGACAAAACAATAAGGAAGCTTGTTATACGTAGTAAAACGTTCTGATCTTTATATTATTCTATAACACATCATTTATAAGTTTAATATACGGCTTAGTAGGGTACTGCAATTATTAGATCAAAACACGTTATCAAGTAGGTACCCTATTGCTTACTCATCATCTACAGAGTTAATTAAAAAATAAAAATGAAAGTCCACATTGACTGAAGTAGGTAGGTACAACATGGCAACATGTAACAGTAGGTGAAAATAGGCATGTAGGATATACTTGGCTATTAACAAACCCGTCAATTGCATACTAAAATTTATATTTGGATTATTTTCAGACTCATAATGTAAAATAGTGCAAACTACAGAAAAAGGTAAAATTATTTATTGTGCCAAGTAATTGGGAATACCAAGGAAATTTGCGATATCCCAAAGCCAGTGAATATAAACTAGCCAAATGAAAATTCTAAACCTCGTACAGATTGGGCAGTTATGTCTTGTAAGGTGCTTCATTACTGGTTTCCCAACATATGAGAAAGATACCAGATGAAGAGCTGTCACATCGCCACAAATGAGTATTTGACACAGATGTCGGTGGCCGAGAAGAAAATCTGGCGGCAACGATTTATGCAACGACGATAATGCAAAAGCAATACTGTGTTATGTTGTGACAACCGCCCATTCTCTCATTTTATTTTTCATAATGATTTTCATGTATTCCGTACAAAAACTTCTTCATCGTCCAGTAGAACTATAGTCTGAAACCAGGTATACAATATGTAAAGAAAACCCTGTCCGATCCGTGAACGTATTGTTAGGTATCGATAACTGATTCACTAATGCCCACAAAGACAGGCTAAACTTAAAAAAAATATATTATCATTTGGTCCAGTGTTTACCTAACCTTTATTATCCTCATGGGTCGGACAGGGGGTTTCTTGCACATAAATGCCATAAAATAATAAGATGAAAATTTAAATTTAAAATATATGTATACACACCGGCAGGGAGTAATACCGGGAAAATAATAAATAAATAATTTAAATTTCTATCAAAAATAAAATGAGTAATTCTTCTTTCTTTATGTTCCGCTCATTATCCACAGCTCACTCACCTTCAAACAACAAATTAACAGACTTCTCTTCTTCTATTGCCACTTCTTCTGCTACGGAACCACTTAACGATGCGCGACTCGTACTTGGTGATGGCACACACGGCATAATAACTCTTCCGGCGATTTGTGTTCTCAACCATCGACAATTTCGTCGTTATTTTGTTTGTCCAAACGCTTGACAAAATATAAGTACCTATTCTTTTTTAAGTTTTCTTTTAACTCCGCCTGTTCTTTTAGCTTTTTTTTCAATTGTTTTCGTCCATGTTTAACGCGTAGGTAATAAGAAATCCTCTCGTAAATAGCAAAATTTAAAAATAGCTGTTTGCCAATACAATTTATTTTCTTTTTATTACTAATAGAAGTAAGTATACTTCCATTTCGATCAAAATAGAGCTATATGCTTTATTAATAACTTTACGAAGCTTGAAGATGTTACAAAACTTTACGCAGTAACGAAAACGGAGCAAAGGCTATATTTATTGTTTAGTCAAGTCTACTATACGAGTAGCATTAAATTAACACAATCGAAGATAATAATAAAGTTTGAAATCTTATTAAAAGTTAAAATATTTTAAATACGACTTAAGACATTATATATGCATTTGTTATAATATAAATAATGCATTATTATTTTCAAATTACCGATATATGTTATTAGTCTTAGCCCAAGTGTCAGCGCTGTCAGCGAAGTCATAATTTAGAGTAGCGAAAAATGCAATTAAGAGTTTTTGCATTTTAAATTACTTTTTTAAACCATTATAGACTTTTAAGCATTATTGCATGAAATAAATGGCGCTATATAGATGTAAAACCTCGTCAATGCCGATTAAAAGTGTATGTATAATTTTAAGGCATAAATATGTAATCATTTAAGATAATATATAGGTTACGTGTTGCTTGGGATGATAAAATCCAATTGTTGGACTTTTGAGGGCTCAACAGCCGTAACGACTGCCACTAGATGTTCATGCCTTAACCGGGACCAACAGCTTAGCGTGCTTTCAAGGCACGACCAGACCGTGCAAATATTCATAGCATAAAAGCCGCACTGTGCGGGAATGGAGGCCCGCGCCATGTTGCGCGGCAGCCGCGTCCGCTACCGCGCTACGCCACGGAAGCTGTTCCTACGCCGCTTTGTCAATTTATATAAATGAGGCATCATTTTAAAAATTTTTCTAGATCGCTATATCGAAAAAAATATACAAATCAGTTACAGTTCAATGGTTTTTCGAAAATTTACAATTAAAAATCAAGGATTTATCAAGTCCCGCCCGCGACCTATCGATCCTCTATCGTGAACATCGAGATCGTGAGAATGTACGAATACTTCGCACGGGTTACCTAGTTCATCTATATGTAGATACGGGAAACATACTTTTATATTCTAACCCCATGCACTGTAATACTATTAAAAAGGCTGCATAGCAATTCCAGTAAGATAACGGGAGTATATCAACCGACCGATTCATCATCATCATCATCATCAGCCTCTACTCGTCCACTGCTGGTCATAGGCCTCTTCCATGGCACGCCAACAAGCTCGATCCTGAGCAGTTCTCCGCGAGCCACTACCAGCCACCTTTTTGATGTTGACCGACCGATTAGCACCATAAAATTGTTGTGGTATGACATTATCAATAGAGCAGTCAATAATGTCGCTTATCCCTATGACATAATCCAAATATGACCTACAGTGACAGCAAGAGCCTTTCAAATGTATGTATATATCATTTGTATTAGTAAAAGCTTTTACTGTGAAGATAAATATCATAAAAAAGCTTTAATATTGTGTGGCGTGTGAACCAAGCTTTTGATTTATATTTGCCGTTTTAAAATGAGTCAAGTTAAATGAAGTCTACAGGGCCAGACACTGATTCGTTCATTATGCTAATTTTTGTTGTTTTGTGAGGAGCTCGGTCGCTTCCCGCTGTTTCGTTGACAGCTTTCTTTGTTTTCATTTATGTTATGTAAAAGGGTTGTTCACAATATTTTGGAGGTATTTAAGGCCAAAAAAAGTTAGGTCTAAAGGTAATATATGATACAAGATTATACATACTCAATATTCCTACTTATAGGTATAAAATGATTTCCTTAAATTTTTGTTGTAGGATTAACTGAATAGATTTCTCATAATGAATGAAGAGCAGTTGTGGTCCAGTGGTTACTGTCGACACTTTCGAGTTGTGGGTCATAGGTTCGTCTCCAGGAATGTGTCTTACAGGCATTGCGCAGGGTTGGTTTCGGAATTGGTTGAAAATTTTTAAGAGGAACTGGGACCACCCCTAATTGCGGACGGTGATTACCCGAGTAATAAAAAAAATAATACGGGAAAAATTCCACACTCCCCCGACCTCGGTCCCTAGAGGTCGCGTGCCTTTTGAAGGTTTCCCCCGAAATAAAAAAAAACCGGCCAAGTGCGAGTCGGACTCGCGCACTAAGGGTTCCGTACCATTAGCTTTAAACAAAAATGTTTATATTGCCGTTATGAATATGGAGCAAAACACGGCAAAATAAGGTTTGTTGTACGGGAGCCCCCTTAAATATTCTTTTTAATTTTTAGTATTTGTTGTTATAGCGGCAACAGAAATACAACATATATGTATCTCACACAGTACAGAGATACAGCCTGGTTACAGACGGACAGACAGACGGACAGCGAAGTCTCATGAATAGGGTTCCGTTTTACCTTTTAGGTACGGAACCCTAAAAAAGGGTCGCAGATTCGTATTCAGGCAAAGTGCTTTCATTTATTTAAATAATATCAAAACCACTGCTCTAAAAGAGTTGAAGGAAGACATCGTGAGGCTGTTTTAGACCTAAAACTTCGAAGACATGTGACGTCTACTAACACGCGCTGGGCCTGTGTGGAGGTTACAGCGCATTCCTTCTCAAAAAGATTAAGTCTAAGTCCCAGCAGTAATAGATTTTAAGGCTGGTTATGTTTAAAGGTACGTAATGAAAGATATACAATAGGTAAAGAAAACCCTGTCCAATCCGTGAAGGTATTGTTAGGTATCGATAACTGATTCTACGAATGCCCACAAAGACAGGCTAAAACTTAAAAAAAAATCCCCCAAAAGAAATAAATATTATTCCGCAAAAAGAGGTAACTTAATACATGTGCGGTTAGCAACCCCTTCCGTGGGCGGCGGGGGGCAGGGCACGCAGCACCTGTGACGTAGTCGCGTCGCTATTCGCTTATAATAATGCCGGTGTTGTCACTTTTTTAAAAATTACCAAATTTCGTGGAAATTGGAATTAATTCTCGGGAAAAAAGGATTATTTTAAAATTCATTAGTATTGTTACTATGATGATTATGTAAAATTTTATATTATATTTGGTCAAGTGTTTACCTAACCTTTATTACCTATCCTTATGGGTCCGACGGGGTTTTCTTTACATATTGTATAGTTAAAGTTACAGAAGGTAGCTTCTGTATTAAAATGGATTCTCATTGGTGAATCTGTGAAAATGGGCCACGACCAGTAACTTATTTTTAAAATATCAGTATCGGTTTCCTTTCCTGGTCTAGGGCAGAACTAATTATCTACCAAGTAATCATAGATTTGAATTTTGAGTTTGTCTATTTAATATCGACAGTAGTTATTAAATATTTAAACATCTACTAAACTAGCTAATTAAACAAATATATACGAAAACGAAAATACAACTAATCATGTAATTTATTGCCTATTATACCAAAGACGACACGGTTGGTCAGTGGCTGAGCGATCGTCTGCTGAGCCTCGTGTCGCGGCTTCGATTCCCGCACGGAACGAATATTTGTATGGTCTACAAGTAATTTATTGGAGTCTGGCTGTTCGTGTATGCACGTTTAAATAATTGTAAACGCACCCACGATATAGGAGTAATCTACTACTAACTACTACTCTATAAGTACTTTTAATATATAAAGCTGAAGAGTTTGTTTTTTTGAACGCGCTAATCTCAGGAACTACTGGTCTGATTTAAAAAATTCTTTTTGCGTTAGTTAGCCCCTTAATCCAGGAAGGGTTTAGGCTATATAACATTACGCTGCCACCTATAAGAGTGGAGCATAACTAACTCCACTCGAACGAAGTCGCTGGCGGCCGCTAGTTCCTAATATGGTGCAACATCTTGTTTTAAAAACAATGAACAAACCTAATACAGTCAAGTAGTTCTGTTCAAAATAAACTTTGAAACTTATTTCAAAAAATATTTGTTCTTACAACTGAGACTTTATTGTGAAACAAGCGGCCGCGCGCGACTTCGTCCGCATTTTTTTATATGCTCCGCTCCTATTGATCGCAGCGTGGTGTTAAATAGCCTAAAGCCTTTCTGGATTAATGGACTATCCAACGCAAAAAGAATTTTTCAGATCGGGCCAGTAGTTCCTGAGATTAGCGCGTTCAAACAAACTATTCACCTTTATATATATAGTATAGTTTAGTATAGATAAGTAGCTGAAAGTAAGGATATAATATAAGATAACAATCCATTATAAAATGCTTCAATAAGTTTCTAAAATAATAATAGTAAAAAAGTAATGTTTTAATGTCAAGGTTCTCATTTAATATGGATTTAATTTAATAGTTATTGACGTTAGACTGACAGGACAAAGGGAGTAACTATCTTTTATAGGAATCTATTTTGAATTATCTTCATATAATAAACGTGATGTGTTGGAAAAACTAATTGATACAACCTATAACTTGTTTGAACGCACGACATTTTATACTGGCAGTTCTACGTAAAAAGTAGGGGGGTTAAATGCAGCTTGCAGGTTTTTAAACAAAGGAATAAAAATGCCAACAAGTCGATTCAATAAATAGTTTTAATTTCTTAACCTAATAACTTACAACTAATTAATGTATATTTATAATATCATCGACTCGGCCGGCTAACACAAAGTGCATTCTTACAGTTTCGGTAATATCAGTAAAAGGTAACGTGTACTATCGACCATTTTGTTTCACAAAGTACATAATATACTAAAAGTATAATAATAACAGCCTATACCAAACAATTGTCTATATACTTATCGGCACAATTTGGAGGTATTTTGTACAGTCAAACACTTGAAAAGTGTACTTACACTAAAAGCTTAACACCCACCGTGACAACATATTTGAAAGTGGAGCAGTCAGATATTTTGTCTGCCTAAAAAGTCAGTACAGTAATCCAAAACTTGATTAATTACCCCGCGATTAAAACTAAGAATTAACACCTAAATTATTGAAGGCACTATTGATTTGACTAGATATACAAGAGTCTTTTCGTGTCGATAAACGATTAATGCACTATTAATAAATAACTGACATCGTTTCATCGTTTTCGGAGGGTTGGGTCCTGTTGTGTAACTCACACACAACGTTTCATCTGTGAACAAAAGAAAGTAAAAATTAGTATCGATTGTTTACAAAATCATCGATCAGTTAGTTGATTACTTTTGATAAGACAGGTAAAACATCCCTAATCGATTTAAGTGTCATTTAAAAAAAATGGTACATAAAAAGAAAACCATTCAGCTACTTTAGGGAAATGTATGTCAACTTACATGATTGTTATTTCTGTTGCCACCACGAGATGACGTCGAGCAGTTCGTCCTCATCCATAGGGCCTAGCTGTTGTTGTGTCGTCGTTGTGACCTCGTACCGATCAGCTGAGTATGCCGACGATACGCCTGAAGAACACTCAGAAGGCGCTGGAGAATCAGGCTTCTCCGAACAAGGCGATCCACTTCCATAGAAGAAACCATCGTCCATATCCATCGTTGTCATTGGCTGTAATGTATTTCCATTTGGAATATTTTCTCTGTTTTCTTGATCCCGTGTGATTCCCAAAGCAGCATCGCTTTCATCTAAGAGCTGCTGGAGATACCTAATATATTCTACCACCATCCTCAGTGTGTCAACTTTGCTAAGTTTCTTGCCAGATCCTCTGCGTGCACCACCAGATAATGCAGCGACAACGGACGCGGGCAGGTGTCGGCGCAGTGCGTTGAATCCATCATTCACTTGCTTCACTCTATTACGTTCCCGAGCATTACGTCTCGCGATCGACGCAGCCTGAGGTCCAGTATAAGGGTTTGTTCTAAAGTGCACCTTCTTTCTGTATTGTAAATTTGGTGGTGAATCATGTGTTACATAATTTTTTTCAGGAGCCGGCGCAATCGGTATATTTCTCTTCTCTACGGACGTTTTCGCTAACGTAGCTGAAGGATATCCGGACGCGACGACTACGTAGTTCGTCTGACCTTGAACGAGTTGAATTTCTTGTAGCATTTTACGTGCGCGTGGCGCGGGCGTTCACGACGGATAAAGAACACGACCGGTCGGCGCGGCTATCGGAAAAGCACTGCGCGATAGGGGAAGGCTTTGTGGGAGCTTTAGATTAGAGGCGAGCGCGAGCGGCGGCAACGGAGCTTCACGTACAAGTGAGCCGCCGGCGCACGCGCACGCGTTATATCACCTGCGCCGGCTGCAAAAAATATAAATTTTAAAATTCTCTTCCCCTATTATTTTCGATCATCCCTTCCCCCTGTACGTGCGGGTCCGTACCTGGCGGTGGTTGCGGGACGGGGAGGGTGGCTAACGCGTGCCCACTTTTTTTCTGCTGACCACTGAATATTCTAACATAAAATACAGAATTGAATAGTTTTCGGTGTAATGTACGTTGTAACTCGTAACTGCACATTTTCAATATTAATTTTCATGAATGGTTTTTAAGTTTTATAATGTACACTTATAGTTACAAAAAGAAGCATGATAAATATTACAGATTACTTTAAGTACCTTTAACTATCTTGGGAATTACCGTTAATGTGCTGCCACTAAAAAGGATGAAGAGATATTGTCACATAATCAGCGTATCGATGTCTTTATATTTAAAATAAATCAATCGTCTTAAGAATCCACATCAGTATTATCAGTTTCAATCTCATTGAGTGTTTGAGTTTAAAGATATTTCTTTTAAAGGCAAGTCGTATCCGAACCTGCTGGATAAAAGTCGCATCAGTGTTTATCGGTACATTATCGATAAAATACATTGACATTTACGTTAATGAAACCAATTCTGGAAATTGGGGAATGAAGCGGTGATGGTGTAAATGTAATGAAATTACTCCTATTACATATGTATACGCATGTAGGCCGCTCCGATAAGAACGTTGGTTTGATTAAAAATGTTTGCTTTCTTAATTAGTCCCAACTCTAGGAAGGGAACCGTTTTAATTTTGAATAACTATTAGTTTATAAAGTTTATATGAAGGTAAGATGGGTAGTGTTGATTAAAAGTTATGAGTCTGCAAGAGTTTATTAATCCCCTGTCTTCTGCGCTCATGATATAAATTAAGTAGGTATAAGTATTTTAAAGAGTAAATGTTTTTTTTTTAATAAATTATAAACTAGTGCTTAACCGCAATCCCGCCTGATGGTAAGCAGTGATGCAATCGTTGATGGTAAAGCGCGCTAGTTTATTAAGAGCCTATTCACTCTAGCCTTGAAGATGGAAATACCGTCGCTGGAAAATTGTTTCAATCCCTCGATGTACGCAGTATAAAAGGCGAGGATCGTTGTGGTGTCAACAACGTAAGGGTGGAAACTCGCCGTACGACGGGTCCTCCGAAGATCGAAAGGAGATAGGGGTATTAAATCATGCGATTCCCTCGCACACTCTCCAAAATGCATTTTAAAGTTCCAAATTATTGTTTGAACGGGAAGTTTTCTTTAAGAAGGGATAAAACTGTTTATACTAGAATAACATCCTCATCATATGCCAAGTCTTTTTCCACCTATGACGGGGTCAGCTTCTGGTCTAACCGGATTCAGCTGATACCAGTATTTCACATGGATCGTTTGGCCCAGGAGCTGAGCGCTCGACTGATGCGCTGCGTGTCACAGCTTCGATTCCCGTACGGAATAAATACATACTAGTATACCTTACAGGTCGTTATTCCGGGTCTGACTGTTTGAGTATGTGAATTATAATGTTTGTAAACGCACCCACAATACAGGAGTAATTCTTCTTCTTCATCTTCGGCCTATAGATGTCCACTGCTGAACAAAGACCTCCCCCAAGGCTTTCCACGATGACCGGTCTTGTGCTGCCCGCATCCATCGGCTTCCCGCGACCGTCACCAGGCCATTGGTCCACCTTATTGAGGGCCTCCCTCCGCTGCGACTTCCGGTACGTGGCCGCCACTCCAGAACCTTACTGCCCCATCGGCCATCGGTTCTACGAAAAATGTGCTCTGCCCACTGCCACTTCATTTTAGCGACTCGAAGAGCTATGTCGGTGACTTAAGTAATTCTTATTTAAAAAAACTCAGCCACCACCACCTGTTTTCTGGTGGTCAGACACTTGGACTTCTGACGACCCGTAACGACTTCAGAGTTCCACGAATGAAAGCCGGGACCAATAGCTTAAGAGTGGACTCTAGTGCCGAGGAATTTGAGAAATAGGTTTGTGAAGAAACTATTGCCGTCGCGCCGGCCAGCCTTTTCCCGTAAAGTGCAAAAGGGACAGTTGCAGCTCAGGCTGATTTTACCTACAAAAACGTTGACCAAAAGACGTTTCTTATTCCGCTGCTTTCTTTTTCAAAACACGACAGATCTCAATTATTTTTATATCATAATTTTGAAGATGAGTGTACCTATGCCTCTACTATTTTCTTTTTTGTCAGAAAGTTACCATATTTGTGTAATAGTCATCTGAACATCGCGGTAAAAATAGGTTATTTTCCGGGATTTTGAAACATCATATTTCTTATATTAATTAAGTTTTCGAAAAAATCGAATAATAGGGGCGCGTATTTAATCAAGGTGTAAAATTGTAGAAAAAGAAATCATTGCTCTAAAAGCGTTATCCACGAAGAAAACAGCGGAATACAAATCAAATCAAAGCATTTATTTCAAATAAACCAGTTACAGGCACTTTTGAATTGTCAGAAGGTCGGTCAGTCAGTAAGGTAAAGCTAGTCGCCCATTCCAAAGAGTAGGTACCTACCTATGGACAAGAACGGGCAAGAAACTCTATGGACTCTCTTTTAAATTGTCAAGCTATTGATACAAATATTTGATTACATCATTCGTACGTTTGTATGGAGAAAACGCCACTAGAGGCCGTGGCCGCCATTAACGTGCTTGCCTAGGCATAGATATGTTTCGGCATGTAAAGATATACACCCATCTACAAACCATTTAGCCACGAGCCCCACGAGTTTATACTACAATAGCATTAACTTAATTATATTTGAAAAGCCTCAATAAATAGTCAGAGATTTGACTGATAATAATGGTGTTTCAAAGACAGTTATTGCTTCCCAAGTTCTACTACTAACACATATTTTTATAAATATCTTTAATCGACGCATCCTCGAATTTATTTATGTCTATTGAATATTTCTAGCATTCCCAACATGAACTTTAGATAATTTTGAATACTTTGGCTACATTTTTCGTTTAGAAAGCTAATGAAAAATGCTTATTTTTTCTTCATTAAAATATGCCAATACCGTTCGTGTGAGGTTCGCCGCCGTAGTGACAGTCCCCGGCGTCTTCAGCAGCCCATCATCAATTAGATTTGAAACACGCTATGAATTGCACTTCTTAAACTTTGCTTTATTTTTTATTTAGTCGGCTCTTTGATCAATGTACCGGCTATCGTCAATACGAGTGCGTGAATCGAATAACTCTCATTCTATTTAGCTTTACTAATTGAATCGATATGGTTGTTTCGATGTTAGGTATTTGTTTTCATTAGTTGATACATACTTTGCTGCGTTAGCGGTTAATAGGTTTCGTATCGAACTTTTTATCGGGTTGTTTTCTTAACTTCGCTCGTTAAACGCATGTATTTTATGATGTTAATGCTGATCCATTTTTAGTTTTACATTCTAAAATAGTTCTGTAATTGTGTGCCATACCACAGACTTGATGTGTGATCATTTTATTTTTATTTAAAAGCAGTATAGTCTTCTCCTTTTTCTTTTATCAAGGTGAGATTCAACCTCATCTCTTGATCAATGGCCTCTGTGGAATAGATACCACAAATTTGCCAATAACACGTGTAACAAATTATAGAAATTCTTTGAAAATTTTATTTCACAATAATGGCGGATATCTCCAACGACAGTTGAAAAAGACGGCCGCGTGAACCGTCTATGATTTGAGGCAAAGTCATGATGTGGCCACTATGCTGAGATATTTCATTGTTCTTTATGAATTATTTACCGAATGCACTTCTTACTACATAAATCATGCGCTTTTATATAGTAAACGACACTGTACATAATTTTAAAAGACCAATAAAAAATGCGCGTGGCACTCAACTTACTTTTCCCGTCAAAACTCCAGCATTATAGTCTAAGTAGGGTCAATCAGACACATAATTATTATTTAAGCCAATTGACATACTACATCAATTTGACGCATACTAGACTTTTCACACAACTGTCAAAGAATGACAGTTCTGAGTTGAATATACGGATAATTTAAGTTGGTATTCAATTTCCTTTACAATGAATTTTCCTAGCGTTACCTAATAACCTATGTATATTTTTTGAACTTGAACTGCTCACCTCGTATTAGATTTAAATTGACTTTTGGTAATAAAGCAGCGGCCAGTCATCTTGTGGGGTTGAACCCCGTGATTTTATACCGGATATGACCTGCGGGGAGGTGCTAATGGGTTCCGTAAATATCCAATACTTTTTTCCTGTTATGATTAGTACGAATAATCGATCGATGTTCCGTTAGGGTTATGCTAGTGGTTGGGGGCTAAATGAAAGACAATGGAACAAATTTGTAACCCCTGCTAATGTTAAATGTTATAAGTAAATAAACTGTTTAATTTTAATTTCTATAAAAAATACGTTTATGATGTTGTACACGTCATTAGATCATATTCCAGAAACGAATAAACAACACGTTCCAGCTACGAACATATCTTAGGTGAAGGCATTGTAGATGCTGGGGCTATGCAAATATTTTTCTTTAATAAATTCAGGATATAACCAAGGTAATGGAGTCATCATCATCAACCTTTTTATAGTCCCACTGCTGGACATAGGTCTCCTCTCATACAGAGAAGGATTGAGTGTAATCATCACGCTTGCTCAATGCGGGTTGGTAATTTCAGACTTAAAGTCCAGGTTTCCTCAAGATGTTTTCCTTCACCTTCAGTCTTTGGTGTCCATGATATACTTAGTAAGTACATATAACTTTAGAAAAGTTACATTGGTACTTGCCTGACCTGGAATCGAACCCGCGCACTCATACTTAAGGGGCTGGTGTTTTAACCACTAGGCTACCACAACTTTTTTTAGGTAATAGAGTATTAAGTATTTATAATTGGAACGATTTTAGCTATAAAAATGTTCTTTCTAATTATCTGCAAGGTTTGTCATATGACCAGATTGAAGACTTCATTACGGTATGTAAATATATTTAGAGATAATCATTAAATTACTTAATTAATATTACTATGTAAGCAATACGATACTAATTATAACACTGTATACTTCCTTTAGGACCTAGATTTTTATGTACTAGATTTATTGTTAATTTATTGCAAAATAAAAGTTTATATTAAGCACTTTTAAGCCCGGAGCCCAGGTTCTACTTACCAAGTTCAGGCAAATTATACATCAGTACTCTTTAGAATTAAGCCAAATATTGTAAAAAATATGTACAAAGCTGAGAAATAAACAATTTATTTTATTTATTTAATTATTTTTAGTGACTGATAACGCTCTAAGGTGAAAACGTTCATAATAATGTAATTACTTTAACCATAATTGTATTGTAACAACGCAGTACCCAGCTTTCATGGAAACTACGACACACACACACACACACACATTACTTAAAAAGTACTTAAAAAGCTCTCTTTTCATCCTGACCGCGGCAGCCACATTATATTCGAATAAAAATTTAATATTTTTCATAAATAACTTACGAGGTGTAAGTTAAAAAGAACAGTAACACTACCGACAAAAGAAGAATATAGTGTTATTAGCGTTCAATGATGTCGTTAAGTTACTAACAATAAGCTTAAGTAACACGTTAAGTCATGTAACATGTCCAATAAGAATGCGACGATAATTCAAGTCATTGTGTCCGTATTGTAAGGGTACCCACCCCGTGCTCCTACGCATCTCATCGCACCACCCACGAAACTGGTTTAAAATTAAAAATGCTGTAAAATATTAAAATTGTTATAAGTTTCTTTTATGAATTGATACGGTTTTATGATTTACGGTCGTGTGAAAGAAAGCGTGAATTTGATTTGCCGTGTGAATCTTTGGTTTAGTAGTTTTTAGTTGTTGGCTAGTAAGTCGGTTGGTTGCATTCGTTTCTGAATGTATAGCAATTGTACCTAGGTATATTTGAAAAATGTTAGCAATATAACTGCATGAAATGTTACAAATCAGTAGTGCGATCCTGTAACCATATCACCGTAAAAGCTTAGGTCAGTGGTGAATTTACATATTTTCAAGGTATATGCTATAAGGTTTTTGCCACTTCTTTTGCCTCTACAATTGTCATGTCCTAGATTATTTTTACATTCCACAATTTCATTAAAATTGAAAAATTTGATTATATCTGTAAAACATCAGAAAACAAAAATCGTCAAAAAACAAGCGGTTCGTAAATTTGCCGTCACAAAAATGCCTTGCCCTAGGCTCAAGCCTATTCCGCCTGCTCGTCAATCTGCCACTGGCTTAGGTGAAGTAAGCGTCGAGTGAGCTGTAAATATGTCAATCTCTAGCATTTCAACTAATGCTAGAGATTGACACTATTTACAGCTCACTTTAAGAGTGGACTCTAGTGCCGAGGAATTTAAGAAATAGGTATTTGAAGAAACTATTGCCGTCGCGCCGCTTTCAACCTTTCCCCGTAAAGTGCGAAAGGGACAGTTGCAACTCAGGCTGATTTTACCTACAAAAACGTTGACCAAAGGACGTTTCTTATTCCGCTGTTATCTTTATCAAAACACGACAGATTTCAATTATTTTTATATCAACATTTTGAGGATGAGTGTACCTATGCCTCTACTATTTTCTTTTTTGTCAAAAAGTTATCACATTTGTGTAATATTCGTCTGAACATCGCGCTAAAAATGGGTTATTTTTCGGGATTTTGAAACACCATATTTCTTATATTAATTAAGTTTTTGTAAAAATCAAATAATAAGGGCGCGTATATTCAAGTTGTGAAATTGTAGAAAAAAATCATTGCAATCAATAACATTGGAAAAATTATGCGCTAGTTTGATGTCTGTGTTTCTGAATGATTCCTTTTTTAAGAATGTTATACAAATGCCACAGTTTCAATAAATCTATTATAGTAACAGTGTATTGTGGTAGGCTAGAAAAGTTATCTTTAACCCATTTTTAACTAATTACTAGAGTGTAAGAGATAAAAGGCTTTTGCCTAGCAGTGGGATATTACGAGCTAAATAGATATTTCTGAAATAATATTGAGATATTCGCCAAAAATTTAAACAAATATGAATTTATGGAAAAAATGTACTTTAATACCTACACAAAAAAGTTCAGTTTATGCTACAAATAACGACATTTTTATAAATTTTCGATATTTCTAGGAACTCTGAAATCAACTTAATTACCATTAAAATAAAGTTGATATTTATTTAACTTGAAATAAAGTTAATTTAAAACAAGTTTTATTATATAATATATAAATATTTTTCAGGGATTTTCAAAATATTTTTGTTTAATACAAATTAAAACAAATTTGTGAGTGAGGAGACTGATTGGAACTCTTATAATATTTAAAACTTTATATTAGGTCTTTACCTATGAAATTGCCCATTTGGATGAAAGAATTTAAATGAATTTTGTTCATACATTTTTATTTGAATTAATCAAAGTAATTACCCATGCAATCAATGCATCTTTGCCAACGCAGTGGCAGTTTATTGATACCCTTCTTAAAGAAATCAGCTGGACGGGAGGCAAAAAATTCTTCAAAGATATTTCGTACTGCCTCTCGGGTATTCACATTTTTTCCCCCGAAGAAGTTGTCCAAATTTCGAAAAAGTAGTAGTCTGCAAGCGCAAGGTCTGATGAGTAGGCCGGATGACGGAGAGTTTCCCCCAGTTCTTGCAACATGGAGATCGTCTGCTGTGCAATATGAGGTTGTGCTTTGTCGTACAGTTTAGGTGTCAGGCTTTGTTTAGGTGCTGAATCAGAATCCATTTTTCATTGCAGGTAACAATGCAGTTCAAAATTCCTTTATTTGTGTGTTCGTTGAGCAGTTTAAGGTACGTGTCGTGTACTTTGCGCTGGCAATCATTTAGTGGGGCACCCATTTGTCAGCTTTTTCACCTTACCAATTTAACGCAAATGGACCAATTTAGTTTTGACGCTGACGTGAAAAGTTGCTGTTAATTCAGCCCTAGATTGTGTATCTTCAGCTTCCACAATCGCCTTTAATTCATCTTTGTCTTCGGAAGACCTTTCGTCTTTGTAGTGTTAGCTAGCATCGTTTATGTTGCGCGCCGCTTGTGCCGCGTTGTTGCCACGACAGTACCCATATTCCACAATCACTCGAATTTTAACGTATCCACGATGACGAAAAATATTGAAATGCGATGGAAATGTAACACTAATCAATAAACAAATGACTACATTTGGAAAAAGAACACCTTGTTTTTAAAATAAAATTAATTTGAAATTAGAATTCTTAGTCAAACAAAAAATATTTTGATTTGAAATGGCCAGTACTGCAGAACGGCAATTTCATAGGTAAAGACATACTATTAATAATTTGGTCGATTTGAGTTACCCATTCCATACCGGATATTGTGTGACATTTACATTTTATTTGAGCAATTACCTGCAAATAAAACAATTAAGTAAAACAAATGACGTGAGATGCGTAAAAACGTGGGATATGGGGTTGATGTCGATTTGGAAGTGATGATTATGGGAACAATGTCATCTGCCATACATGAAGTTACGCATCACTGGTGTGGGATTGACAGGATGGACAGCACTCGTAAACTAACATAGAAAACTGTCATAATATTGTTGCAGTGAAAGTAAAATACTAGGTTTTATAATACTTCGAGTGCTTAATATTATTCGTACTTGCAGCTGACAAACACGTCGTCAATTTCTGTAATAAAAAAACACACTATAGTATTTGGGTAGCCTATATTCAATGAACCAAAGCAAGCACGACCATCAAATGACAAAAATGTTGGTATACAGTTTTTGATTGTGATTAAAATTATAATAGGTATTAACATTCTTTTTTTTAATAATTATAAACTTGTGCTTGACCGCAATCCCGCCTGATGGTAAGCAGTGATGCAATCGTTGATGGTAAAGCGCGCTAGTTTAATAAGTGTATTCACTAAAAAACTGATAAACATATCGTAAGTTTTGAATTTGGGCAGCCTGTATTCTGTGACCTTACAGCGCGTACTTTTGAACCCAAGTTATACTATTGTACCTACTTGTAATGTATGCAATATTTTTTACTGAAAATAAACATTATTATCATTAAAGCAAGTACGACAATCAAGATTTGTAAGAGATTAATAAGAGGTATACAGTTTTTTAAAATTAGAATGCGAACATTCTCAATGTTACGGAAATTGCCACTGCTACTTTTGATATATAAACATTTTAGGTACCTATAAATATAAAAGTTTTTGACTTGTCATGCTTTATCGAAATCGAACGGATCGATAACAAGGAGTAACTTGAATTAGTAGCTCGTAGCTTCCAGTCGCGGTTCAATCAATACTTCAGTCTCATTAATGCCAGGTTTATGAATTATAATAAATCATAGATGCAAAGCTCGCCGCCATCGATCACACAATACAACTACCTGATTCGTACCCAATATCGTTTGATTAACGACTTGTTGAGTGACTCCTATTCATCGAATCAAAGGGTGATCGTATTAAGTATTAATAAAGGATATGTTTTACATTTCATATCAAGCGTGGTTTGCTAACAATGAACGAACATTCCTTTTCGTTGCCAACGAGGTGTGATGTATGGAACTTTGACGGCCTGGCCATGATACGCGGTTTGATTGTATGTCGCGAGTTTATTTGATTTCAATGATTTTTGTGGACATAGGGATACTAAGTTTCATTAAAAGAGTATTTGAGCAGACGTAAGTGTTTTAAGGCATATTTATAGCTGTCTAGGCAATTTCTTTGGCTAAAAGTATATCAGAATTGTTTAGTTTATTTTTAAGTCACTTAAACATAAATAGCCTCAAACTTGTTTCGTCGCAAAAAGCACTTAAGAATCTATGCCGATATCAAGATTAGAAAGATAAAACAGGTCGAAAAACAAAACTGAAACGTAAAGAAAGTCTACATACATTAATAGCCTTTCTACTGGATACTTTTTACCCATGGAAATATACTTGTTTTCTCACCTACTTAAGCTAGGACAGATAACACGCGTCTTTTAGACGACATCCAAAATGCAAATAGAATGTCTCAGGGCTTGTAAGACAGTGACACAGGGGCTATCAGGACATCGCATCGGTCTTGGTCGCCGTCGCCGCCACCTACGGCTGACGGGCCCGACGGACACAGTGACGTCGTCGCATCCGACTTCAACGACACCCCGACACCGATTGTGACAGAGATACGATTCGGCTGTGATTCGATTCGCATTGACCAATCGGATGCGATTGATTGATATTCGAATTTTAAGATAAAGATTTGTGTGCGACAATGTCGGTGGATGTATTGGTAGGAAATCAATTGGAGGGGTGCGGTGGGATTTGCTGGTTTCTTTTGTTTTTCAAAGTTTACAGGGCATTGTGCGCTCCACCTTGTATTGAGAAAGCGAAACTCAGTAAAATGCTCAAGAAAAATAAAACAAAATTGTAAATGTTTTCCAGTTTATTTCGTCATCGTAATTAGAGGCTCAAAATAAAAATGTTATCGAACTTAGTTATTTTATTTGACAACCTTTTAAGTCTCGATAATGAGTAAACGTGTATCATTTAGTATGTTGTATTTCACATAATATCTAACCCTTGTGCGGAGGTCTATAAATAAGGCTAGTTTAGGCAATCGTCTCATTTGCCGACAACAAGGCTTGTCGAATTCGTTTATAGGTTTACGACAGCTCGTTAGTAGCGGCGATAAGATGTCCCTAAATAGATAATTAGTATTGTTTCCTTATATCAGTTTCTATTGTATAATCTTTTTTATTATCACTTTTATTGATTCGAGTGGCATTGCGACGCCCCTAAGATCGTCATCTCGAAGTGTTAACAGCTGAAGAATGAGCCACATAAATAAACCGTCGAATACTGATTGCCAATAAACAAACTCGATATACGTGTTTAATATTTTGTATTATTTTACTCTGAGACTGCACCGGGCAAAACGTGAAGGAAACCAGAATTCGTTTTATGCATTAATTTTTTGTCACTGTATTGCACTACAAATTAATGCGGAGCCCGCGGAAAAAATACACGTAACATTATGTCTAATTTTTATTACTTTTTGCTGCCTCCTGGAAAAGCAACATAATTCCATAGATGCGACCATAACAATAACTAGTATAAAAGTACGACTCGCAGAAAAAGACCAGATACCTATGCATATTCTAACAATAAACAAGGTCCTAACGCTATATAAGGGATTTAGTAACAGTTCAGGAAAGGTAAGTCTATCAATCTTTTGACATTAGTTCCATAGAGATTAGATAAAAACAGGATCAGTACATGTACGTACGTATGTAAGTCGGGTGGGGAAAATTGGTCGTCTAATAATTGGCGCAATCTTTACTCAATTAGACGCATAATTTACTAATTATGAATTACAAAGCAGAAAAGGAAAACGACCTAAAATTTCACATCCGCAAAAAACACCTTCTCGCATCTGCACCGGATCGCAACGAGACTGTTAATCTGATACCATAAGCAGAAATATTGATGGAAACAAAATTTCTCGTTAAACGTTCCGCGGAGTACCGTTCGGCGCGTGGCGGTCGTGCGCCTGCGCAGCGCCCGCCTTGCCCGGCTCGTTTAAAGCCATACCTTAATTACGGCAAGGCGTTATCGAGTAAGAATGTGCACACGCGACATTGGTATTAATTTTAATGAAAGAAGTGTGCGCTTGGGCAGCACCTGCCCGACTCGACGAGTCGTTGGCTTACTGAAAACTACGCGTGAGGCAAGCTGTGGAGTCGAAGTTGATTAATTTTTTTTTTTCAGGTTTGGATACTCGTGTTTCTTTGTGGGTCAAGCTACCATCTAGTAGATCATTTTTACATGCTTTTTATTAGCTTCACTTGTATGTTTCCTTGCTTGTTTGTTTGTTTGTCCGTCTCTAACTCTTTGCACTACGAGTGAGCGGCTCATTACTGTAAAATGTCCCACCGTTTTCAATACGTTCGTTCGTTAGATTTTTTTTTTTTTAAGAATATCGAACTAAAAAGTTGAAAATAAATATAGTTTAAAAAACTACAAAACCATTCTTTTAAAAAATATCAAACTAAAAGGTTAAAAATATTTTTTAAAAAGCGTGAGGCGCTTAATATACAAAAATTATGGCACAAAGCGCCTCATGCTTTTTTAAAAATTATTTTTAACTTTTTAGATTGATATTTTTTAAAAGCATGTTGTTTAGTTTTTTAAACTATATTTTTAAATATTCATTTGCTTAATGATTATCAGTCCCTCATTTGTATTAAGCAGGTAAGGTGAGTGTTTAAATGTCTTTTGAGTAGGTACTCAAAAGACATTTCACTCACCTTACCTATTACAAACACAATTTTGCTGTCTGAGGTGAAGCTGTAAAATTGATATATGAATCATAAATTCAAATTTTCTAAAAATATTTGGTCAACATTTCTAAAGTTCACATTGTAATTTTTTATTTCTTCTTCTTCGCCTCTGACTATAGATGTCCACTGCTGGACAAAGGTTTGGCCTGGTTTGGTTTGTTTTCCTCCCCAAGGGTTTACACAATGACAGTTCTTGTGCTACCCACATCCATCAGTTTTCGGTGACCTTCACCAGGTCATCGGTCCATCTTTTTGTATTTGGAACAAAATTAATTTCAAGTAAAATTTTCTATTTTGAAATCGACTCCACATACGTCCTTTCCATAATTATATCAGAATAATGTAAGACCGTCTTCGACCAAAGTGTGTCCTTTTTATACGTAGAATTACGGTTGATTTTTCTTCAAAAAACATGTTTACAGGTGAGTACATGTTCAGATATAATTAATGTTGACGTAAAAATCGTAGACATTATAATATGGGGTCGTAATAAATTTTCATTACTTTTCACCGATTTTTGTGAAACAAAATAAATTTTATTTTAATTTAACAATTTAATCATTTAAATTAAATACACCTGCAATGCTTTATCAGGACATTAATGGGTACACTTTTGAATTTATGACGTAATGAACACCAGGTATATAAAGAATTTAAGTTGATTTCTTCATCAAGTCCTCATACTTGTATTATTGTCAGTATATATTGTATAATTCAGATATAGAATTGTGTTTATACAAAACAGGAAAACTTTGTTTTTAAAATAGGATTGAGTACTCTTTATTATGTACACCATATAGATTACAGAAACATAAATATAAAGATTTTACAAAGGGCGGGTTCATTTATATCAATACTAGCTTTCCGCCCGCGGCTTCGCCCGCGTGGAATTCGGTTATATAATCCATAATAATATTATAAATGTGAAACTAACTCTGTCTGTCGGTCTGTTACGCTTTACCGCTTAAACCTCTCAAACGATTTTGGTGAAATTTGGCACAGACAATCTTTAGACCCTGAGAAAGGAGATAGGCTACCTTTTATTGAAAAAAATTATATTCCCGAGGGAAATCTAAAAAGCGCGATATAACCGAATTCCACGCGGGCGAAGCCGCGGGCGGAAAGCTAATTTTTAAGCGGGAAAGCGTAACAGACAGACAGACTAGAGTTACTTTCGCATTTTTAATATTAGTATAGATTTATACCTAATTATCATGATCTTTAATAACATATATTTACCTATATATAATTACGCATACAGATCGCAAAATGTACAAATCACTAGATTATAAGTAGATAGATAATGAATCGTGTAAATTGTCGTTGTGCAGGTGCGACAGTACATCTGCGCAAGCGCCTATGCTCCTTTAGACCTTTATTATGACTTCTAAGAAATTCAATATATCAATAATTTTTATATATCTTAATTATCGCACGTAATACTGTGTTCGGTTTAACAAACAAAATTACTTTGATAGATTGCGAAAACTTAATAAAAGTCTGTGTAACTGACAGTTATGTTTTTCATGGATGCGCGTATTTCCATAAATTATGATCCAAAGATAAAACGTCGATGTCATACAATTATGAGGTTGATACTCTTCATCAAATGGTCCTTTATCGCGGCAAAAATATGTGAGTCGATTACCGACTCGTATTATCTTTCGGTAATAAACTTGGATCCAGTCTTCTAGCTGTCATTAGGTATTCAGTTATACAATGTTAGTTAGGCTTTTTATATGAACGTAAGGAGAACTTAAAAGTAGTCTTCTTCTGTCTACGGTCGCCTTATGGAAGTTTCAGGCAAGCTTAACCAAAATATGAAGTACTACTATGCAATGAGTACCAATTACTTCTCCCTCTCTTCTCTACTCTTACTTCTTCTCTCGGATGCATTCTGGAGAGTGTGCAAGGGAATTGCATGATTTAATTCCCCCATCACCGTTCCACCATCGGACGACCCGTCGTACGACGAGTTTCCACGACGTTGTTGACACCACTGCGATCCGGACGAAGCGTTTCGCTTCCTCTTTTATACCGCGTACATCGAGGGACTGGAATAATTTGTCAGCGACGGTGTTTCCGTCACGCTACAAGTTGAGTGTCTTCAAGGCTAGAGTGAATAGGCTCTTAATAAACTAGCGCGCTTTACCATCAACGATCGCATCACTGCTTACCATCAGGCGGGGTTGCGGTCAAGCGCTAGTTTATAATTTATAAAAAAAACGTATTGTGGTTAATGATAACAATTTGGAAAGTTCGTCAATTCAGAACATCCCAATCACCGCGCGCCTTATTTGAAACACGCGCCTCACAACTTCTTAAGTGTATGCGACAGGTTAATTTCAAGAATAAATTGAAGCTCGGCGCGATCGACCACTTTTATGGGTCGACGGCGTGTTTATGCGAGAGGGAAACATAATAGAGGCTTAGTGAGTCCTGGATGGGGACACAGCTGCCCATTGGGCGGGGACAACGGTGCCCAGAGGAGGCTTTTGAATTTTTAGTACTCACTTTTCTGCGTAATGTGGAATTGCCCGTTGCCAGCGGCGGTATTTCCGTCGGACTACAATTTGAGGGTCATCAAGGCTAGAGTGAATAGGCTCTTAATAAATTAGCGCGCTTTACCATCAAAGATCGCAGCACTGCTTTCCATCAGGCGAGATTGCGGTCAAGCACTATTTTATAATTTATCTATATATAAAAATCAATGCCACTTTCTTTGTAATTTTATAACTCAAGAACGGACTTACCTATCCAAGCCAAATTTTTAGGCTTTGTTCTGACTAATTCGTAGATGGTTTATGTGAAGTTTAGACAAAATCGGTTGAGCGGTTCTTCATTTATCACATTTTTGAATTAAAATAAAAAATATGTTTTTGTTTGAGTAAATTAATTTTATGGTCCAATTTATTTTTTATTATTTAACTTTATAAGTAGCGAAGCACGTACCGGGCCGCTAGTATAAAATAAAATTGTGTATAATGTAATATCTGCAGACCTTTTTTTTTGTTAAATTCTGCTACTTTATATTATTTTTTAACCCTCCCTGACCACGATAGACTCGGTGATATACATAATACAAACATTCAGAAGCTAATAAACGATTTTAAAGTATTGTCGCAATCATTTATTATTAAACGACGTTAAGTGACAGCAATAAGTATAACTTTATAGGTTTCAGGTTGATTGAATTTATTATTATTGCAACAATATGTCGACGAACAAATCAAGTGAAATAGTTGATACTCCATTGAACAATAACTGGATCACCAATTAGTTTGTTGAGAGGAGTAATGTATTAAACACAAGTTCTGGTCGGTTGTTAGTGATTAAAAACAGCATTAAAGACTAAGGGTTTTTATAACAAAAACTTAAACACTTGTTTAACACGTGTTTAGGGTCAGTGTAACGATAAAGTCTTTATAATAATGTCGTGTTTAAAATACTTTAGCTCAGCGTTACCCATCAGGTGTGTCGCGACAAAATCGGGACGCTAAAAAAAAGCAATACCGGTTATACTTTCAGTAAGTAGGTACTAGGAGATAGTCGATTTTATTTGGGTCTAATACCGATTTAAATTGGGTCCAAAAACTTAAGCGGGTCAGGAAGGAGGAGTATGAAATTTATCGGGTCACAGTAGAACAAAGTTTTGGAAACGCTGCATTAGCCTAAACACGAGTTTATGGCAGTAAGGTAAAAATATTATAGTCTTATCTAGATGTTAATCTGGCAGAGCTTTTTAATCACGCCCGAATGGCTTTAACGTTTAATAATTGCTTTAAGCTAACTACTAGTTAGTAGCAGACTGTGAGCTTTAGCAAAAAACTTATTAAAACCTTATCAGAAGATCATGTAAATATTGCTCTACTCAGCATTCTTGATGTTGCGACTAATGTAAGACCCACCAAGAAAAAACGATGACCATAAATATTTTAAAAGTACTGCAGAGACTACGATTACCGTAAAACTTAGCGGCAGATCCAATCCAGATAACATGACAAAAGTTTCAACATGTGCACTAACAAATGTACCGGGACACGTCCGAAAATGTAACACTTCTCAATTTTGAACTCTATGACTACAATAATAAAGTAGCCAGTATTGTTAATGAACAGTATTGTAGGTGTTCGGTAGAGTTGGTCTTAAGTAAAGAAGTAGGTTCGATACCGATCTCGACTCACGCTGTTAAACGTACACACATGAACATGCCTGTAACTACTGCTTTTATTAAATGTTTTTCTTCTGTTCAAATTGCCATTATTGGCTTTTGTTTTAATTTATGATTGACGGATGACTTTGGGAACATTAATACCCGGTCTACGCGAGTATTTAAGATCCCATTGAATTTTATTTTAAGTAACTATAAGCTATATTAACACATGGCAAAGAGCGTGTTTCCCAACTTCACATGGCAATAAAAACAAGACTCTGTTAACGTGCTATGTATCGTTATTCCATCATTTTGTGCATAATTCTGCAGTTTATTAAAATATAATTAATATGTGGAATACAATTATGTCAAATTATACTATTATTTTAATGAAATAAGTAGAACTATAAATAATGTTAAACACTCATAAATCATTCTGTAAATAGCTTTAAAATGGCTTTAAAATCGAATTAATTGGTTTTCAACTTTTGGGTGGTCAAGTGAAGATCCACTTCCCTCTTATTTTTGTATACATAGCCTCTTTACTTATTTTTAAATCAGATTTTCCAAGATTTCATTAACATAAACGTACTAAACTTTAATTCCTACTGCAACTTGACTGCGTACATTTATCGATTCCTTGATAATGTAAGTGAGCCATAAGCACATAAAACATTGTATAATACGAGCAAATCTCCCTACGTCCGACAAGTATGCGCGCACGCACGGTCGCACGCGCCTCACGCGGCCTACCAGTGAATTTTAAACTTTCATTAGTAACCCACAAATGTAATCGTTTACATTAAATCGCAGGTGTAATCCAAGGTTTTTTGTTTATATCAATCATCTGACACGTTTTTTTTTTAAATGGAGCGTGTATTAAATACTTATTTCAGTGAATCATAGATTTTGAATTGACATGTTTTTTTTTGCGATCTACGTATTTAAATCAACCTTATCGGTGTTATGATTCACGTAAGTTATATTAACTATTCACAAAATTATTTTAGGTTTAAAATATATTTCTCTAATTTTTCAAAAAATAACTGACCGAAATGAAATTATTTTAGATTTAAAAAAAACATCATTCAGAAGAACCATATGTAAGTGGAATACCCATTCAAATAATTATACCAACAATAAGCTATATTAAATAAATAAACCCATAAAGCACACTCAAGCAGGCTTTATCTAGATTCGACTCATAAAATTAAATGGCTCAATCCCAGCTCGGGGCTAAAGTAAACACGGGATTATCTTTACGGTAACACCAATCCTGGAGCAATTGGAATCGAGGGTCTGGTGCAAAGTTATAACAGTTTTACGATTCATTGGTATTTAAATAATAGAAAGCATTTCCAAACAAAGGTTTTCATATTTTCAGAAATTTTCTTTTTCATGAGAACCAATATTGTCATTTGTATTTTGTTCGGACTGTGAAATTACATATTTAAAGATGCACAGAACAGACTAAACTTTAACTAATTTAAAGTCCCAAAAACGTATCGAGATCAATAAGTTTTAATTAAAAACGTTACTCTCCAAATGTTCATTCAATTAGAATCTTGATAATTAAAACTGCCGCCATAACAATGCGCACACGCAAGCGGTCAAACGCTTAAGGACTTGATACATCTCTCCGCGCATCGAAATATAAATCAGGGCAGTGTAGAAGAGAACTGCCCCTCGTGAGCTTTCAACAGAGGATACGATCACTTGCAAACAAAAACAATTAGCCGCTCACTTGCACTTACCATTACGTAGATCGAAGATAACGTTATAGAGCCAAGTGTAAATAGAATCAACAATAAAATCTGTTATAGTGCTCACTATCTGATAAAAAAGTATATGTAAAAAGACTTCATTCCGATGGTGTTATAGAGCCAGTGCCAATTCGCATGTAGTTTTTAAACAGGGAATTAAGAGATTGTTCTTATGACAACATCTTACTTTTTCGTTTTTATAAACTTCATATTAAACGCTAATATAATATATAAACCATACTTTTACGAGTAGTTACTACGCTATTATAAAATTCTTGGGGACTGTTAAATTTAATGACGGTAAGTCTTTAGCCGCATATGACTGCGGGATTGCCTAACCATTTTGAGAAGGCCCTTTTAGCAGCTGACTGCTGGACACGCAGTACCTTCCATATTGTTTACCTTTGTTTAATACTTTTTTAATCACTTGTTACTTTAAAACTGATTCGGTTTGAGTTTGTACAATTATACAATGTGTAAAGGAAACCCTCTTCGACCCGTGAAGGTATTGTTAGGTATCGATGACTGATTCTACTAATGCCCACAAAGCCGGGCTAAACTTAAAAAAAACCTCCTTAAAAATAAATATTTCTCACAAGGAGGTAAATTAATACATGTGTGGTAGGCAATACATGCGCGAGCGAAGGGGGGCAGGGCACGCAGCACGCGGTCTTGTCGCTCAATTAATAATACTTCGAAAATGGTGTTGGTCACTTTTAAAAAAAAAAATACCAAATTGTGGGGAATTTGGAATAAATTCGCGGATAAAAATATTATTTCAAAATTCATTAGCAAATAAGTAGGTAATATAAAATTTAATATTTTATTTGGTCATGTGTAACATTAATATTATTTATTATGCCTACCCAAGGTGGTCCTTTTAATTTTTAACATATATAAGTATTCATAAGTAAGACACCCCTAATGAGCTCACATCCTATACTAACTAACCCCCACTGCCCAAAGGCTAACTCAAATGATACTATAAAACAAACGCTTGTATCACCGTGGGATTGAATTGCGAATTTTGATATCTCAATCTGTGTCGGGTCAGAGACGCCGCGGTCACGAGGGCCTTCGGTGGTCACGAGCTGAATATCGACTGTGAGCTTATTAATTATTATCTGACCAGCGAATTAACTACACTAAAGGATGTTAATATGTGGTACTTATAGTCAGGCGTCAGTGGATATCGGTGTTAAGATTGGTGCGTTTTAGAGGTAGTTCATATCTTCTTCTTCAGCCTATAGGCCTCCCCCAAGGCTTTCCACTTGCCGACCGGTCTTGTGCTGCCCGCATCCATCGGCTTCCCGTGACCTTCACCATGTCATCGGTCCACCTTGTTGGGGGTGTCCCTACGAGATCCGCAGAAGAACCAAAGTCACCGACATAGCTTAGTTTAGCGACTCGCAGAGCGCGAGTCGCTAAACTAAGTGGCAGTGGGCAGGGCACATTGCTCGTAGAACCGATGGCCGATGGGGCAGTAAGGTTCTGGAGTTGCGGCCACGTACAAGTTCATATAATACGATTTTATTTAAGAAACCGGTAGTAACAGAATCATCAAAATAAAATCAAAATCATCTACATAAATCTATAAGTTGAATAATAATTTATCGAAGAAGTTATTTGAAATATGTGTAGGTAATTTTTTGATGATATATTTTCACTTTTCAGGGAAATGTTGAAACAATAGAAAACTCTCTTGAACATTTTGAAAATGAACAGCAAAACCTTCAGTAATATGAAAACATATTTGTAGAGAAATAAAAGAAATGTACATGTAACTTCCACGACTATGAATACGGCGACTCACACGCACAGGGCGAAAGGTCTCGACCATTGGGCCGCCGAAATTAAATACAGGACACACTCGCTTAAGGCTCGGATGCGATTAATTATAGCATAAGTGATTTCTGACTGAAGAGTATTGCAAATAAAGGTCAGATTAAACACTTCAGATCTGATACGACCACCATGCATCAAATTACCTTTCTATGCCGTTATTTTAACGAAGTAAAAAGCGGGAAGAGCATTTA
This sequence comes from Sesamia nonagrioides, assembly GCA_017933935.1. Taxonomy (NCBI): domain Eukaryota; kingdom Metazoa; phylum Arthropoda; class Insecta; order Lepidoptera; family Noctuidae; genus Sesamia; species Sesamia nonagrioides. The sequence goes on from JADWQK010000049.1 coordinate 167,100, forward strand.
CATTTTCAAAAAGGCTTTCTGTACATTAATGCTTTGCAGGGAAGGACTGAGGAGTTACGGCTACTTGTGATTTTTTTATAATAATAATTTTACGATATAGACAGCCTCCGTGGCGTAGCGGCAGAGAACACGGCCGCTGCGCAAGGAGCCGCCGCAGCGCCGCGCGCCGGTTCAATCCTCGCGCTGTGAAAATATTTGTACCTATGCATGAATATGAATATTTGCACTGGTCTGGTTGTGCCTCGAAAAGCACGTTAAGGCGTTGGTCCGGTTGCCATATGAACATGTAATGGCAGTCGTTACGGATTGTTGGAGCCCTCAAAATTCCCACAATTGGTCTAACTGCAATGCTTCGATGTCGCTTTCGGATTGTGGTCAAACGGCAGTCGCTTCACGGAAAATATCGAAGTTTAGCCAAAATTTGCAGTTTACTGGTAAAGCGGAACCCAGACTCCAAAAGCTGAAAAAAAAAATAACGCTGAGATGATGATGATGAATTGTACGATATAGAAACTTTTTAAAATGTTATCCAACTCCAACTCTCTCAGCCCTTATCAACTTTCCCATTGATTTACGATTGTAAGCGAGCCTATAAGTAATTATCAAGTTAGGCTAGTTCCTACATAACTTAATACGTATTATCGGTGTATATTTTTTTGATAACACTCGTAATCCAACACAAGTTTAGTACATATAATTTTCTTCTTCTTCAGCCTATAGATGTCCACTGCTGGAGAAAGGCCTCCCCCAAGTCTTTCCACGCTGACCGCTCTTGTGCTGCTCGCATCCATCGGCTCCCCGCGACCTTCACCAGATCATTGGTCCACCTTGTTGGGGGCCTCCCTACGTTGCGTCTTCCAATACATGGCCGCCACTCCAGAACCTTACTGCCCCATCGGCCATCGGTTCTAGGAGCAATGTGCCCTGCTCACTGCCACTTAAATTTAGCGACTCGCAGAGCTATGTCGGTGACTAAATAATAATAGTCTTTTATAATTCCAAGCATACGTAGCATGAAACTTCGAAATCTTTTTGCTTTTTACTACTTTTATGATGAAGTACAAAAAGCACCTTCTTTCCATTTCCTACCACCCGGCAGTGAGACAGGAAACAAGTTTACAGCACATGAACACGGGTCCGGACCTAATTCAGACAACAGACTTACCATTCTCCCAACACATCGCAAACGCTCTATATATTCCTTATTTTCTAGGACATAGAATCTCAAATTGAGACAAAATAGATTCATGGACGATATTCACGTGTGGTTTCAAACTAGGCCGTGTGACCGAATAGGTTTTTTACCAGCATCGAATATGCGACCTCTTCAGAGTGGGCGCCACATAGATTGCACGAAAAAACAAATAAAAATAGGTTAGAACTAATAAGTGTGTAATTACGTTAGTCTCGGAGGGTGGCTCTCGGCCGGCGGTCCACCCTTACCTGAAGGGGTGCATCCATCATTACTACTGCGGTATTAATCAAAGCTTTTGATTCATTAGAGTATTCACTTATTTTTGAATTAATATTGGATACACACGTTTCGGCCTATCGTAGGCTCCTCTAAAATAAACAGCTACCTACTTGGTTAGTTACAGGTTGACATGGGTATACAGGTTACACGAATGCAGTTTATTCCCACCGCAATGACAAACTGGAGGATTTTGTGACTAATATTTCAGTATAGCAATGAGTATCTTCAAAATTGGGTACTGACTACCTCTTAGCTAAATGCTTTTCTATAATACATTTTTATCCTTTTATTCGCTTGCGATGTTAAGAACTTAAGACGATTTCACCTTAACTTTTTATGTGCAGATCAATTTAATTAGTCACAATTTTACTTTAGATTTTTATCTGTTTTGTTTATATTTGGTTGTATGATTATATATTATATTATATATACAAATTTTTATTCTAGTGTTTATTACGCTTCGGCATAACGATCGACATAAATTGATATTGGTATTACAATTTTACTATCCGTATAGCGCATCATTACAATACGATGGGGTGGTTTACTCACTGCAGTGATTCATCATTCAACCCTAAAGATGGTATGTCGATAAGCTGTTTTATGGGTCAGCTGTTCTCCTTTACGCAATATTGTTGCATGACTTAGTATTGTTTATGATAGCAAGGGCACCATAGAACATCGTTACAATGTTTTAACACCATAAAAAAGAACTCATCGGCGTGCCAAACGTTTTTTTCTTACTGCTAAGTCTCTTAGCAATAAGTACAATAACCAATTAAGGTCAACATCGTCTGGTTGGACAACCTGTTGGGAAATACCTTCATAAGATTCGCACAAACCAGTAAAGCATGGTACGAAAAGGATAAACGGTGGAACAGAGCTGCTAAAATGATGATGTTGATACTGATTTCGTCACCTATCTAAAACAATTCACTGTAAGATACAATATGCCACGCCAATTGCACAGAATTTTGCTAAATTTTTGGCAAATCTGCATCAAATACGGCTCTTTGTATATGAGTTTAAAAGTTTGTAAAGCATCCACTGCAACATTAAAAACAAGAAATAAAAGAATCGTAACTCTAAGCGATTACCACAGATTGGTAACTGCTTTAGTATTACGCAGCCAGCTTCTACTTATAGCCTATAATAATGATCGTTAAATCCAACCCGTTACTACCGTACCATCCAGTCTTTACCATAATAATCAGACTGCTCTCTTCAATAAAGAAAACGAGAGGGAATTATTACGATACGATATATTAGAAGGGCGAGCCTACGATTGAGTAATAAATCTGAATAACCAGAGTGTTTATCTGTCATAGACATCCTCTGCTCTCGAGGAGTGGGCATCACAAGCAGATTGGCGTCAGATAGGAGTTTAACGTTATCATCTCGTCGGAATTGAATTGAACAAATCCAACAGCCGATTCCTATAATTCAAGTTACTTAAAATTCTTTCTCCACCTCCTCAAGTCGTTCTCCTCATTACTGAGGGTCGTGATGTCCCTGTGGAATTATATTCTCCTTTACGATAGTTCGCCATCTGTGACGATCCCTGGCCGCGCTTATAGCATCATGCAGGCCGGTGTCGAGAGATGAATGAATTTGGCCAGTACACCTTATTGGACTGCGACCTTTAGAACGTCGTCCATTCACCTTCCCAGTAACCATCAGATGTTCGAGGTTATCTCCATCCTTTTTGGCAATATGGCCAAAATATTCTAAAATTCTTCAAAGGCTAGATAGAGATAGAGGTGAGTCTTATTGTGACACCCAGCTCTCGAAGGACTGACTGATTTGTGCGGAATTCTGTCCAAGGAATTTAAAGCATCTTTCGCCAGCACCACATCTTGAAAGCGTCAATGCGTCATCATCATCATCATCTCGGCGTTTTTCCCGGTTGCATCTGCGGCTTTCGCGTTGCAGCCCGGGGTCCGCTTTCCTGCACATTCTCCTCCATTTCGCGCGATCTTTAGCATCGTGTGGTAAGAAGGAAAGCGTCAATGCGTAATAGTTAAAATTTGTATTTTTTTATTTGTGTAAAAAACTTTGTATTTTTATTAGTCATCCCCATCATCTGCCTAACCTCTATGTTGAGGTTGGCTTTCAGTCTAACAGGGATACTAGTATTATGGATGAAGCGACTGTATCCTTGGTCATCGTGGAAAGCCTTGGGAGATGCCTTTGTCCAGCAGTCGACCTTTAAAGGCTGACGTAGAAGAAGAAGAAGACTGTATCCTTCTGGTTTCACGAATTACGAAGCAAAGTCCTCATAACTTTGTATAGTAGCCGCACATATATGTAGCTAAGCTACCACGGGTAAAATTGGCTTATGAAATTAAAAAAGCTTTGCTTTGCATCTGTTGGTATATAAAACTACTCTTTTTTATAGGAACCGAGCATACGAAAGTTCGATGTGAAGCTACAGCCTCGTGGACAAGCCAGTGAAGAAAGTATTACAAAACAAAATATCAATTGTTCCACTACTTTCTCTTTCGTCCAGAACAAAGCATTCCCCTGTGTATACCGCAAATTTCACTTTTACAAAACTTCGCCACTGTTATCTGTATTTGTCTATTGATGATCACCTCACAGTATTCGATGGTCTGTATATACTGTTGTAGTGTAAACAAGGAAGTGGTTAACAGTAGGCCATCGTGTGCCACTAATCGTCGTGCAGGGGTTGACAACAATGAGGCGCTTTGAGAGCAGTTCATTGGCAACACCTTCGCGTGCCGTCCACCCACGCAACTCAGATAACAAGTTGAATACATCTGCCTGTTTGATAAAATAATACCATGTAACTGGCAGGTAACGTTAGCATGCAAATGCTACCGGATTTCAGAAATCCAATTTTTATTTTATTTCATTGGCAAAACCACTTCATTGGAAATTATTAGGTCAAACGATTAACATTACAACTTCAATTATTACAAAATGACCATAAAAGCTAAGGATTGTTTTTTTTTAAGCAAAAGTCTTTTTAATGCCGCCTTTCTGGTCGTAAAACGTCTTTTTTAAACGTTTACGTGTGATTATAAATAATCTTTATGACAATATAATAAAAACGCACTATTGTGCCACACACCGAGCTCAATTAATAGTTTTTTTTTCAGTTAAATGCAAAACTCAATTGTTAGCGCTAAATATACTAATAGAGGCTCATAATACAAGTGATCAAAGTTTATGAGTTCAAGTGATCTTTAAGTTTTATTGTGCCACTTAAAAGGAGAAATCCCTTAAGTTGTTTGTTTAAAGGGAGCTCATAAGTGGCATGGCCATTCAAAGGGTTCCGGTGTCATTACACCCATTAGGGTCACTCTCCACACCGACAATTACTTGGGAAGGTTTTCAATTTACTTTATTATTTATTTATTTATGCGTTATCGTGAAATGATGAGCGATGATATTGGGAGGAGAACAGTGGAATCAGTGCAGTGGGATGGAGATCTCTATACTAATATATAAAGCCGAAGAGTTTCTTTGTTTGTTTGAACGCGCTAATCTCAGGAACTACTGGTTCGATTTGAAAAATTATTTTTGCGTTGGATAGCCCCTTAATTCAGGAAGGCTTGAGGTTATATAACATCACGCTGCGACCAATAGGAGCGGAGCATATCGAAACCTACGCGGGTGAAACCGCTTGGTGCAGCTAGTTATTTATAGATTATTTCCGATGTAAGACATAGTATGTACCTACGTCCTCCAAAAAGTCATTTGTAATGAGTATTTGTTCAATAAGACTGCAGTTAATTAAACCTCGATCATAGTCATACAATCACAGATTCAGAACAATATAATCAAAACACTTTTTCAGAGACTATAAAGGCAATCAAATATTTTACTGACACTGAAAAACTTCATAACCTATCATAAACTATGTTTATTTCATACCTATAATACATTAGACTAATGTATTATAGGTATAAATAAGTTATAAATAAATTCTTGTTAAAAAAAGGCTGTATTTCTCATGCAATAAATAAAATCTCAGTTATTCGAATTCGTTTTTATTGGAAAAGAGTTGACGGGTCCATGTATTTCTTTGTGCTAGTTGTTACAAATAATTTTGGAGCCTATCTGCGTACTATGATTAAAAGCATTATGTTTATAGTCCCGAATTGCTCCAGCATTAAATGGATCTAATGGGAAGCGTTTATCTTAATTCCAGTGATCCAGTCTCCCACGAAACGTTTGACGCACCTTAATGCCACATAGATGACTGTTTATAATAAGTATTTGACAAAAAAGGTGTTTCACAACTTTTACAAAAAAAAAAAACTTTGTTCTATAATTATGGCGATTTAGTATTCAAACTACGTTTTTTTCTTCTAAATTCCTTTAAATAAGATGGGGTAAAACTTCGCATATTTTCGGCAAAAAGTAACATTAGGGTTATGAATCCAGAAAAGAGAAAATGTTATCCAAAACAAACAAAATATAATAAATAGCCTCTGCGTTTTCATATTCATTCTAAATTAAATTTAGGCGTGATTAACCCACTCGAGGCGTTTTCTCTGTTCATCAATCAAAGTGTGGTCACGCAGAGTGGAAGCAACATTTACTTCCTAAGATTTGTCTCTTTCACGTTCTAACTAATCTCTATGTATTAGACAAGGACAAAGTATACTTGATTAGACAGTACGCAATTATGATTTTCAGAGTTCACACGGGTGCCTCGGGTGCGGCCAGACGGCTGACTTCAGAAGCCTCCGGTAATCAATTTTGTACACAAACGGCGGTTATTAATTGATTTTTTTCTTTCTAATGACTAAAAACAACATCTGCCAAATCAACAGGACCGGTCGTTAACGAACGTGCCAAAATTTTATTTTTTCCTGTCTTCAATCTCACAGATAACTTGAAATGTACACGTGTTTTGGACTTTAAAGAAATGATAAATTGGCTTGAGGTAATCGTCGCTAAAAACCTAAAAGTGTTGTTGATAAAACCTAATTTGAATTAATAAGGCATGTGAACAACTAATTGCGTACAAAGCATCTGAATCTGAACACATTTTTCAGAAATGTTTTTTTAAGCTCAACAACCTCAAATTTGTCTTTTTAACCTTATAACTATACCCGTATCTTCTACAAACAGGTACATACGGAGTGTTAGGCGTGTGCCGACTGCGCGACTAAAAAAGGGGTTACAAATTTGCATGATCAGATTACAATAGTTGTGAGTATCACAGTGGGATAGAGTTCTGCTTCGTACGAGTCCCGCTATAAATTTTATCACACATTCCGAAACCGCGTGCAGTCTTATTTATGAGCCGATACTTCAGATTTGATAAATATTCGCCCTGGGTGTTTAACTAAACCAAATTAGATTAATCTGTAGAAGTTTCTATTATGATTTAGTGTTTGTTTTTGTTTACTTTTAACGTGATTCTTGTGATCAAATAGATCCAGTGTATGAGTTATGATCATAATGATTGGACGATTTTTTGTCGTAGTTACTTATTATTATTATTAAATAAAAATCTTATTATTAAGAGCCTATTCACTCTAGCCTTGAAGACACTCAAATTGTAGTCCGACGGAAACACCGCCGTTGGCAAATTGTTTCAGTCCCTCGATGTACGCGGTATGAAAGAGGAGGCGAAATGCTTCGTCCGAATCGTAGTGGTGTTAACGACGTAAGAGTGGAAACTCGCCGAGCGACGGGTCCTCCGATGGTGGAACGGAGAAACGAATCTTCCGAACAAAAACTTGATTTTATAATTACTATCCTGTTTATTAACCATGTGTATGCTAAATATCATTCCGTCAGTCTAAATACATGACGATACTGACTAACGAGCCTAACCGAGGATGACGGAACTAATTTATATGGCCATACATACTTACCTAATGTAGATATGTATGTATGGATGAAAACTCACAAACATTTGTATTTATAACTTTAAGAAGGATAGGATAGGATTAGTAGGATTTTAGAAAGTAAAATTAGTAGAAATGATTATAATCATACATTAAAGTCGTGAATACAAGTTCATACTAAATTCATATTACCCTTTTGAATAAATATTTCGAAATATCAATCAATATACCTACATGTTTAATGTAACATATAAGCATTTATAGTGTACATATAAGTATTGTAAAGTTGTACATATAAGTATTTATAGTGTGTTAACATTTAATGGTAATGCAACCCTCAATAAACCTTTGAATATTTTGCCGATGCTTTACATAAAAGTTCGGCAACGTTACAGCTCTAGAGAGCTATCGCTTAAATTCGATGCATTCCGTTAAATTTACATATCGGTCGAGTGATTGAACTAAACAATTGAGATTGCAATTGGATATGCAAAGCGATTGGATATTATTCGATGTTACATACGATACTTACTGTGTTTCGTCAGGGATGTATTTCCTTAAATCAAACCGCTTTGGACCCGAGACGATCCCGTTTTGCATCCGTTCGTACATCAAGATTGCTATCGAAGATTTACAAGGGCCGTCCTCGGTGGGAGAATGTTCCTTTTCCAATTGATACAGACGAATTATTTATTTATTTCAACTGTGTTAAGGCGAGTTTTGCTAGTCGATGTTTTATTGAACGATTTGTACTTACTACAGTAGGAGCATTGTGGATTTATTTAGTTGTACCAATGTTTTGAGATGTTTTAGTTGAGATCTATTAACTACGAATGAGGCCGACAAATGCAAATTGATGAATGGGAACAGCAGTCTAATACTGTTTGTTAATCAATGGACAGACAGAACAAGGATTGATGTACGCTTGATATAATTATACTCTACCAGACTGACTGCATCGCAGCAAAGTTACCAAGTGTGATTGTTACCATGCCTTTTAGTTAGTTTTACATTTGGGCTGGTGCTGCTAAGTGTCACCTGGCCACTTTGGATTCAGTGGAAAGGCGGGCGAAGAGGCTGATTGGTGACCCTGATTTAACTCGAGGCGGTCTCCAAATCCTAGAGCACAGGCGTAGAGTAGCCAGCCTTTCGGTCTTCTATAGGATGCATTTTGGATAGTGTGCGAGGGAATTGCATGATTTAATTCCCCCATCTTCGTTCCACCATCGGAAGACCCGTCGTACGGCGAGTTTTCACCTTTACGTTGTTAACACCACTACGATCCGGACGAAGCGTTTCGCCTCCTCCTTTATACCGCGTACATCGAGGGACTGGAACAATTCGCCAGTGGCGGTGTTTCCGTCAGACTACAATTTGAGTGTCTTCAAGCTTAGAGTGAATAGGCTTTTAATAAACTAGTGCGCTTACCACCAACGATTGCGTCACTGATTACCATCGGGCGGGATTGCGGTCAAGTGCCAGTTTATAATTTTATAAAAAAAAATTATTTCAATTACTCAATTAACTTTAAATAGGATGTCTGAGGAAGAACATTAGACCAAACAGCATTGAGCAAGCGTGGTGATTACCCTCAATCCCTCTCTGTATGAGAAGGGGCCTGTGGACGATAAAAAGGTCAGAACAGCATACCGGTCCAAAATTACACTTTTTACGAAATCTCCAAACTCATCTCCGATAAATTAGTTAAACAAACGAAACACTAATGTGTTCCAATTCCCATATATCCGTATAAATTATGAGGCACAGGCGCATCGCGGTGGTATCAAAGCCTGTTGAACAAATAACACGTCTTGTCTGATTTAGTGCGTGGTCGCGACCCTTTGACCACGACTGTCCACACCTATGGGTGGGCAGAGAACCCGCTAGCTTCGCTGACTAGCTGACGTTAGGTCGTAAGTCGGTGATTTACGATATGAAGTCGTAAAAGTCGGTTTAGGTAAGTATATTTTTATTGTGTTTTGAAGAAGTGAATTACGTCAATTCTGTCCCGGTTTTGGTTATGTCAGTTTTAAATTTTTGACTAGACTTTTATGATTACTTAATCAATATGGAGGAATAGATTCTGTTGGTAAATCATTTTCTAAATCAAAGTACGTTAGTGTAATTTGGTTCGTCGTATTCCGGCATGATGTCTGGTGAAGCCGTACGGAGGTCGAGGCTGAGCAGTTGTGTTGCGGTGTGTGCCGGGTATGATGCGCCAAATGTTGTTGTGTCGGGAGTTTGGTCGTGGAGAGTCTCCAGATCAATCTCCCTCTGGCGCAGCTTCGTTGGTCGTGTTGGCCTTGGGTTTAACATTGCGTCACCTAGCTCAACTGCCGTCATCCTTCCTATTCCTAAGTTTTTTAAGTGAATAAGCTTAATAAATTAGTGCGCTTTACCATCAATTGCATAACTGCTTACCATCAGGCAGGATTGCAGCCTAGCACTAGTTTATAATTATTAAAAAAAATCCTATGTAGTCATCAAATTCTTAATCAGTACACGTTGAAAACGGAAACAGGACTGCAATACCGGACAGTCTTGTAACTAATCGATTAATAACTCAATTGACATTGCAAATCGATTTCCCCACGAATAAAGTTCCGGCAGAGAAAGTAAGAAATTCAAAGGGTTCCGTGTAAGCATGAAATCACTTTGCTTGAAGATCTTAGCTTTCCGACTCACCCTTTCGTATTCGCGGACAAAGACATATCCGGGTAGCGAATACAACTCAATCGATTCGCACAGGAAGTTGGAACGCTTCATTACCTTTGCATTATGTTTTACTAAAATTGAATATGAGCCCTTTCACCGATGCCGAAAGTATGCATTTAATTTTTGATAATGGAAAAGATAAATTTTGCATTATTATGCGCCTATTATTATTTATGGAAGTGTTAACATAAAATGGTTTAGTTTAAAGGATGGGAACGACTATTCTAAAAACTGAACATTAAAGGTTATTAGCACACTACACACACACTTCCATAAAATTATTTGCACATACACTCATCATCATCTCAGCGTCAATACCAGTCGCATCCGAAGCCTTTTTTTCTGCTTTGGAGTCTGGGGTCCGCTTTACCAGTCTAACCGCTGTTTTGGCTAAAACTTCGATATTTTCCGTGAAGCGACTGCCATCTGACCTCCACAACCCGAAGGCGATATCGAAGCATTGCAGTTAGATCAATTGTTGGACTTTTGAGGGGTCCAACAACCCGTAACGACTGCCATTAGATGTTCGTATGGCAATCGGACCAACGGCTTAACGTGCTTTCCGAGGCATGACCAGACCAGTCCAAATAATCATATTCAAACATACAAATATTTGAACTGCGCGGGGATCGAACCCGCGCCTCCTTGCGCAGCGGCCGCGTTCGCTACGGCTACGCCACGGAGGCTGTCCACACACATGTGTAGCACATACACTATTACCCATTATTTATTTATTTTCCTTATACAAGTTTATAAAATAATCTTAACTGAAAAACTATGCCTGGGAAAAGCGTTTTCTAATCGCGGTTTGTTTATGAAAACGGAACAAATAGTATGAAGAATAAGTGTAATAGTGCGGACACTTAATTTTCCCTTACTTATAAGGTAACTAACAATAATCTTAGCTTATAAATAGGTAGTAGGTAAAGCTCTTACATATTTTTATCGTGCACCAAATAATCTATTCTATGCTCCTTTTTTACTGTACTACTTAATTGCCATATGAATATAATATATATTTTATCAAATAAAAATTAAAAAACTATTTAACTTTTCCAAATAACGCTAGATTTCTCCTATCTCTAAAATAAATACCAAGAAGTTCAAGTGGTTTATGAAGATTCACGTAAATTCAGTGCCAGCACAATCCCTTCTGATTCAAAAAGTCGACTGACAAACTCTAATCGCCTTAGAAGACTGAGCGTATTTCAATACAACACATAAACCACACCGTTGTCACAATAAAACTAATCACATACATTTTTCAACACAGGACGTTTCAATCGCAAGTCGCAACATGTTATCGTTAATTAAAACGCAAACGCAACATCGTTCATCTAGTTCTGTCGGTCTGTCCGTTATACTTTTTGTTCGACGCTGACTAAATTATGTCTTTATAGTGATGGTGTAGCTTTATCAGCGACCACCATCTTGTGATCGAGCCCTGCCACAGTAATTTGTACCTGCCCTGTGTTACCGATGCGTCGATCTCCAATGCTTTGATCATGTTGCGTTTTATTCGGGATACACACAGTGTTGTGTATAGTGCAATATTTTGTTTAAACCCCAAATTGCATTGGTGCCAATTTTTCAATCGTTTGATAACTTTTACTTAAAGAAAAAAGCCATATTTAACAAACAGCAAAGACAAATGCGCTCTTAGTAAATTATTATCTCGAGTTACGAGTAAGTTGTATAAGTACTAATTGCTCGTAGCTATGTATATATTTGCTACGAGTGCTACGACTTTATTAGTCAGCGTAGCAAGCGCTACGAAAATTATAATTATATCTTAGTTAAAAAGGTTTTTTTACACAGTTTTGATTCTGGGGCTCTTGTTCGTAAAATTCAAAATTGCTTTTCATCTCCAATCCCCGTGTGTCACAAAATGTCCGAGTAAGAAACTATGCAGAATAAAAATTATTGTGCTTCTTGAGGGGTCGATATTTTTTTCATGTTGTTGATTTAACTTGTAGATGTCCGGAAGCGGTGTTCATTCTGGTCTCTTGTGATTAATGTGCTGGCCTTGCTTACTCTGATTAAGATTTTAAGGGTAGCATTACAAATAAGGTACGCATAGCAGATGTATCGATAGTCAACCTAGAAGTTTCCATGTTCATTTTTTATTCATTTTCGTTTTAAGACGTTTCCACCAGAGATTCTGTCTCTGTAAATATTTATTGAATTCAAGCAAAATCAGCCAGTTATTTTCTAACCAGTTTCCTAATATCTAACGAACTACGTCCGTGTGAAATGAAAACTTTAAACTATACATACATATATTATAAAATAATAGGTTCTGTTATGTTGTTTAAACACTATCAAGTTACAGGCGCCAGTGGGCAAACTGCAATATTTGCTTAGGTCAGTTTTTTGCACGAGTTTATTCCCGCACAGAATCTGCTCTGTAACACGCAGTATTGTTTACAATCTTTTCTACACAGTGCTTTGTTTAACAAGGAATATTATACTTAGTTTCATTTTTATTTTCTATAATTAAGTTTGACTAATGTCATCTTTGTACCACAAATTCACCGCACCATACAGATGTTAAAACACCAAAACGCCGCCTCTCAAGTATGGGTTCGATTCCCGGTCAGGCAAGTGCCAATGTAACTTTTGTAAAGTTATATGTACTTTCTAAGTATATCTTGGACACCAATGACTGATTAAAAAGTGAAGGAAAACATCTGGAGGAAACCTGGAATTTAAGTCTGAAATTGCCAAGCTGCAATGAGCAAGCGTGGTGATTACGCTCAATCCTTCCCTGTATGACAGGAGATCTGTGCCCAGAAGTGGGACGCTAAAAAGGTTGATGATGATGATGACACAGATGTTGCTTAAAATTACGCTTTGCTATGATACATCAGCTATGTTTTGAACTTCCCTATCAACACAAAAGATTTAGGCATCTAAAATCGATTCCCGATACCACTTCAAAACCATACATTAAACACTAATTAATCAACATTTACGTCCTCCATCTATCATCGCAATCACAATAGTACACATTTTGATTTGCACACGTGCTCAGCGTGCAAAATTCAAAGTGTTAGGTTACAGTGAGTAGTGTACCCCTATGAATTGCATTGCTATGCACTCCACCCTTTCATTTTATCGTATTGTGCAAGCGATACGTCATCTGTCGGCGTCCGAGCCTTTGAACGTTTGCCGACGTCGCATGCGCACGGTTGCTATAACGCGGCTTAATGATGTGAAATTTGCTTTTATGTTTATCGATTACACGGTTTAGAACTAGATTGTAAGTTCACGTCTCATATCTACAACTTTATAAAAGATGTCGATCGTTATATTGGCAGGATGCACTCATAAATAAAGCAAAGCGAAGTTGCTGGAATTAACTAAAAATAACTCACTATCTAAATAATTACTCTAGATTTTTAGATAAACAAGTTACAACTCGTCAGTGTAAAAATAGATACGAATTTTGATTCGAATCTTTCGAAGAATAGATCGAATGAATCAATAGCACAATGTGTTACCAAAGTAATAGCACATGCCAAAATCTCGAGGACACCTTGTCAAAGTTTCTATAGAAATCATAACAATAATAAATTGTGTGTACAATAACCCTTCCACATCTGCCGTATATATCGGCGCGCGTATTGATCTATATTATAACAGAAGGTATCTAACGCACTATCTCTGAAACACAAGGTGCTACCGAACGATAAGATGTAGGTTACCAAGGAACGTGCCAAATAGTTCACCTGGACTAACTCAACAGAATATCGCATTTCTGAATTAATTCTGATAACACCACCTTGCTTCTGATTGTTCGCAACAAGGATTATATTACATTATCTTTATGAACGTGATCCGTAATTAAGCGCCCACATCTAGACAGTCTCAACAATGTCTGTCGAACAAAAAATCAAACGCATTGCTCCGAGCAGATGCAAACGTTTTGCAGACATAACCGAAGGCACCAAATCAATTTCAAAAGTAATTCAATAACATAATGTTGATGGTTGTAAAAATAATGTATTGCTTCCTTTCACCTTGAAGTGGAGTAGGTAGTATAGCGATGAGCCTCGGAAGTGCACGGGGGCTGCGATACAGTTACCCCGAAACTGTAACACTTTGATATTGTTTTTTTTTTTGTTTAACATAACGGCAAAGTGCAGTACCGTTCTCTAATATCACAAAAAGTAGCGTCCTATCGTTTTATAGGGATGTTTTGAAAAGAGACGCGGTAAAAAACGCGTAAGGTGTTCATACAAAGTTTCTGTAGCTCCGTTATATCAATAGAGATTAGAGGCACGCGTCTTTGCACCGACAACGCTAAGACCCGGTACATTGTCGGTGGCTCTTTGATGTGGCTGCAAAAGACGTCCACTTCGACAATAGTTTAGGGATAATTTAGCGTAGTAAGTATCGATTAGGTGGAAATCCGGTCGATTGTAACTTTATCTGACCACGAGCTTAACGGTTTGCGTTTGTAGATCTGTCAGTTTGCTTTCAACTAGTAACTGTACTTAATCACCGCGATAGTTGGTTTCAATTGATTTAAATTATTTTTCATATTTTATATACCTACCCATAATATATTTTGATAATTAAAGATAATAATTAGCGTCAGGATAATTATATTACGAATAAGAAATAGCTTAATATAATAAAACATGTACCTAATGACGTTCCAATTAATTTGCTGTGGTTCTTTAATGAATAGAATCAAAATTACTAAAACAAACACTCTAAGTAACTTGATACTGCGTAAAAAACACGTTAGAACTCGCTACCAAATAGTTTTAAATAACACTAATTAATAAACAGCTTACTAACAAAATACGATTACTTTAAGTACTTTTGAATGAGACGCCGAGCTTATTACTATGATAACTAATTACTAGGGACGTCGGGACCGGTACGAAAATTGATACCATCCATCAGCACCAAAGGTTCCCGACTCTTGTTGATCCAATTACCATGATCTTATTAATTGAATATGAGATTTCCTAGAGAGAACCAATTAAATGAAGTTGTCTGATCAAAATGTAGACGTTACTTAACGTGTCTTTGATAGAGAAATTATTTAGTCCGTTAAATAAATGCCGCTTTTTTACTAAAAAACTAAATCCAAAGGGTTATCACGGCTCGTAAAATAATATCGCCACTTTAGATTTGAAAAGACATTATATTACTAAACGTGGTATTCCTACTGTTAGACCTCGCCTGAGCAGTCTGCGTTTATAAAGTTCGAAATGAGTTTCTGTTATCTTTTCTCACGTACACCAATGGCAATCATTCATAGAATTAATTTCGATAACTGTGACGCCTGGCTGTTGATACAGAAGCCGATGCTTTTAGCTTCTATCTCACAGTTTAATTATGCCTCGTGAGGGATATTGACAAATGAACTGTCTCGTGATAGGTCCAATCGGTTAAGGCGTTACTTTCTGTCAACTAATTTCGGTGGACGGTTTTTTTGGGGTCAGTTGTTCTTGGACCTGTCATATATTGTACGATAAGAATCTATCCGTGTTTCTAAAGCTTGTGTCGTGTTTTGCCAATTAAGTTGTCCAAAGCTGTAAACAAGAAAAAAGTGGAGTTTGTCCCGCTATATAATTAAAACGGTCCTTCGTATTTTAACTGGACAAGAGATAAATTATGGCGTGGATTACGATGTTTGCGTGTTTGTTTATTTTTCTCATTTTGCGCAAATTCAGTTTGATGATCATATTATTTGAAAATGGGTTCGCGTAATAATTCAAGAGATTTATTTATTTATTTGGACTTCTAACAGAGAAAACACCATAAATGCTAGAAAATATAAATAACAGGATATGACCTTGTGCTTCTCCAGTTATAAGAAGTCACAGCAAGCAAATAATAATTAATATAACAGCATGAATACAAATTGTTAACGTTGTATCAAATTAAATTTTAAAACAATGTTATATGAAATTAGATTTTAAAGCAATGTCATATTGGTTAAATTTTAAAACAATGTTATATTAAACTAAATTTGACGACAATGACAACAAAATTATAATAAACAAAAAATTCCACCAAGACACAATAATAAAATTTGTTAAAAAAAAAAGAAACATTATCAAGCATTTTCTTAATTATATCAAATATGATAATGAAATAAAGTTAACATTAGTTAAATTGAGAAGAAAGCAAAAAAAAAAAAAAGAAATAAAACAAAATTACAATAGACAATGGAATTACAATAATACATAATGATATTAAAATAAAATTAATGCTTTGACAATGAATTACATTAAATATCTATAGTTCATAGAAATCTTACTACGATTCTTGAGCATGCCCACATATGATATCATTGAAGATTTGTATGTACGCAGAGTATGAGAGATGTTGAAAAACCTGATGTTTTCAAGATGTCTTAATTTTATTTTATTTTAAGTGCTTAATTAGCTTAGGAACTTGATTATAAAAAAGATCCGACGTTACGATTTATTATTTATACATATCTGCTACAAATCTACATAATACTATTTCGTCCAAAGGGATGATATTAAATTGCCTGCATATTTCTATTCCACCATACAGTAGCTCGTCCGCCGCCTCTGATACAAAAGACTTACACCAAAGAAAACAAACAAAAACAGGATTTCGTTGTAATCCTCTATTCTTCTCAGCTTAGGCGTTCGGTTCGTAGGTCCATATTTGTTTAAAATCACCACCGTGTTCAAAAGATTCGATAAAAATACTTGAAAACTTCCGGTTCCGGTTGGTCTCCGAATAATTGGTACGCCATATATTTCCTTCTCCGGGTATTTGTTACGAATTTACGATACACATTATGCTAACGTATAAATCTTTCTAATGGCACGAGTTTTGGGCGTGAGCAATTGTGATAGCATTTATTGTAGCACAAGTGGTGGGTGACATGAGTTGCTGAAATTGTGAAGTTTACAATTTATTACGGTGATTTGTAATTACTTACGTTTATGTCACCAAGTATTGTTGTGATTGAAACATTTTGGGAGCGTGTCCTTTATATTCCGTAAGTGCTTCTGCGTATCTTTAAGTAGGCGGGTGCAAACTATAACAGAAATCATTTTAGCACAAAAATAAACTAAATTGAATGAGCCATACTGCAAGACCTTCCAATGTCACACACGACCAACACTCTAGAGTAAGTGGTAGTGGCTGACCGACCCTCGTTTTAATTATCTCCGCATCAGAATGGAAGAATTATTAATTTAATATAAATCTGGATCATAACAGAGCCCTTCTTTACTTAAATATTTTTTATCTTTTCTTTTTTATACCTATAATCTAATGAGAAGAGCGTCTGCGTTAATAATCTTTTGCAAGAATCAGTTCCCCACAATAGGCGTTAAAATAGAAAACAGTTGCTTGTGCAAAAAAATCTATTCATCAATTTTACACTTCTTTATCTTTTAATATTTCGCCAACAGGAAGATGATCATTAGATTTCGGTAATATATTAGTTTTTAACTTCGGAACCAGTTTGCAGATATTCGTGGGTCCGATCTTAAAGAGTTTAAGCAGGGAAGGAATCTATAAATGTTAGTAAATACATTTTAAATTGCAAGTAGTTATCTGGGATTATGTTAAACTCGACGATAATTGCACAAATCCGGCAATGCGACTATGAAGTATAAGCGTCTTTAACAAATAATCGGTTTAAGGAATCTTAAATCCTTTCGGCGCCATTTAAATTAGAACCACTAAAGCTATAACGGTCAAGTTCGAATACTCTACGAAAAAATGTGCACAAAAACGTACCGTGTTCTATTGACCGTGACGCAACAATTGTTTAGCAGTTTGCCGAGAACCCTTAAGTCTATCTTGTTGACTTCGATGCACAACGAAATTAAACATGAGAAAAAAATCTAAAGGTCCTTACGTAGAACGAAGGGTTCTATTGTGAATATTGTGTAATGTAGCGAGACGACATGGGGCCAGAGTTCCAAAAAAGTTTCACTATCCTGTGACGTAGCTGAACCTTTTACACAAACTTTTGACCATGGTTGTATCTGGCAGGTAGAACCCTTTTTGCACAATTCGCCGTAGCCGATAACAAAACAAGGCGAACTTGTTGTCGCCACACTTGCCTGCACCGACGCACTTCAAACACTCCCAATTTCACGTCTGGTTGACCGCTGAATACATGTAACTAATTTTGTGTACCAAAACACATCATAGTTGATGATATATTGTGTTTATTATGCTTCCAGCTTCAATAATTTGGCGTGAAATGGCCGACATGAAATGTGCAACACTAAAGATGCTACTGCAACAAAATTTTTGTAAAACATTCGAAAAAAAAAAACTACCAAACAACGATTACAAATTATTGTATTTAGAATGTTACTGAATCAGAAGAAAGTTCTTTAACCTTTATTATTTTATTTAACCCTTTGATGAAGATATATCAAACGAATGAGATGAAATATCGAGCGATTGTTGGCTAATTACGTGCCTTTTATAAAGATTGATCTGAATTGTGGCATTAAAGATCGATTGTTCGAATTCAAAGGTGTCTATTTGATATCAGAGCGAGACTAATCGAACCATAATAGTATTAAAATGATCATAGAACGTTGAGCAACTATTTAGAGTTTCGAATCATGGTATTTAAAAAATCAAATATAATATAACACATATTATACTTGTTTTTATAAAACCTAAGGAGACTTTGAGTATGTAGAAGTCAGTCTCATTTCAACTAGTGTGTCCTGTTAATAAATATTAGAATATAATCTGGAGGCTAATTCCCGTAATTAAAAATGTACAAAAGCCGATCATAATCTTAGGTGCGTATTACAGAACGTCACTCAAAACTCAAGCTCTACTTAAGTGTCGTTTCAAGCCATTTGATTGGTTGAAACTCGTTTTAAGTAATGCTTAAGCAGAGATCAATGCTTGAGTTTCCTTCTGAAATACGGACCTTAGAGACAATTAATGTGAAAAATCTTGAAATTACTAGCATTGCCCTTCTCTCTAAAGTGAAATGTCACATTATTAAAACTGAAACGTAACGTAATTGGAAAGTAAACTGTTATAGAATAGAACACTTTTATTTCAGACCGGATTCCATAAGGTTAGTAATAATTTTACTTAACTTCTAGTATTAGTAGGTTACAAAGACATATACAACGTGTAACAAAAAGGGTATATACATACCAAGGGCATGGCATCTTTAGATGATATCAAACGATATCGGAAGGGTTTCAACTCAAAATAAAATACTCAAAAATTTGGTACCAAATTTTCGGCTTCGTGTGTTTCTTAAAATAAAATCATAACAAACGTGGCAGCACACTACATACGTTAATAACTACTCGTTACCCGTCACGTTACTTTCCAAAATCCGATAAATGTCTTCAATATCTCTGTGCGACTAGTATGGTAGTAGCCTATCACAGGCGGTGTTTTTCCTCATAACTTCCTAACATAAAGAGATAGGATTAAAAATCCCCTCCAATATCGTTTGATATCATGTAAAGATGCCATGCCTTTTTTATGTATATACCCTTTATGTTACATGTTGTACATACATAGAATTAACTTAAAACTTAGCGTGGAGCTGCATCCACCTCTGCAACATGGGAGAATCCCACCGATCCGTGAACACACTGAGAATACTGTTGTTACTGCGGCGAACCCGCGTCATCAGTGATGCGCATCTACTCCTAATAATAGCAGTAAAACCATTATTATTATCCGCAAACATCCCTGACGCACTACAACGCCACGGCAGCCCAACAGCATCCTCAGTGCGTTATTATATTGAACGCTATTCTAGAAAGTTTAAATTACATTACTAATGTATGTAAATAATAATATGTTAATCATTAAACACGATCACTAAACGATTACGACACATTGACGATGATAGTGCAACATCATTGTTTCGTAATTGAAAGTAAATATTTTTATTGTGATCGAGTAGCATTTATTCTTTGAAACAATTCAAAAAGCTAGTCATGATACGAGAAACAAAGAAAGCAAGAGTGAATACGTCGAGCGGAAGATAAACGATACTTTTATTGTCTATTGATAGATTATGATGCTGTAAACATCGGGCACTTAGTGATATATTAGATATGAAACTACTTAGCTACTTAGCATACTTATCTAAGTTGTTCTTTTTATCAGATGTAAAATGATAACCGAATGGGGGCCAAGTTTATGCCAAAGAAATCAGAGCAGCTCTAAATCGAGTTAGGTTGACGATATCGTCAAAGTCACGCCAAACAGTTGGATGAGGGACTCACGGAACCCAGAAGTATAGCGGATAAAATATCAGGCCTACGCATTAGACTTTTTTTGGTTATTCCAGGCTGAAATGATGCAACCCGTGTATCAAAAGCAACCTGTCCTATCGAGCCTGTTTAATCGGGAGAAAAACGGGTTAAACCAAAATTACCCATAGCGGTAAACTTTTTACACTAATATCTAAGGGTTGATCAAAACATTATTTTCACACGATCGATCGATTTCGTTTCCGATCATCCAATTTCGGACTATCGGTTGCGGCCACAAATCATTAAAAAAATTGAGTTTGAAATTTTCGGAACGGGCAAAAAGTCGGCTTGCTTTACGTAAGGCGGGGCACACACCACGTTTTCGAATTATGGCAATTTTGACACCTAACGAGTGCTAAGTTTTCTTTGCCCCCTGTAATTTTATCGGGACGTGTGCTGATGGGCGCGGCGTGTGAGGGTGAAAATCACTGTGTGTATTACGTGCCTCGAAGAACTGCTCCCAGATCATAACTCTCATGTTTTATAATAATATTCAAGTAGTGCACCGTCATTCGTTTTTAATGATGCGTCCAATCTTATCGTACACTCTAGTGATCTAGCGCTCTGTAATTTTTGTAAAAAGGTGAAAGTTTATTTTTGTGATAGTCAATCTAGGTAGATCAAAGTAAACTATCATATATTATAGAATTTTGCTGTGATAGTGATATTATAGTACTTAATTGAAAAAATGTTTCGGTTTCAAAATACCCGGTGGTAGGCCATAATATCGGCTGCCGGCAGAAGTTTCCACCCACCAGACGAAGTCTTGCCGCCAAGTGATTCGTTGTGTTCTGGCATGATGTCTGGTGAAGCCGTACGGTACGTAAGGACGGGTCGGAGAAGTTATGTTGCGATGTGTACCGGGTACGATGTACCAAATGTTGTTATCCCAGATCAATCCTCCTCTGGTGCAGCATCGTTGGTCGTGTTGTTGGGTTTAACATTGCATCACCTCGCTCAACTGCCGTCTCCCTTCCTATTCACTAAGTTTCTTAAGAGAATAGGCTTAATAAACTAGCGCGCTTTACCATCAACGATTGCATCACTGCTTACCGTCAGGCGGGATTGCAGTCAAGCACTACTTTATAATTAGTAAAAAAAAGGAGAAGCGCAATGTTAATAGCATTACATATCTACTATTAACGTTTTTTATAAAATATAATTTAAATATTTTTGAAAGTATTGTAAAGTTCAGTACGGTGCTCTTTTATAAAGCAGGATACTGAAAGAAGCATCCAAATGACGGATGTTTTGATGAATTTAAAATTGTAAAAAACAAACGATTTCCTTTCGAACAGCCCAAAAGGCATACTCGCTAAACGCATGAAGTAGCCAACCCAAGTTCGAGGGTTGGGTGAATTAGTTTTTGTAGATACAAAAAAACAGTAGCAAAAATGAAGTATTGCTGATTGCTCTGCAGCTATTACCACACTGTATAATTTAGTGGTAAGCCTATGATTAAATAATGCTGCCTACCTGTTAAATTAAATTAGGCTTTTTAAGGGTGGCGCTCAGCATTCCTCTGTAGCCATTGCCTTGAATTAACAAACTTTAAAAAAGAAACAAGAAAGTATTAATTTACGGACTCATCGATTATTGAGGCGCACACGTGTTAATGGTTTTTATGATTATTTCTTTTTTATTACGAACAAAGTTTCAATTAATTGTAGTTATTAACGGCGGTTACTTATGTTGGCTTGTATGAATGCAGGTTAAAATCAACAGCTCCGTTTTTTTTTTCCTTTAGAATATACTCTTTCTTTGTTTTGGAAAGTATTCAAATGCATAATCAATTATTCCACATTGTCCATTTCAATGTCATTGTTTTCTACTTCTAAGCGTGTCGATGATTATCTAAATGGACCTTGCCAAGTTCTCAATTAAATGTTTGGTCCATCAACAACGTTTCTGCAACGTGTAGCCGAGAGGACATACAGGACCCGGTATTAAGACAGTATCTCTTTGTTTTTGGAACAACACTACAGTTATACTCCAAGGCGGAGTCGTCTCATAATCTCCACTAGTTCTGGAGCCTGTTTAAAGACTTTCAAGTTAGGTTAAGTTCTTAGCATTCGAGGCATATTTTGTTTGGCGGGAGATCTTTAACTGATGTAAGAAATGTTTTGGGTTATAAAACACTACTTCAACATAATCCTCATTCTTTCAATGGGAATGTGGAGTGGGGTGACAGCTTTCCAGCCTTAATAAACCTTGCACAAAGGTGCTGTCTTGCAAAAGGTATTGAGTATCGAGGCCCATTTTGGCTCTGTCGCTGGTGTTGCCTTCGCTCTGGTATCATTTGGTGGGGATATTTCTGCTAGTGGATACAGCATTAGTATCGAAGTTTATTTTAGGCAAGCTGTGATGAACTTGGCATAGGCAGAACGACTTTTCAGAAAGTGCTACTCCGGTAATCCATGTCGATCGAAGAAATGTACTTCAATGAGTCTAATCCCTAAATAGATGTGTTGTGAGTGAGCACCTTCTGTTTTATGTTCTTGCAGTAATTAATGAATGTTAAGGACATGGTCAGGCAAGTACCAATGTAACTTTTATATAGTTATATGTACTTTCTAAGCATATCTTGGACACCAATGACTGAAGGTGAAGGAAAACATCTTGAGGAAACCTGGACTTTAAGGCTGAAATCGCCAACTCGCATTGAGCAAGCGTGGTGATTACGCTGAATCCTTCTCTGCCTGATCTGTGCTCAGAAGTAGGACTATAAAAAGGTTGATAATGATGATGATGAAGGACATTTTGAAAGTAATACCGACCACCTGTTGTTTGTCGTCATGTATTAGCATCAAATGGTGGGGCCGTGGGTTTGTTGAAAGAGCTGCCTTGGCCTCTTTCAAAACCAAATGAAGGAACATGGATGGGTTTTAGTCAGTAAAAGTCTGACACTCCCTTCCGCTCCTCCCTGAGCGGGAGAAGGCATTTGATAATAATTCACACCTATTAAAAACTTTAAAAATATATTATTATTATTATATTAAAAATAGACTGCGCTATCCGACTAATGCGTATTATTGCACAGGAAACCCTTTGCCTACCGAGTAGATCATACTTCGTACCCTGGAGGAAAAAGAGATCTCTGCTGCAATCTCAGCTCAGTGTAATCTTGCAAATATTTATCGTGTGTCAATACAATATGCCAAAAGCAGGCGCTTATTATGGTTTTTACAAATGTGAGTACGCTTCAGGCTTTGGTTGTGGCCCAAGTTATACGTGAGAGCGTCGGTCTGTTACATCGAATGGGGTCAGTGTTCATAAATATGTTAGAAAAAACAAAAGAGAGATAGCTTAGAATTTTTGACATTTCTTTTAAACACAAATTCAGAAGTTAATTTTTTTTCCACAGTGAAAAGTTTTATGTCAACTGAAAAAAATGCCCTAAATGTAATAGACAATGTTTGTTAGAGAAAGAGCTGTGGTGCAATTCTCGTATGTGTAACAACGTTTATAGTCTGATCTCAGTTTCAATTGGTGAAAAAATACTCCAAATTCCTTATATTTTGACAAGTTTTTACATGCTTTTTATTAGCTTCACTTGTATGTTTGCTTACTTGCTTGCTTGCTTGTTTGCTTGTTTATTTGTTTGTCCGTCTCTAACTCTTTGGACTACGAGTGAGCGGCTCATTACTGTAAAATGTCCCACCGTTTTCAATACGTTCGTTCGTACGTTTTCTTTTTTAAAAGAATATCGAACTAAAAAGTTGAAAACAAATATAGTTTAAAAAAACATATATCAAACTACAAAGTCTAAATAATTTTTAAAAAAGCGTGAGGCGCTTATTATACAAAAATTATGGCACAAAGCGCCTCACGCTTTTTTTAAAATTATTTTTAACTTTGTGGTTTGATATTTTTTAAAGTTTTTTAAACTATATTTATTGCCATTTGTTTGTCGCCGAAATGAGACTACGACTAGATTTTGAACGTTTTAAATTACGGGACTTTTGCTTTTGCATAAGATAAAGAAACGATGGGCTGGTTGCGGAAAACCGAGAATCCGTTTTCATAACAGTGTTTCTTGCAGAATCCTGAGAAATGTGGAATTAATTGCTTCATAATTATTGAGTTACCTGAAAAAACTTACAATAAATAAGTCTGAAAAGAACGCGAGCTTTGTTATTTTTTTAAAAATAATCTGTCACTTTGTCCTTAAACTTATAGAGATAAAACCTAACTGGATGCTGCTCCTCTGCTTGCCCCTTCGGGAAATATAGACGATGTACCTAATATGCAAAGTCCTCTCTTTCAGTTTCAGGTATTTATTCATTCACGCAAATCTTACCTACAAATATCATTACAGATCTACAAATGAATTATAATATTTTATTATTATTGTATCCGTAACCGTCGTGGTGGCCTAGTGATTAAAACACCAGCCTCTCAAGTATAAGTGTGCGATTCGATTCCAGTTCAGGCAAGTACCAATGTAACTTTTCTAAGTTATATGTACTTTCTAAGTATATCTTGGACACCAATGACTAACAAGGTGAAGGAAAAGATCTTGAAGAAACCTGGACTTTCAAGTCTGAAATTGCCAACCCGCAATGAGCAAGCGTGGTGATTACGCTCAATCCTTCTCTGTATAAAAGGAGACCTGTGTCCAGCAGTGGGACGATAAAATGGTTGATGATGATGATTAATGTATCACGAATTACAGCGACGAAGTGTTTGAGTGTAGCAAAGTCGCAGACAGCTTCTCCCTTGATCCCTTTCTACGTCTCGTTAGTGAGGAGTTACAGCGCATTGTCCAACACAATGGGGGGAGGGGCCCCGCTCGGGGCAGCGCGTGGCTAAACACCATGAAACCAAATAAAACCATATGCAGAACATATGGTTTTTGAGAATCGTGTGTTATGTCTTCCTTACGGGTTTTGCATGATTGCATATTGGTGTTGGTAACGAAATACTTTGTTGAAGGAAGGGCAGATGAAAATTAATAAACAGATCAGAGGGAATTTGTCGTTCAGGACTATGAATAGAGATTCATAGTTGGTTGAGCAGTTTGGCCTAGTCCACTTTCAATACTCTAAATCAGTACCAATCAGTAGTAATACTCTAATTTCAGTCTTAGACTGCACGGTTAGCGCATTGGTCATCCCCTGCGCTAACCGTGAAGTCTAAGAGCTATTGACTGCTGCGTTGCGTGTCACGGGTTCGATTCCCACACGGAACAAATATTAGTATGACCTACAAGTAGTTGTTCCGGGTCTGGATGTTTGTGTATGAGAGTTTATATCTTTGTAAACGCATCCACGATACAGGAGAAAATCCTAGTGTGGGGCAACGTTTTTATATAAAAAAAAAAAAATAAGATATCCAATAAAAGATTACGCTAAGCCCCTTTTAAATTAAACTTGCAATATAGTTTAAACTTGTGGATAATTCACCAAGAAGAGTAGAATAGAGCAGAAAGTAATTACAAGGCGCAATAGCATTGTTTTCTTGAAGATAAACTAGTTTGCTTGTATTTTTCACAGCTACAGCAATAGTTAACACTTTAATTATTAGAAGTGACCATATCGAGTGATAAATTCAACTTGATATTAAAACTTCTTAATTCCATCGCTTGAGGACGTACTCCCACGATATTGCAGCTAGTAACCGATATGCATGTGATCAATTTATCAATGCGCATGATCAGAATCGCGTATCTCTTTGTATCTGCGCGTGAGTTGCTCACGCGAGTCTCAAGATTCGAATTTCGAATCTTACCACGCGATCGCTTTGCTACCCAAGATCTTGTTTGTAGCCGATATACGAACTACGAGTATGATTAATACATAGCTAGAGAAAAATGTAATTAGCTACTTAAACGCACGCCGTAGAATAAGGTTGTTGTTATTCCTCTTATATTCTGCTCGATTGATCAACGTTCACTGTCAATTATATTTTTTCAAAATCATGAAATTAGATTTCTCTTTTCTTGACGCTATCTGACCAATATCAACTTGCGTAGTTTCTAAGGAAAACAATACCAAAGAGTCGGCGCTGATCCAACTTCGGATTACCGTAGATGGCATGACGGCTAGCCTGGGCGGCTCGTCATACGCCCCGATCATTCGTTTAAATGGTCATAATTGGTCAAGCGGACTTTAAAATACAGCACTTGGTCATTATAACATATCTCCCTCGAGCTTTAAAAATCACTAAACGCCGCTCTGGGCTTACCCTGCTCTTTGAAACTGTCATCTCTCTAATTGTCTTGTTTGCCTGTGATGACACCTACCTCTCTACAATATATGACTTTATTTTTAAATACGTCTCGTGTTCGGTGGCTAAATAATAAAAAATGTAACAGGTACTGCGGGACGACTTCTCCGCTCGGAGCATGTTGAAAGATGTGCGTGACTGAATATTCAAATCTTATAATGTACAGGTCCCTAGTTGTTTGAGTACTTCGGTGTCAGAGGCGATCAAGTGATAAAGATGTTTATTGATGATCTTTAGTTACATTAATTGCCAACAGCGGCGGCGCTTGTGTTACCGCAATGTCGCTCCGCGTCGAGTCGAGCGCGAATGACAAAGATCCAGCGGTCGATATGCGCAGGCGACGACGGCCGGCCCGCTTTGATCTCGACTATTGACTGGTTCGACGACCAATCAAAATATTCGTGGGAAAAATTATCATTTCAATTTCGCTATTTTCTAAATGTGCGTGAAGCGATAGCAAACATAAAACCCATACATGGCTCGCAATGTATTACAGACCGCACGTCTGCGCACAAGAGAGGGCAGAACGTAGTCAGTCAACTGTTCATTACAGCTACTGTTCGATATTCGAGAAATTTTAACATTATAAAAAGTTGAAAGCTCGAGAATGATAAAAACCCTATACTAGTTTATAGACGCTTAACTACCACTCGATAATATTTTTTCAGCTCGCTATTAAATGTTGTCTTTGCAATATAAGGATCAGGCATTCGGTGGTCACCTTAGGATTTTTATTTTCATAGAACGTTTCGAATACCAATAAGGATCGTACCGAAAAAGGAGGTCCCGAGTTATTGAGTGCTCGTGCCGGAGCACGTCTTTGTCATAAAATACCTTGTCGGGAATTAATCTTCACATTTTGTTCAGGGCCGCACGAAGTTCCCCAGCACTTATTCGCATCTGAAATAATCAAAAAAAGAGTGATACAGATCCTATTTTAATAAAGGTTTTATGAACAATTCGCAAACTAAAAAATAAATATGTTGACGGGGCGCCTTATTGGTGGTAGTAATTAACATGGCGCGCGCACTCCTGCGCCGCCGCTCCGCCCGCACTGCCTGATAGGTCACTCACACTCACTGCACACGCGGCCTTCGCGAAGGACGCCTGCGTCACTCATTAAGCTTTACTATTTAAACTTGTCATAAATTACATTAGTTGTCAATTTGTATTAATTACCTAGACATTAATATAATTTATGAAACTTTTAGAAAGAAATATTGTTTATTCCGTACATTACAATAATAATACACTAAAATAATAATAAATACATAATAAAGAGAAAAAAAAAACAAAAAATATTATTTACTAAAAAGCCTCGTAGTCAAAGTGGCGAAATTAAAACAAAGTTTTCCTGGTTCAAAGACACACATGTTATTTGACAATTAGACTATTTAAATTCTTACTTTATCTTCTTGATACCTTCCTATCTTGGCATAAAAGTAGAGCTGTTAATAGCATCAACATATTTATATTTAACTTTTTTGAAAAAAAAAAAAAAAAATGTTTGCCAGAGAAATGGCTACTACAATGACGTTGAAAAAACAGTAATTTGCTTGTAACGTTGTGTGGCTACACACGTTATTTGATTTATTAGTACACTTGGACAGCATGTTTATTAGAACAGTGCATGTTTTCTCAAAACCAGTATAGTTAACAATTAATTTAGTGTAATTATTAAGGTTTTAGCAGGTGCAACTCCTTTAGAGGACGAGTTAATTGTGGTTGTGTCGTGCGTACCGACGTCATACCTGCACATTATATGGTGCTACAGAAAAACAACATCATCTTAGTATAAGGAGTTAATGATAGTATGTGCTGTTTAGACACAGAAGATGACGATAAAAACACTGATCTAAATACGTCAAACGGACGTGAATAATTGCTTGTGCCATTAAAATTATTCGCCCCTTTTTGTTCAAGCCCTATAAAAGGATAACGAGAAAACAAAAAGAAAAATTAAATATTCAGGTTAGCTGAAACTATTGCTTTTATTGCGCACTTTTGAAAAGTAGATAAGAAACGCAACACACATGGCCATAACATAAAAATACGAAGCAGACGAAGCATTTTGCTATTAAAAAGCTTGGTGGCAGTTACCTGCTCGGTGATCATTCGCGAGGGTTTTAATCCTAACACCTTAATAAACAGTGGAGGAGAAACAATTTGCATGTAGATGGCGCTTCAACTAATACATGTCTAACCGTCAGCTGCCGACTGGTTCAGTACTGCATACTATCGACCACACTAACCACTAATACTCCTCACACGACTGAGGAACTGTGACTAGAAAAATAGTAGAGATTCCTAATTAGATTTAGAATATTTATTTTAGATTTAGAATAATTATTTTAGATTTAGATTTATTTTTTTTTGTTAAAGATTTTGTTTAAAATCTTTACTAATATTAAAAATTTTATGCTGACTTTGTTTGTTTGCTCTGCTTTCACGTCTAAACTACTGAAAGGATTTAGATGGAGTTAGGCACGTAAACGGCTGATAACCAGAAATAACACATAGGGTCCTTTACCTCGATATTCCCACGGGATGGAAGGCAGCTAGTAATTCCATATATCTGAATTAATGGAGTTCGATATTGTCTCCCGACCAAGCCGTCTCCTGCTTCGGCTAGAGGCGCAAGGCGCTGAGATTCCTGCTCCCTCGCGCGCCTCATCGGTAAATATCCTTGACATCGTATTTTTCTTATATTAATGCAAACATAATATAGTTTTCTTGTATTAATTTACACGTATAACAGAAATTGAATGCTAAATTGAAAACTAAATTGAAAGTGTTGGATAAGGTAAATAAATAAATCGTCTCTATCGTTTTCTATAACCCCACACGAGACTAGATCCTAACATTATCCAGCTTCTATTTTTTATGTTTAAATGGGAATACGGGCAACGGGTCTGTAGGTGAGCCGTGCTACTAAGTGGCTTGCGGAATCCTAATGCATGCAGGTAAAGCCATCTTGAGGGACCTGCTAGGACCCGCATTTTAATGTCGCTTGAAGAATGTGCTTGAAGCTAGAACGTATTACTGTTTGATATGAGTGCACGTTAGTAATTGGTTAGTAAATCCATTTCGGTATTTCATTTTGTTT
This sequence comes from Sesamia nonagrioides, assembly GCA_017933935.1. Lineage (NCBI taxonomy): Eukaryota > Metazoa > Arthropoda > Insecta > Lepidoptera > Noctuidae > Sesamia > Sesamia nonagrioides. The sequence goes on from JADWQK010000049.1 coordinate 196,731, forward strand.
TATCGCTAATTTATTCTATTGACGCAGATAAGGGACTGTTGTTGCACACTTTTTACACCGTGACAGTTATCAGGATTTATAAAGAAATATAGTCAAATGATTCATTGTAATTGCGATTTTTTACGATTTTAAATGCTATAGTTGAAGCATAATCGTAATTCATTAAGATTTGAAATACAATACGAGGATTATGTCAGTGAGAAATTGATACCTATCGATGCGATTAACATTTTAATCGATCACTCGCTTGCAACTGACATTAAAATGATTAAAACAGGAGCTACAATTAAGAAACGACTTTGTCATGTACTATAAATAAATAAAAATGAAACAACTGATAAACCTACTGACATTGTCAGGCGAAAGTGTATTGGGACTTCATTCCATAGTCTTAGGAACGAACACCTGTTAACGTCGGTCCGTCAGACAAGTGTTTATAGAAGGTATTTGCATATGCATGCAAGCCAGATAAAAACACCTAGATCATAGGCAAAACATGCATTACTAATTCTGTCTTGAGGTAGTCTTATTTTAATCTTAAGTGATGCTAATGACAGTTGAAGTATAAGCTCTCATCCTGCTGCAAAAATATTTTAGAATACTTAAGAGATAATCCCCCTTATTCATAAAAACTGTTTAAAGTTAACTAGTGATTAGCGATTCTTTAACCATAATTTTTTGACCTTTTAACGTCATTTAACTTTAATCATCCTTTACGAATAAACACCACAGTGTTTAAAGGGTTTATTCATAAACGATGATTAAAGTTAAGTGACGTGCAAACGTCTTAAACGTATGTTTAAACAATCGCTAATCACTAGTTAACTTTAAGCAGCGTTTATGAATAAGGGGGAATATGTGCAAATAATGATGACTTCCTTTTTCTATATTAGCTGGTATCTAATGCAACTCCTTTTAGTTACAAAAAAAAAAATATTGCCCCCGCATCTATAAAAAACCCAATCCACATCGATATCAATATATCAAACAATATGATGGGAATATCTCTTTTATTCTCAAAAAATTAAGTTAACCCACATAAAAGAGTTTGTTTAAAACATTAGATGTTTTTAGATGTTATCGCTGCTGTTTGGTGTCAAAAGTCTCGCATCATGCCGAACACATTTACGTGAAGTGATACCGATCTCAGGCCTTTGTTGCCCTATTGGTTCGTAAACAAGAATAGCGGGAGTCCATATAAATCATTTTTAGACAAAAAAGTCAAAACAAAACTCCAAAATCGCTTCAAAATTATGGTACAAAAATACATTGTTTTAATACTATTTCATGTCACTAATTTTATGAGAAAATAATACGTATTTGTGGAGAATCTCCGGAGACCCAAACACTCGAAATTACGAAATAACACGCGCCAAACCAGTCAATTACGCCATTATGTTATTTCAGTCTCGCGAGCTAATTACTACTTGGACAGCTTTGTTTACTTACTTCTTCTCTAAAAACACCTATTAATTTAGTTGACAATTACATGTTTCGATGTCCAAGGTAACTAGTTAACTAGTGAAATAAAACAAATGTCCGATAACTGGTCAAGCGAGTAGGGATTCGAACATCGTCCTGTGCAAATGATTTGTGTCGCGTTGTTTGTGTTTCCCATTAAATTATCGACAATGTAACAAGAGGTGCGGCGAAGAAATATCTAACTACCACTTATTGTCATTACTTGTATATTTGTAGAAAGATATTTTGCTTATTCCATGTATAATCATCCATCGTATCGGCGAAGTAGATAGAATTGAAGTAGTCGGCATACTAAACTTTAAAAGAGTGCTGTATTTTATCCAGCTCCCCGTTTTATAACTCGATTAATATTCTGAGGAAGTTTTCATTACTTTTTAATGAAACTCCGAGTCGTATCTGCCGATCGCTAATTTTATGTTTTAATTTACGCCTCCGCATAGCGTCCTCACATCACTGATCACTGTAACGGAATGGTAGGTAAGTGAGCGCCATGAGTACTAACAGAATCCCACATGACCCTAGTAAACTAGTAACATAATTATATACTTGTTAGTTGTGATGAGTAAGTAGTATGATCAGCAAGGTAATGAACATTCACCAGAACTTGTCCACAAAATTAATTTCACTAAGTTAATTGCTTTGCGCTATGTCGTTTATTCATACCTACATTTGTTGGCTCCATTACTGCTAACGCATCTTATATTCTCAGGGCTTTACTTGAATATAACCATAGGCTATTACTTAAGCTCATTCATGTACTTTACTTTTATTGTATAGCCACAACAGCTGGTCAAAATTCACATCTGGAACAGACTGACATTAGCAAGGCTATTAGCAATAAGAATATCAATTATTTCAACATTCCCTCCTTTAAGCAAATTGATTATGCTTCTGGACAGACCCTTCCTTGAGGCATTCGTGTGAACCAAGGGTTAGTTACCATTCAACCTTTTTAACTTCATCACACTATCTCTTTTCCACATAAGACTTTTTAATCGTGAAAGAAAGGGACAAAGAAGAGCTATGATTGAATAGTCGCGACCTTTGATTGATGAGTTCAGAAATCACCGCGAGAGAATCTTAGTTTCAAATTGAATTTTACAAATGCTGGTCGGTCATCATTAGGGAGATTTTGTTTATTTAATAGTACCTAACTAAAATAGCATTAGATGTAAAGATAAGTGAAGATTGTTTAGTTTGATGGGCCAAAACTCAATCGCCATTATTCATAATTATCATTGTTTAAAGAATAATGATCAACCGGGGTTTGACGATACACTTATTGAAGAATAAAGTATTCTATAAACGACTTTTATAAACATGGGTTTAATGTGCAGGATATGAAATTTTTAAGCATAAGAGTTTAATTTTATTGTAGAAGGTACTCATTGCTGCATGAGCTAAAACCAAAGCTTGGTTATACAGTACTAATACTAGCTTCCTAGCTTAGAGCAGGTAGACTCTGAAAGGTTTCAGGTACAAGTGTACCTAAAAATATATACTTATTAGAGCCTGTAACCAGTACTTATGATGTTTGAAAAACCAGCCAAGTGCGTGTCGGGCTCACGCACAAAGGGTTCCGCACCTTTCATTTATGAAATTAAATTTTAGTTATTTGTATGAAAGATTACGCGGTAATAAGCGGTTTACCATTTACGTGCTATTAAAAAAAACTACGTACTAGATCTCGTTCAAAACAATTTTGTTGGTAGTTTCTATAGTAATGTACATCACATGTTTTTTTTTTAGATTTTTCATTTTCTTATTTTAGAAGTTTTTGGGGGGCAACTTTTTTCCACTTTGGAAGCGCCTGTCACGCAAACTATTCGGTTTAGAAAAAAATATTTTAGAAACCTCGATACCATTTTTGAAGACCTATCATGGGCCCCCACGTATGTTTGATGAAAAAAAAGGGAGCCCCCCAATATTTTTGCATCAAAATCTTAATGCGGTTCACAGAATACATCTACCTACTAAGTTTCAACAGTATAGCTCTTATAGTTTCGGAAAAAAATGGCTGTGACATGCGGACGGACAGACGGACAGAGAGACATGATGAATCTATAACGGTTCCGTTTCTTGCCAGTTGGCTACGGAACCCTAAAAACCCGTGTCTGCCATATAAAAAATAAATTCCGTAGGTATATTAACGTATTTTTAATTTTTTACTCTCCTGCTACAAAATTTCTCTGACCTCTATTTTGAAACGAAAAAATTCACAAAATTAATAGTCACCCGAAGAAATTGATGCGATTAGTTTCGGATTATATTTGATTACTACCCTTTTTTTGTTGTGGGAGACATTTTTTATAGAAAAATGCGTTTCAGATTTATTTTTAATAAAACGTATCTATTCCTCATTATCATTTTTAGGTGGACGCTTTTGATCCTTTTATGAAAAATAAACTATTTTCCCAAAGATTCATCTATACTAATATATAAAGCTGAAGAGTTTGTTTGAACCTGCTAATCTCAGAAAGCACGGGTCCAATTTGAAAAATTCTATTTACGTTGGATAGCCGATTAATCCAGGAAGGATTTAGGCTATTTAACATCACGCTGCGACCAACAGGAACGGAGCATAACTCCACGCGAACGAAGCCGCTGGCGGCCGCTAGTACTAATATAATATAAAGCTGAGGAGTTTGTTTGTTTGAACGCGCTTATTTCTAAAAAATTCTGTTTGCGTTGGATAGCCCATTAATCCAGGAAGGCTTAAGGCTCTATAACATCACGCTCCGACCTATCGAAACCTACGCGGGTGAAACCGCAGGGCGCAGCTAGTTAATTTATAAAGTTTTTTGGACTCGATGCGCACTGTTTCTTTTTATTTATCAAAAATATCTCTTTATATTTATCAAAAAAAAATCGAATAAATACTAAATAGAAACTCTAAAAAATCCCGAACTCTGAGTACTGTTTCTCGTCCATTAACATCGCTTCTTTTATTGACTTCACTCGTTATATTAAGACCTCCGTAAACGTACAATCATTTCATTCAATTTATATTCGTTTTCAGTGTTTATTTTCATATGAACAATTTTTTTTTTTAATGGACCAGCCTGTGTAACATCCGTATTTGCCATACACCTGCGTCCGGCTGTATTTGGTTCACGTTGTAATAAATAAAAGTGATATTGATTAATAAAAACGTAATTATAACTTTCATGGTAATGATAATTACACGACAGTTTGTACCCTGGAGAAAGTACTACAAAGGAACTAACTTTGATGTACTGTTTTAAAGGTTATCATTTCTCTCTCAGCATCTGCCTTTATGAAGAATATGCTTTTGTATCTTATGGCTTTTAATTTATAATAAAGTGGAAGGAAATTGTCTCTTCTCATTACATTCTGGTGAACACTGGTCATTTAGAGCGTGTAAATTAATTAGGCGCTAGTTACCATAATAAATTGTAGTCGTGGGTCTTATTAAAGTTGCTTTAATTGTTTTTTCACCAGGTATCAATTTCTTGGAAATGAGTCTTCCCTCGTTATATGGTTAAATAACCTATCCTAAGTTTCTTTTTTAATTCTGGAAGGTGTGATCTGAAATTCGTTTTGTAGTTAAACACATCCAGGTCGTCTATTATAATTAGTAATTACACAAATAGTAGAGGGGCCTCCACTAAATTTCTATGCAAACATTTTAAATATGTATGTATGCAATAAGCAGTGAAAGTTTAAATCATTTTATGTACTTCTACATTTTATTTTCACAACTTAACTATCATTTTTCAGTATATGTATGATAATTTCATTTTGCATTTCAGATTTTCATCAAAGGATACTTCCTTTTAAAAATATCCGCAGCATTTCGCTTTTTAAAAATATCAGCAGTGGTACTCCACTGCTTATATTTTTAGTATGTAAACAGTCATGTAACTTCTTCATCATCATCAACCATTTATCGTCCCACTGCTGGGCACAGGTCTCCTCTCATACAGAGAATTGCTAAATGCGGGTTGGCGATTTCAAACTTATAAAGTCCAGGTTTCCTCAAGATGTTTTCCTTCACCTTCAGTCATTGGTGTCCAAGATATACTTAGAAAGTACATATAACTTTAGAAAAGTTACATTGGTACTTGCCTGACCTGGAATCGAACCCGCACACTCATACGCGAGAGGCTGGTGTTTTAACCACCACGACTACAAATCTAAAATGGTTGTTTGTAATTTGCTTGCATCCAAGCAGCAACCTAACTCGGTTGCCATAGCTAGGTTAACTCTTGTGCCATCACAAGTTAACGCTTTAATCTGAATTCCAGTTTCATAGACTAATTCAAATGCTTTAGTGACCAGCTGAACCTTCAATTTTGCATTTGTGCGTTTTACAAAATAGATTTTATTTTTTGTATAGGAAGTCAAGTTAACCTAATGATTATCAAATTTTTCCTACTTTCACAGGCAACCACCCCAATTTTCCATATTACTATCAAAATACAAAATTAACGTAATCACAGCATTTGTGCAACACTGAGAAATAAGCGTGTCGTCAGCCACCTGCGTCCGCCGACAGACTGCCACGACCTGATTTATATTAAGAGAACAGACACAAGTAAAACAATACAGTACCCTCCGTACAGGACAGGAAGTCGGGAAAAAATAGGGATGAATCTTTTGTCTTGTTGCGTCATCCATCATATGTTGCGCTGTGATAACGTCTTGTGATTATTTGGTTTTGTATTGAAAGTGAAGGGGTTTGCTTGATAGTGAGATCAAAATAATGACTCGACTTTTCCATATAGGTACTGGTATGGTTGAAGCAACGTCTTTATAAATTTCTGAGAGTCGAGTTCTTTATAACCACGTGTTCGCCAAATCGTCGATTAAACAAATAAAACAATCATACAATATTTGATCTAAAAATAACAACATTAAAATGCAGAAAAAAAGAAGAAATTATGTTTAGTTTTGATGCATTTGAATATGAACTGACAGTTATTTTGATGAACGAAGACAGATTAAAAAGAAAACAAAAGAAGGACAAAAACAAAGCGCACGATTGCAATTCAAACTTCATAAATATTTTGGCGTATTTATTTGTGAATCGTTCAGTAATGCGTACTGGCAGTATAAATAGCAGCCAACGGTCCAAACAGATCAGAATCCAACAACCCGGCGCGTGTAATGTCACTTGTTCACCATAAAACATTTATGCCGCGATGAAACCCTGTACGGATAAAATCTATTTTTTATCAGTAAAATAAATTACGCTTTAATAAATAACTTGTGAATACTCCAAAGCAAGCGGTTTAAATTATTGAATACAAATTCCATACATTGCGGTTGAACAGAGGTGCTGGAGCGACGCGTACAGGCGGCTTATTGCTGCACTCAAAAACCGACATCAATTAAAGGGAGATGAGCGTAAGTATTCACGGGGATGCTGTGACCATGGAGTGGGGAAGACTGAATTACTGCTGAAAATTTTAGGTCAAAATATACAACGTTCCATCTCGAAACGTTAAAGAGGATTAGTACTACGATTGGTCGCAATCTCAACTCATCATCATCTTCACCAACCTTTTTATCGTCCCATTGCTGGGCACAGGTCTTCTCTCATACAGAGAAGGATTGAGCGTAATCATCACGCTTGCTCCATGCGGGTTGGTGATTTCAGACTTAAAGTCCAGGTTTCCATAAGATGTTTTCCTACACCTTATTATCCGTCATTGGTATCCAAGATATACTTAGAAAGTACTTTACTTAGAAAAGTTACATTGGTACTTGCCTGACCTGGAATCGAACTTGCACACTCATACTTGAGAGGCTGGTGTTTAAACCACAGGCTACCACGACTTCACAAATCACCACGAATCTCAACTCAGTGACAATCAATTTCGGAAAACTTAGTGTGTATAGAAATTAAAGGTATTTTTGACAAATTGTGGCTGAGATGATAATGTAGCTTGCAATAGAGTATTTGACTAAAAAAACACTAATTAGTCCGACTGTCAGATTTTCAAAAAATACTAAACACGTATTTTTTCTTTTTTCATATAAACAAAAAATTAAGACGACACCGCGCGTTGAAAACTCGTGTGACGTCACTACACGCTACGCTTATTATTTATTTCTTTTATTGTCTTGTTTATCACAACATTTTGATGGCTTTTTGTCGCTACTAAACTCATGAAAAATCTCATATACAGACACCAGTAGTACTGCTGTGACTTTGCAATGAAGCCCAATGCTCGATAAAGAATTTAGTCTTACTATATCTGGTGGGCCTAGTTTTAGACCAAGATTTAAACCTAAGAGTACAGGAAAATGGCAATACAATGTTAAATTATCATCCGCAGAGTTTCCTAACTGAATACACTCGCATACTCAACCTACACGTAGTAACTGAGAGTGGAGTCTTCTGACGGGTACAGGCAAGAACAGCGGCGCTTTGATCGTGTCAGAGTTGGCGCTTGCACGCCTCCTTATGGTCTGCGTCCGTTACCCACCATTACATCGGGGGTTGCAAGAATTGCTACAAGTACTTGCAACCGACGTCATGCTCGCCATAACACTAAATATGTCCAAAGAGATGGTTATGGAGGTTAAATTTCATGATTATCAAAAATAAATCTGATGTGTGTGGGAACTGAAAATCGGCTCTTGTTTTTTGAAAATTGAACTGTTGTTACCTGTGTTTATAATATTTAATACAATTCGATTGTATCGTAAAAAATAATTTAATGTCCATGAGATAGATTTCTAAGAAATATTGAAGACGTATTTTTTCTTTTTTCTTTCATTAAAATACTTAGGAAGATATATTGATTTGAGCTGACGTCACGCCGTGGTATATTATGTACCAGGGCGTGACGTCAAGCGACATTTCAAATCAATATGTCTTCCTAAGTATTTTAATGAAAGAAAAAAGAAAAAATACGTCTTTAATATTTCTTATAAATCTATCTCATGGACATTGAATTAGGCCCCACTCCGTAAATTTAATACGCTATATCTCAGTAGTTTTTGGTAATTTGGACAAAATAAAAAAACTGGGTCTTCATTTTTTTTTATTATCTATAAGAAGGACTAATTATTTTTATCATTTTCAGACCGTGGATACATCCCTATTAAATAATGTCATGAACATTGAGTACGAGGCTTAAGGAAAAATACACAATGTATTGTTGTGACGCTCTTTATCTTTCGTTAGTTATAAATGCCTTCTTTTATAAATTTCAATCTACCGTTACGTCTTAATGGTAGAACTACCAGTTTCAATCCTCAAAGTTAATTGTTTTCTACAAAACTATCGGGATAATCGTTTAATACGTGGTCAGGGGTAGAATTAGTTTTAATAACGTCTTCATTCATGTCGGCGCACCAAGCGTAACGACGCTGAAATAATTTTATATGAACCATAAGAAACTGGTGCGTAATACCGTTTGGATTTCGGTGCCTTCTGATCCAAAGGAAGATTAGAGAAGGCTAAAGACAGTATTTTACTTTAATGGCCGTTGTTTTAAGCAATCAGGAATATATTCTGGTATTAAGAAATAAACGATGTGAAGTCTTTGATGGTGAATGGAAGCTATTAGGTACTTCATATTAAATTTATATGTGTTTTAGTTTAAATAATTCAAAGGATATATGTATTTGAAACCTCTTTGGTCTTTTTGCTTTCAAGTGTTCAAGTGAGATGATTTTCTGGTCTTTGAGTTTGAAATACGGCTATAGAAACTGTTTTGTTTTTATTGGTGTTTTAAAATGTTGTACTTTTTATTTCATAATAAGGCCATAAAGCCATATCACCTGGGGGATATGCTTTTAACGGGGTATGTTAAAAATAATAGGTAGGTATACATAGATTATAAAAGAATATTCCGCCAATCATCGGAGAGAAAAAACGAAACAATGGTGTTTGGATTGCATTTTCAACAAAAAAATATAAAATTTTCACTATACAATGAATAACATGAAAGCACAAGTTGTATAAAAGTTTTGTAGGATCAATCACAAAAATAACGAGCTCGCCAATCAACGCGATGTTGAGGTAAAACTTGTGAAACTAAGTCGTCCAATAAAAGAGCAAAACAGTACTTGAATTCAATGCTTTACAGACGCATAAAATAAATAGATAGGAATTTCATTACTATCACATCCATAACACCTGAAGGAAAATAGGGCACATATATACAGCAAACAATGGATAGTCATTTTCTGCAATTTAAATTTTGTGGAGTATAAACTGTGAAGTAACTCAATTACAGTGAACGTTAATGCCAGTATACGGAGATGCAGGAGTATGAATCATTCGGTTAATTAACCTTCGTATCTAAGGCGCCAGTCACTCCTGTTTTACAGTTCTCGCGTGAGACGTTGAATTAGCGAGTAGCTTTAGAGGAGTCTATCACTGTTAGTGCAGTGGCTTATCTAGTCGATCTGGATCTCACTGAACTGGATATCGGCCTCTTTGTGTTAGTAATGTTGTGGATACTTATTTCTAGTTACGATCATTTGTAAATAATTGTAATTTGCAATTCAAAAATCATTCAAAATCAAAATCAAAGCATTTATTTCAAATAAACCAGTTACAGGCACTTTTGTTTTGTCAGAAGGTCGGTCAGTCAGTAAGGTGAAGCTAGTTCCAATGAGTTCCAATGGGAAGATTTTAAATTCAGGTTATTTTGATTCATGAAAACACCTGTCGCTCCTTTTTATTCTACATATACACATACATAGCTTTTCAAATTTCACTTTTCTCATTATGTCGTTTCTACTTTATAAATTGGTGTTTGTTTTAGCAAACACTCCAATCTTACGTATCTTACATATTAGGTCTTCTTATTCTTTGTTCAGCCTGTAGAAGTCCACTCCTGGACAAAGCCCTCACCCAATGCTTTCCACAATGCCCGCATTCATTGGCTTCCCGCGACCTTCAACAGGTTGATTTCCGGTACGCGGCCGCCACTCCAGAACCCTATTGCCCCATCGGCCATCGGTTCTACGAGCAATGTGCCCCGCCCAATGCCACTTAATTTTAGCGACTCGAATATTAAATATTAGGTAGGTATGATTAAAACTTCTTAACACAATATCAACTGTAGTAATTTAAAAAGTTCAAAATCTAATCGCAGCCTCATCTCAGCGACAAACAATTGTATAAACTTGTCAAAATTTAGGGAAATTACTTATTTTTTTGACAAATTGGGACTTAGGTAATTGAAAATTAAGCTACGGTTTTAACTATCTGATCTCAGTTTTAAAATACGCCTAATTTCCCTAAAATTTTGACAAGCTTTGACGTTGATTACAGTTAAGATTGTGATTTAAATTATATATGTACGATATGCTTCAGATCTAAATTGTTATTCCGTGAATGTCAGCTACAAACTATTGACAGAACTCTAATGAAGTTTTAAATATGTATTTCAATGTTAAATTATAAAAGGCTAGAGTGTATAGGCTCTTAATAAACTAGTACGCTTTACCATCAACAATTGCGTCACTGCTTGCCATCAGGCGGGATTGCGGTCAAGCGCTAGTTTATAATTTATAATAAAAAATAAAAAAGCACCGAATTTAAAATATAAAGTTAAATCAGTTGTTTCTTTATTGTTCGATTACTGAGTATACAGACCGTCCAGCTCATTAGCAAATCATATCGCCCAACAACGACTAATCACAGTAACAATCTGTGAACCTGAAACAGATATCTAAACACAAAGATTAAGGAAAACTGGATAAGACAATTTGTTCCTGTCATCTTAAAAGTATGGCCAAATCGTATCGCATTGTGCAGGTTGTAATTATTAATTTTGTATGCTTCAAATCCAATATTTCGACTTAAATAACATTAGGTACGCTTGTTGTTGGGATGATGTTGTTAGCAGCGTCGGTTTTTATCAGTTGTTTGATTTGAATACGAAGATTTATGCCATAAAAGTAATTTAGGCACGTGATGAATGATTGAATCCGGAGTAAATCGGACTGTGAATTTCTGTTGGCTTCTGGTGGACAGTGCATTTATTGGAGAAATATATTAAGCATATTTAGTTGAATTTTCAAGTTTACTCATTGACTCTTAGAATCTTTTTTATTTTTTTAAATAATTATAAACTAGTGCTTGACTGCAATCCCGCCTGATGGTAAGCAGTGATGCAAGCGTTGATGGTAAAGTGCGGCCTATTCACTTCATAAACTAAGGAATAGGAAGGATGACGGCAGTTGAGCGAGGTGATGCAATGTTAAACCCAAGACCAACACGACCAAACGAAGCTGCGCTAGAGGGAGATTGATCTGGAGACTCTCCACGATCAAACTCCCGACACAACAACATATCTTAACATTTTCTTTTTAATTGATGCGTTTAAGCGATTCATTGGTTCTAAGCTTTATAAAAACATCTGAGTACTTTCCCTTTGAATTAAGTTTTGTATATCAAGGTCATTTTTATTTTAGATTGGGTTATAGTTGACGCTTCAACTGCTCATTTATTAGATGGAAACAGATGCCATAGCAAGTTTAATAAAAAGAAAAAGTTTTGAATTCTTAATGCAACATTACAAAACTGACCATTACTTACATACTGTGCAGCTTTAATTTTATTCACGATCTAAACCTCATACCTCAATCTGAGATGAAGTGACGATAGTGTATATTGATCGCGTCCGTTTAAATTAACAGGCATAGCTGTCACATCTGTGCTCATGGCCCATCGCACCAAACACGATATATTCGCGATATCTGCGCAAGCGCCGACGCACTTTGATCCCTCAGCGAACGATCAATTATTTGTGGGAACTTACTTACACAATCTCGTATATATAAAGAGCTTAGTAATGAGCATAAAGTAGTTTCAGTAAAACTTCTACACAAAATAAAAAAAATTACGCTCGCATTTACCATCATCATCATCATCAACCTTTTTTATCGTCTCACTGCTGGGCACATGGCTCCTCTCATACAGAGAAGGATTGAGCTTCAGAGATCAGGTTTCCTCAAGATGTTTTCCTTCATCTTTCAATCAGTCATTGGTGTCCAAGATATACTTAGCATTTACCATAACTTTTTTTTTATATGCATAAATTATAAACTAGCGCTTGACCGCAATGCCGCCGGATGGTAAGCAGTGACGCAATCGATATGGTAAAGCGCACTAGTTTAATAAGGGCCTATTCACTCTAGCCTTGAAGACACTCAAATTGTTGTCCGACGGACTACAATTACTAAGTGCCTAACTAAATAACTAACTGGATTTGTTTATATATCTGTTAAATAATAGTATTTTTGAAGGTAATTAACTAGCCACGTAGTACGATACAATAACATTTTCAAAGAAAAGCATATCACTATTTAAATGAAAAAATTGAAATTCCTCATTCCGCTGTGGGTCCCCAGTCCCTCAGAAACGAAGCGGTGTTCACTCAAGGTTGTCATCATTCAACATCTAAAATGACAGAGCGGTGACGGACCATCGATATCACCGACTGATTGGGCCCGCCGATCTTCGATTGTTATGAATTACATTCCCTCATTTGACAAGATAAAGAGGTTATGACAAATTACTGAAGATCTACATCAATGGTTAATATTTATGGGTAGATGTACCGTTTAAAACTGACTTTGGATCATGGTATCAAAAGAAGACAATAATTTTAAAGGCACAGTATTATAAAACATTTAAATCATCAACAATAGTTTGGAGGTAAGAAGAACAGTCTGTAAAGTTCACTCTCCATAGGAAGGGCAGAATCCTCCAACCAGACAGGTGTTGAGTCCAGTGGGCACTTGCCCAATAGTTGATGTTGGCAAGTTGTATATATGCTAATTGCACGGTAAACTCTGCTTGCGAGATTTAGAATCCGAATGACGTGACTATGACGAATTGTTTTGTATGTGGCGTTTCTAGATACTACTACAATATAATTGAAAGAGATAAGTAGTATTCGAATTAGAATTATCTACTATTTTCTTGAAGAATTTTCAAACAACTATTGCAAATTAGAAATACAAAAATGAAGAAATAGAAATGAAATACATACCTGGCTACGAGGCATATTCACTATTACAGTGAAGTAAATCTTTTGGTACAAGCTTTGACAAATAACCCCGGTAAAGAAGTCACCCTCGCATCAATTAAACTGCTTATACAAAGCAGTAAATCATCATTTTGTTTTGTTTCATAAAGTAATATTGCAATTTAACTTTCATTTTGCAATTTATATACCTATTACATTAAATGGAGGCATTAAGAGCAATGCCACTAGACTTCGTAAGGAGAATGTCGCGTCCAACTTCACCTGATTTTTTTTTTTTTTTAATACCAACCAACTTGATAATTTATCAACAGTTTGATCGTAAATTAAAACTGGTTCATTAATGATCATAACTTTTAATTTATAGCTCGTTGGTGTACATGTCAATGCAAATATTATGTGTATACGTGTGAGGTGAATTTATTTTATGGAAAAGATTCTATCTCTGATTTTTAATGGTAAACGGACTGTCATACTGGACGCGATAATAAAAGTTATATGTCTAGGAAATATTGCTATAACCTGAGCTGCTGTGTTTGCTGGTTTCTCTTATAAGCAATTACACATTGAAATGACATATTTTGAGTAACATATACGTAAATATCATAACAGCGTTTTTGTTCTAATCTTGAAACAAGATCTAGTAAAATTCTAAAGGTTTTGCAGTTTTACGATGGATGCAAACTACATTAATAAAGCAATTTGCTGTATTAATTGGCCCTTAATTCGCTCCGACATTGTCTTAAAACGACGTGCAACGTGTACTTTGTAACCATCACTCTGAAACATGGACGTGTTTACAAATTGCGAAGGCGATAGCCGTGCAATGGTTGTGCAATTACCGTACACTGACTTTACGTCAACTTAGAAAATTGCATCAAATAGCATAAAAAAGGAACTTGCTCGATTTTGATGTTTTTTTATAAAATATCCATCATTAATTTTAATAGTGGATCTACTATTACATTCCTATATTCCACTATTTGATTGCTAAACTATGTAGGTACCTACCTACATACGAACACTACATTCGAACCAAAAGTACGAGAATCTGCTAGTAGATAAACCTATATCTACTAGCAGATTCTCGTACTTTTGGTTGTCATGTAGCATCAACAGTAGGAACCCTTTTAAATCAAATGGAATTTTTGCACTTATGTTATATTCGCGTTAAGGTTAGACATTATAATATAAACCTTTATTACTGTCCGTTCAACCGATTTTAACTTCTATTCGGTAGGCGAAAGGATGACACTAAAAGCATAAAATTCGTTAAAAAACAATTTTGTACTGCAGTCGATATTTGTCATTCCACCACCGTAATTAAACTCAAAATCGGCTGAACGGACATTAAAAAGGTTTCCTTAGATGTCTAACGTTGTTTTGAACGGAGTATAAATCACTCTGTATTTCAATGTCTGGCAACTGGTTGCTAGTAAGTTGCTGTTTAAACAACAAGCCCATTCCTAACTCGTACACGTTTGGGAGCAATGTAAAAACATTGTTGTGATAAACTTAACTCGATTACACTGCAATTTACTGGACATGGAAAAGTGGATCTATAAATATTTACAACTCCTCATATACCCGTGCGCGAAATTATACAGCTGATCCCTGCATTTTAGCATATCTTCGATTACAATAGCACATCTTGCTACTGTTGCAGACCTATTAAACTAGCCCTTTTACACCTCATTGTAAAAACTTACATACCAGAGTAAGTAACTTCTTCTCCGCATGTGGTTAATTCGATACATGGCAACTTAAATAATATGATACAAGCATTCTACTTATGTTAAAATCAATATTTCCGTGTTATCAATCCGGCTGGAAACTGAGTATTCACATGAAAACACCTAATCAAAATATCAAGACGTTTTTCAAACGTATTTCCTGTGTACACATGTTATATCGAATTAATTCACTTAATCCGTAGAAATATGGTGTTGAAACAAATATCTAAGACCTATTAATAAATGTGTAGTGTTATTTTATTAACCTACATATACTTACTTCTTCATACTCATATATCATTCATTTCTGCAGGTCATAATACGCATTCTAGTATTATGAGGCGCTGTTCTGATAATATTATACTACACCAAGACTCATTATTCTGCTTACAGACACGGTCCTCAACTTCAAGCCAAGTTTCGGCGACTTGGCGATAACTAGGCGTAAGAAGTTGTACCTGTGCTGTACCGTATTCATTTTTCCTACACAACACAACGCTATAATTTAATATGTAGTTATATTTACATATTTACAATAATATTTTCATTGTTATGACAGTTTTTGACAACGCTGTTGATTATGTCTCTATGACAACCCTTTTTCTTCTAAATTCTTAACTGCCCGCTATCTTTCTATCGGATTTGTTATGCCGAACTCCTTTATGGTATTTTATATTACTTTTAAATATTCAAATATTCAAAATTTTGTGGAATGCTGTTCTGCGAGGTTTCTTAGGAAGCCCTGGCAGAACGTTGACAGTTTTTGAGTTGAGCTTGAGTCGCGGCCTGGTGCTTACATGTGTTTACTAGTATATTTATAGAGTGCTTTATCTCTGCAGAGCCCTCCTAGGGTTACCCTCTCCCTCGCGGAGAGGGGACCCTCCTATCGTGCTGCTGCCGGCTCTCCGTTGCAGGGGCCGGTCCTGCTGTATTTCTGCTGCCTGGTACTGTCTCTGTTGGCGGCGCCACCGCCTCTGATGGCGGCACCGCTGCTGTAGCCGGACCTCTGCCGCGGGAGCCGCTTTTCGCTGCAGTCTTTGGATCTCCGCTGCTGTTGTCGGCCCTCTCGGCCGCCCTGCTCCTCTACAACTCTTCTGCGACCCTCAACCGCCTGCCTACAGCTGTCGCCAGCCCTCAGCCGCTGGGCTTCAG
The DNA here is from genome assembly GCA_017933935.1 of Sesamia nonagrioides. NCBI lineage: Eukaryota > Metazoa > Arthropoda > Insecta > Lepidoptera > Noctuidae > Sesamia > Sesamia nonagrioides. The sequence goes on from JADWQK010000049.1 coordinate 213,082, forward strand.
CCGCCGAGCCTCTGCGCCGGCCCTCTTCGCTGACCCTCAACCGCCTGTCTTCAGCCGCCGGGCATCTGCGCCGGCCCTCTTCACCCACCTTCAGCCGCCGGGCCCTCTGTGCGGCCCTCCGCTGCCGGGGCCGTTACTGAAGCTTTCCTTTTATATTTTATTGTGTACCTTTTTATAATTTATTTGTACCTCACCTCATCCCTTCACCCTTCACCTTCATTCATCATTTTTATACGTTTATTTTTATTTGCTTTTATTATATTATTAAATTGTTTGTGTCCCTCCTCCCTCTCTTTTACTGTCTAATACGACAGTTTGGCGCCCAATTCGCTCTTACCCATTCCCTTCTTTCTAAATTCCAAAAAACACTTTATCTAGTGTCTCAATTCTTTGGCTTAACATTTTGGCATCTATCTTTAAACTTTATTATACTAACCTTTCATTCTTCCCTTACAGGAATTCTCTAATATTTTATTTTTCTTTTCACAGCGTTGTTTCTACTGTCTAACACACTAATTAATCTAATTTTCCACAGCTTCACCTACACCTTCATTTCAGCTTCACCCTTTCTTCTTGGAGCGGTTTGCTTCACCCTTTCTTCTTCTTGGAGCGTTTTGCTTCACTCTTCACTTCTTCCTGGAGCGGATTGCAACTCTTTAAATAAGCCTATGCAGGAGCGGCTGGTGACTCCTTAAGTAAGCCTACACCAAATGTCTTTTTTTTTCCATGTCTGGAGCGGCTGACAACTCCTTAAATAAGCCTTATCGTCATTTTAAAACTCACTTCTATGAGTGGCAGTCATTGATTGTGAACTCCACCCATACCTGTATGAAGAAGATTGCTTGTCAGAGATAGTATGAATGGGTGAATGGGGATGTCTGAACCTGTGAAGTGAAGTTTTACGGTCCCTTTAGGAATTCTTAATCAAAATTTTCTCCAGGTGAAAATTTTTCCAGGGTCGGGGGGAAAATGTAGTGTTATTTTATTAACCTACATATACTTACTTCTTCATACTCATATATCATTCATTTCTGCAGGTCATAATACGCATTCTAGTATTATGAGGCGCTGTTCTGATAATATTATACTACACCAAGACTCATTATTCTGCTTACAGACACGGTCCTCAACTTCAAGCCAAGTTTCGGCGACTTGGCGATAACTAGGCGTAAGAAGTTGTACCTGTGCTGTATCGTATTCATTTTTCCTACACAACACAACGCTATAATTTAATATTAAACTTATATTTACATATTTACAATAATATTTTCATTGTTATGACAGTTTTTGACAACGCTGTTGATTATGTCTCTATGACAACCCTTTTCTTCTAAATTCTTAACTGCCCGCTATCTTTCTATCGGATTTGTTATGCCGAACTCCTTTACGGTATTTTATATTACTTTTAAATATTCAAATATTCAAAATTTTGTGGAATGCTGTTCTGCGAGGTTTCTTAGGAAACCCTGGCAGAACGTTGACAGTTTTTTGAGTTGAGCTTGAGTCGCGGCCTGGTGCTTACATGTGTTTACTAGTATATTTATAGAGTGCTTTATCTCTGCAGAGCCCTCCTAGGGTTACCCTCTCCCTCGCGGAGAGGGGACCCTCCTATCGTGCTGCTGCCGGCTCTCCGTTGCAGGGGCCGGTCCTGCTGTATTTCTGCTGCCTGGTACTGTCTCTGTTGGCGGCGCCACCGCCTCTGATGGCGGCGCCGCTGCTGTAGCCGGACCTCTGCCGCGGGAGCCGCTTTTCGCTGCAGTCTTTGGATCTCCGCTGCTGTTGTCGGCCCTCTCGGCCGCCCCGCTCCTCTACAACTCTTCTGCGACCCTCAACCGCCTGCCTACAGCTGTCGCCGGCCCTCAGCCGCTGGGCTTCAGCCGCCGAGCCTCTGCGCCGGCCCTCTTCGCTGACCCTCAACCGCCTGTCTTCAGCCGCCGGGCATCTGCGCCGGCCCTCTTCACCCACCTACAGCCGCCGGGCCCTCTGTGCGGCCCTCCGCTGCCGGGGCCGTTACTGAAGCTTTCCTTTTATATTTTATTGTGTACCTTTTTATAATTTATTTGTACCTCACCTCATCCCTTCACCCTTCACCTTCATTCATCATTTTTATACGTTTATTTTTATTTGCTTTTATTATATTATTAAATTGTTTGTGTCCCTCCTCCCTCTCTTTTACTGTCTAATACGACAAATGTTTATTGCCCACGCAATACATTTGGAGCTTTAATCTGGTGTTAGCGGGAGGCCGGCGCCCACCCAGAGGTGTGGACATCTCGAACCAAATCGAATTATAAACCCACCGAGTAACGATTACCGATTATCGAATCGTACAGCGACATTACCCAAACGAAATAAATGTCAGAATCGTTTGTCCAAACTCTTATCGAATGAACACATTTCATTGCTGTCGGATAATGTAAACCATAGAAGATTAGACATATTGGAACACTATAAACCATTTATATTCAGTCTCATTGATTAGAGCATTTATAACGGAATAAGTTTTGTGTTATCCCACGGTATTTTTGGAAAATTCAAATTTGAGATGTGGGCATGGAATATTTACATACATAATACATACATATGTTATGAAAAATTGTTTCCACTGTTTCAAATCTATAAACATCTTTGTAGGTATATATAGTATGGTTGCATCTAGCAATTCTATCGTGAGTGCATGAGGCTTGTTACTGCCTACCGTTTTACTTTTTTTCTTATACGCCTTCACCATATTTTTATCACACAAAGCGACCAGCGACAAACGTTTATCATTTTTATAGGAACCTTGGCGCGTACAAATGTAGGAATCATGCGGTGTCTGGAATCCATTCATTGGATATTATTTATTGTGATTTAAAACAAATAAGATCTAAATTCCTGCTGTGCTGTTATTTATAGACTCTGAAAAGGAAAGTAAGTCATATGAAATGTATAATCTAATATATTTTTTATTACCATTTATCTTTTTAAAATAGATAAAATATTTTATTCTCTCTAGAATGACTTACTAGAAAGCCAAACTCATGAAATGATACTTGAAATTATTTGGAACACTTGGTACTCGGTCGGTTGGGATCGGGAATCTACCCCTATGCTTCTGAAATAAGTTTATTAAAACGACTGCTAAAAATCTTCTTAAGATTACATAAACTTATTTCAATAAATAAATATATATACGGACAAATCACGCAGATTGAGCTAGCCCCAAAGTAAGTTCGAGACTTGTGTTATGGGATACTAATTCAACGATACTATATTTATAATAGATACATATATAGATAAACATCCAAGACCCAGGCCAATTAGGAAAAGACCGTTTTCCATCATGACCTGGCCGGGGATCGAATCCGAGGCCTCCACGTCGCAGGCAGGCGTGCTGACCGCTGCGCCACGGAGGTCGTTAAAGTAAATTAATTGAATTATTCTACTTGGCGAACACTAGAGTCTGGAAATTTTATTCTAATTCAAGTATGTCCTTGTTAGGTTGATAGGCCGTCTCTATTTGCTCATTATTACAACATGAGAACAATTTGCAAATACTTGTGTATGTGGAGATCAAATTGAACATTGTTGTAGAAAACTGCATCTGTAATTTGTGATGACTACCGGACTACCTACGACGAATGAAAAATCTATTTATAGCAAACTTGATTTCATTATCTTCAAAATTATAAATTTCCAGAAAACTGTTAAAATAAATAGTTTCATGGTTTAACCAATTTCTAAGTTTACAAATCTCGGTTTTTTACAGTATCCTGTAAACATAATATCCTTTGAAACCAAATGTATTAAAAACTAAAAGTCAAATAGAAGTTTTATAAGCTATTCTACCCACCGCTCCGGCAAAGTACAGTTTTTCCCAACACATTCGTCGCAATAAACCAGTACTCTAGTAGCCCATGGATATTGTTAGTGCGAAGTACCCGGCATTTGCATGTGCTCGTTAGTGCATTGCTGACTGAATGACACGCGTCCAGCCAACTGATTGTTCCCAGCGCGACACTCTGGCGAAACGACCGAATTTGATGTTTATTTACCACAGTAATGTATGAACCTGTATACCCTTAAACCTTATATGTACGTAATAATGTGTAATGATTTAAAAAGGTGCAAAAAGATTCGTATTTTTACATTTTCACTCCCTACTCAGATTCTGTATTTGGAGGGCGCAAATTTTATTTAGTTGCTAAGTGTATATAAATGTGGTATCATTTGAAGTCGAGTTCGTTTTCAATAATGTCTTCTTTCGTTTTTAACAAATTGGTGGTCAAATTTTTTATTGCAATTTGCGTAAAATTTTGGCAATACTCTGACATTTTTGAAGGAAATAAAGGTTTGTTGGTTATCTCAAACAGCTGATATGCGGTATCAACTTTTAAATGTTTCAAAACAGGTAGATAATTGGCCGAAAATCCGCTATTTTGTTTAACGTGGTAATTTTACATTTTCATTTAATGATGGACCCAGAATACCATTCCGTAATCCCCAATTACTTACTAAAAACAAAATTGCATTCAGATATTTTGACCAAAAACCTAATTACTCACTCCGATTTTGTCTGATGCCGAACACGGCTCCAATATGCATCGTGGCTATCAATCGTCCAATCACTGGTTTGATTGAATGTCTGTAAACGTCATTTACTGCTCGTTATCCACGCTCGAGGCGCGAAACGTCCCGCCGGCTTCGGCAGCCAATAAACATTTCATTGCCAAAGCGAACCCCTTTTGTTTAAGTACGTCCCTACAACATTAACACTGGAACTCTCCTCATAATCGTTTAGAAATCCATTCATTCAATCACCGTGGAATGTTATCTTCTAAATGCATAACCATTTGCGAAGAATTTGGGACCAAAATGTATTCCCCAAAATAATCGCGATGTCGAAAACATTTTGTCGTAAAGTTCAACTAATGTTCAGATTCAAACAGCTGTTTAGTCATTTTGGTTTTCTTAATAAGATCAAGTTTTTAGTAATATTTATTTTATTAGTCGTGGCCTAAGTTCGAGAATATAATGAGATCTGAAATAGCGTTAGGCGCCGTAGTTGTATTCACTACGGATTGCATGAAGGAGCGTGGTATCCATAACAAATGGCTTTTGTAGTTATTTATAACTGTATAACGCCCTAAAAAAATGTTAAATATATAGAGACCCATCTCTGTTCCTATGCGAGTATTTACCGCAAATTGTCGAACTTCAAAAGCTACAAGTAATTGTAGCAAGATGCCCAAGCTGTCGCTTTAACGAATTCGAAGGTGGCAAATAATTTAAATGTTCATTACGCTTAGCGGTTACCCACGTAACCAAATTTATATTTCGACGAAACGCTTTGATGCACTTGAAAATGATCTACTTACATGAGAAAGAAATCAATTACTCCATTTAAATAGTGTCGGTGAAAGGTTAATGCAACCATTTTACAGTCTCATTTAAAGTCCGACTTTTATAGGCTATCTTCAAAACGTTACTGTGCTCTAAATTAAATGAAGATACGATCGCTACAGTTTTCATTCAACGGTACATACGTATTTATATTTAAGTACTTGGGTACTTGCAGACCTTGCGGACTAGACTCTTTTTATTGTATGGATTATTAATGCACCCCATTATTCCATTAATGTTCCCGCATTTGCGATATTTACGGCATTTCTAATAGTTAACAGCGCAGTTGTCTTGCGTAATTAGAAAGAATTTCAGTCAGTGTCAGTGTGAACTGCAATACTACATTATCGATTTCGGCTTTTATGTTAGCCTGAGGCTAAATAATGCCAAATAACGTAGCAATTCCGCCGACAGAGATGCGGAGTAATTTTTAACACTATATTTTAGTTTGTTAATAGTTTCAGTAAGGATATGATATTCTATTTGTATTTCCACAGCTTATGCAGCATTAGAGAATAGATTTTATACTGTGTATATATGTAGGTACATATATACACAGTATAAACCTCTAATGCTGCATAAGCTGTTCAGCAGGCCACGCCTCAATGCCATACAAAAGAACAGGTCTAATAAATATAGAAATGTAAAGATTTTTAAAAAGGATGTCGGCTAAAATAGGTATTTTAGCCGATATCCTTTTTTAAAAATCTTTGTTCGAATTCATAGAACATCTTAACGACTATGAATGAAGCAATGTGTCAAGTAGTTAAATTTTAACTAGGTGCTCTTAGTTGAGTGCTGCTGTGCTTTGCCTCAGGAAAAACAAGCGGCAAAACAATTTTATGGCCTATATATCTGCACTACTTCGAGTCGCCCAGAACTTGTGTCAATTTTATGTAGTGGTAGAACACAAGTTTCAGATCATCACTTGCTTTTCTGCTGGCAGTTTTTATTTTCATTAACGCGTAGGCTTCGACTAGGATATTAATTTTCTGTTGCCCTTCGTGTCGGCTCGAGGACCGCCTACATAGGGCCTCCCTAACTAAATTACACACTCATTAGTTCTACGGAATGTTTGTTTGTTTTTTACCACAACTGGCGCCGAAAGCCGGCGTTAAAACTAACAAAATTAGTCACAGTCAACATGTAATAGATTTAATTTATTGGGTTATAGGAGAGGATATTGATTTTCGGCGGCCATCGATGCTCCTTGATGTTTGGCGGTGGCGCCAATTAATTCAACTGTGACAAAGACCCTGGTAATTAAACAGGTAATTTCTCATTGCGAGACGCCCGACATGGCATGTGACGTCACGTTGTCCTCGCGTCCTCGTAACATCTTCGACAGATGAATAAGTGCGTGTTGATTGGAATTTTAATGGGCGTTAATGGGCGGGACAATGATGAAATCGTCGCAGACGGAGATTTTATCGTTTCTATGTGCTGATAAGGGGTTGATCGCCGGTAGTTTCAAAGGCAAATTGTGGACAGACTGACTTTACCGCATGCGGTGGTCTTCGGCAAATACACTTGCGATGTTGCACTGTTAACTCTTCAATAGTTAACGGTTTGCTGAAGGATTCTAAGAGTGATATAATAAATCTTATATGAATCTCTTTTCTATTTTACATAGCTGCAGTAAATATAGGTACAACAACATTATATTCAAAGAAAATTATTATTATTCCGTATTGTGCGTGGGAATTCGTCGTGAATAGATACTGCTATTAACCCTTAATTGCGGCTATTACAGCCCCTCTCCGGACATGGCGTGGGCAATTGTTTGGATTTGTCCGTATGTCCGCAGTTCAGCAATAATGACTAAACGCTTTATCAAACCGGCAAATCATTATGCGACACGTTTGGACGTGAGAATTGATAATTTATGGCATCTGGTACAACGCCGGTAAAGGGACATAAAATAATAATGGTAGTCTTAATTAGTTCTATGGGAAAACAGTGAATATTTTATTTCTTCTTTTCATCATTATACTTCTATGCAGTTTAGATATATGTAATCTAATATATATATACCCAATAATTATCATAATGTCAGCGTTTGGTCCATGCATGCATGGCTTTCGTGTTGGAGCCCGGGGTCCTCTTCCCTGCTCATTCGCCTCCATTTCGCGCAATCTTTATCATCCCGTGCTGTGAGATTGTTGGCATGTCACCTCTTACAACGTTAAGCGAGCACTTCTTAGGTCTACCTCGCTTGTTCCGGCCCGGCGGCGGCGGAGGCGCCTTGGCAAGATAGTTATTACCCACGTGACATCGGCTTCCTAAGACGTGACCGTACCAGCGTAGCAGTTTGTCTGCTATATAATGGACATGAAGACTGCCTGAACCAATATACACCATAAAGAACCATTCCTGATGCGATTTTTCCGCGTAACTCCATACATCCACCGCAGCATATTCATCTCCGTGACATGCAGCTCCTGCATGTGTCGCTCAAGCACAGGCCACGCCTCACTGCCATACAAAAGAACAGGTCTAATTAATATAGAAATGTAGGTATGTAAAACTGGAAAATAACACTTATGACATAATCCACTAAGGTCACATTTGCAGATACTAAAAGCTAATTCTCGTAATTTAAAAGTTAAAAATCTGGTCACAGTCTCATTTTGGCGACAAAAAAATGTCAAAACTTGTCAAAATATATCGAGATTCGAAGGTTTTTTGATAGATTGGGTCTGTGAAAGTTCTTAATATGACTAGGGAATACCCCTTACGATATAGTATACTCGTGGAAATTAAAAAATACTTCGATGTAACTGCCTGCAATTCTGAAGCCATTTTTCTTTGCTACTACAGTAGTAGCCATTAACAAGCACCTTTGACACGCATTTCCTAAATATATCAATGAATGTTTAACCATTCAGCTACGGAAGCATTAAATTATGTTTCCCGTGACAAATCACGGTGTGAAAAGGTAATGGCTATAAAAATATCGTGTATGAGGTAGTAGTAGGTACCTACCTACAGCTAATGAGTACAGGAACTCGACGTCCGTTGATGCCCTTTTGACCTGACGCGATTGAGGGTTGACATATCATGGAGGAAAGTGATTTAATGATAGAATACATCGTGTGAAAAAATGTTAAAGGCAATTTTAGAACTAACTACGATATATCTTTTTTTTTTACGTGCTTTTTATTAGCTTGCTTGCTTGTCTGTTTGTTTGTTTGTTTGTTTGTTTGTTTGTCCGTCTCTAACTCTTTGGACTACGAGTGATCGGCTCATTACTGTAAAATGTCCCACCGTTTTCAATACGTTTGTTCGTTTTTTTTTTAAAAAAGAATATCGAACTAAAAAATTGAAAATAAATATGGTTTAAAAAACTAAAAAGACATGCTTTAAAGAATATCAAACTAAAAAGTTAAAAATAATTTTAATAAAAGCGTGAGGCGCTTGATACACAAAAATTATGGTACAAAGAGCCTCACGCTTTTTTTTTTAAATTATTTTAAACTTTTCAGTTTGATGTTCTTTAAAAGCATGTTTTTTTAGTTTTTTAAACTATATTTGTTATCTAAGGTAATCGATATAGAACGAAGAATTGCCAATCGGCCGCAGTGGGCAGGGCACATTGCTCGTGGAACAATAGGCTTATGGGTTCAAAAAGTTCTAGAGTGGCCACTGTGTACCGGAGGCGTAGCATTAGTCTCCTACTACTAGTGAAATGAAATGAAATCGTTTATTAAGCAAGTAGGATCACTGATCACTTTTACACGTCATGTTTATTTTTATTTTTTTTAACTAGATGAAGCCGGCATTTCCTAACTGACTACCTTTGAGAAGAAATAGCCGAAACAAACTCAGGGATCATCGTCTTTTTTCAAGTGTGCCATCACTTTTGTGTTTGGTGTGCTGTGTTTGGTGTGCTGTGTTAGTTGCATCAATAACCTGAAAAAGGCCTCAGAGATCTGTTTGATACGAGAAAGATAGAATTGGTCGAAGTGACTGGGCTCGAAGAAGGCGCATGTATAAAAGTGGACTTTTTTCGCCGAAATAAAGATTATTTACCTGGTACTAGGTGACTTATGTATTTTAGTTTTGAATTTAATTGGATTTTTTTTATAAATAAATCGTTATAACAAGAAGTGTCTGTGAGAAGTGTTTTAAAATTCATTTTATTCTCCGGAAGTTTGCCTTACATTGGTTTTCTGTTCAGATCCTTTTTACATAAATGTAACAGGAATATGAAATATGAATACTGAATATTGTTCCGAGCTACAAATAAAAGAGAAGGCATACAAAAATGAGTTTTTATGAATTTGTAACAGCTGCTGCCGTTCACATGCATTTTCTTGGGTAACGGTTGAAATGCATCTATATGTGAACCTCAATTTTTAGTAAGTATTTTTAAGTATCACACAGATTGAGCTAGCCCCAAAGTAAGTTCAATACTTGTGATATGGGATACTAATTCAACGACACTATATTTATAATAGATACATATATAGATAAACATCCAAGACCCAGGCCAATCAGGAAAAGATCGTTATCCACCATGACCTGGCCGGTGGATCGAACCCGGGGCCTCCACGTCGCAGGCAGGCGTGTTGACCGCTGCGCCATGGAGGACGACGATAAGTGTAAGAAGGTAAGTAAGACAACCCCGTTGTAAGTCTGTCAAAACAGCACCCTAATTACGTAATGCACTATTACTATCAGCTGGAATCATTTTGAAGCATATTACTATTCCATTGCTTCATATGAAGCATACACAACAACACAACAACATCAACAACAACAACAAACAACACAACACAACAACAACACGCAACATTCATTGCGTTATTTACATAACGCAATGAATGTTGTTGAACTGTCAAAATGAAACCCATTGCAACTGATAGCGTGTTACGCAATTACCCTGCCGGTCTAATTTCCGTATATTTTTTTTTATTATATATTATAAACTAGCGCTTGACCGCAATCCTGCCTGATGGTAAGCAGTGACGCAATCGTTAATGGTAAAGTGCACTAGTTTATTAAGAGCCTATTCACTCTAGCCTTGAAGACACTCAAATTGTAGTCCGACGGAAACACCGCTGCTGGCAAATTGTTCCAGTCCCTCGATGTACGCGATCGTGATCGTGATCGTAGTGGTGTTAACAACGTTTTTGATTAAATTTTGTTAATTATTTGTTTGCCGTCGATGAGACTGCGACTAGATTTTGAATGACGAGAATTTACCTTCTGGTCATTTCAGCAATATTCAAAAATATCATCTATGGTGTCCCGATATTGATGAGTTTCGTATATATATTAATATCTCACCAGGGAAGCGGGCAGCAGCGCTTCTCCTGTGGAATAACAAATGTCTGCGATCCCCAACCCGCCTGCCAAGCGTGAGCCCAATGAAAGCCTTGGACATAGGGATCCACTGTTGGACAAAGACCTCCCGTCTTTGTCCAACAGTGGATCTCTATAGGCTGAGAAGAAGAAGAAGAATAAGTTGACTGCAAGTTGGCTGCGCTGCGTGTCGCGGGTTCGATTCCCGCACGGAACATATATTTGTATGACTTACAAGTAATTTTTCCGGGTCTGGCTGTTTGTGTATGTGAGTTTATATGTATGTAAACGCACCCACGATACAGGAAAAATTCCCAGTGTGGGGCAACGTTTTTATAAAAAAAAAAAAATTGAGCAGCAAAATATTATGATCAGTGGTGGCCTACTGGTATCGGCCGTGACTTACAAGTTGTAGGTCGTACCTTCGAACCCCATCAGGCGCTTTACCTTGTGTAAATTATTTCAGCATCATTCATAATGGAATTGTATGAGAAGTCCTCCAAATTCCCTGGTCATAGCTGAGGTGACACAAATGGATATTGAGTCCATCATTTTACAACTCCGTCCAGACTGTGCCACAGGCTGGGATGGGATCTCATCCCAGATAGTAAGGCAATGTCGGAGGGAGCTGGCCCCCTGCATCACTCACATATGCAACCGATCTATAATGACAGGCGTCTTCCCCGAAGCGTTCAAAAGTGGAATCATCCACCCTATTTTCAAGAATGGGGACGCAGACTGTGTCAACAATTATCGCCCCATAACAGTGCTTTCTACCATATCAAAAATAATAGAGAAAGTACTTAACAACTCTCTTAAGAAATTCCTAGACAAAAATCACATTATAGCGGATAATCAGTATGGTTTTCGATCAGGTCTCTCCACTGAGGACGCAGTAATTGAGATTTTGCAGATTGCTTAAATCCAAAGCAATCTTGTGGTTCAGACACTAGACGCTAAAGATAATTGCTTATGCGTCTTCCTTGACCTATCTAAGGCATTTGACACAGTCTCCATCCCCATACTACTATCCAAGCTTGAAACGATGGGGGTCCGTGGCATAAGCTACAAAATTTTTGAAGACTACCTGACAAACAGGAAACAACGCGTTATAATTGGGGATTGCGTGAGTGATGAGGAGACTGTCTCTTACGGCGTTCCACAAGGGAGTGTCTTGGCTCCCACCCCCTTCCAGCTTTATATCAACGACCTTTGCACAATGTCCCTACCTTACACTAGCATTTTCACATATGCTGATGACACCGCCATATTTGTTTGGGGTCCGAACTGGCAAACAGTTAAAGAGAGAGCAGAATTCGCGCTATCCAAGGTGAATAACTGGTTGACTCACAACCTACTAACCCTAAATCTCTCCAAAACGCAATATGTCCCCTTCTCCATCAACAAAACTGAGGCTCCACCGCGAAGCTTTTCTTTACAAGCCCACACTTGTATCACATCAACCAATTGCAATTGCCAAGAAATCACTCGCACGGAATCGGTTAAATATTTAGGAGTACATATGGATAGTGGCTTGCGGTGGGACAAACATATAAGCACAGTTAATTCCAGAGTAAGACGACTCATGCATGTATTTAAAACACTTAGAGACAGTGCAACTCTAGAACAACTCAAATCTGTATACATTGCCATTTGCCAATCTATTGTGCAATATTGCATCACTGTATGGGGAGGGGCCGCAAAAACGCATCTACTGAGCTTAGAAAGAGCACAAAGAGCGGTGTTGAAAGTGATGACAAGGAAACCATACCGACATCCAACATCTCAGCTCTATTCAGAATGCAAGGTCCTTACAGTTCGCCAACTCTTTGTGCTCAGAGCCATAATCAGGAAGCATCGAAGCGTGCCTTTGCCCAATCCCAACAGACGCAGCAAAATGCCTGTATGCCCTCAACAACCATGCAAGACCGTCTTTGCAAGGAGACAGTACAAGGCTTTAAGTTGCAAGCTATACAACGCAATTCACAAGCAATTAAACATTACTTCTCTTAGCAGACATGAACTCAAAAGTGAAGTTTCCCAATGGCTTCAATTGTTCGACTATCAGAAGACGGAACATTTACTGGCATAATACATACATTACGTCCAAAAAACAACAACACTTACACTTACATTGTAACCCTCACACTCACTCATACTATACAAACACACACCCTCACACTACACACATAACAACAGACACACATGTGCTAGATTGTTTTAAGTAAGAAATAGACTTAGATTAAGAAAAATTCTTAAGAACACTAAACCTACCTCAGCGACACATAAAGCTGTAATATTCTTTCGCAATTATGGTGCGCTACTTCCTGCGGCTGACCGCTGTTACCCAAAACACAAGCCTTGGCTTAGTTTGGGTGACAGTTAACCCATAAAAGTATGTAAAAACTTGTGACAATAAAGAATTTTTATTTTATTTATTTATTGCTCTCAAAATGCTGAAGGAAAATATAGTGAGGAAACCGCATGTCTTAGAGTCAAAACTTCAAAGACATGTGATATCTACCAACCCGCACTGGGCCCGCGTGGTAGATTACGGCCGACAAAGACCTCCCCCAAGGATCTCCATGATGACCTGTCCTGCGCCTCCCGCATCCAGCTTTTTCCCGCGATCTTTACCAGGTCGTCGGTCCACCTGGTCGGGGGCCTACCCTTGCTGCTAATTCCCATCATGTTTGGATACTTTCATCATGTATGTGCATTCAATATTATTTTATTAGCGCCTTTTACGCAATGAAAGTTGTAGAAGATTCCTTTAAAATCCAATAAAATATAATTACTGCGTTTTCGTGCGTAATGTGAGAACCGAGGCGACGTGTACAGCTCTCAGGAATTTTACAGGGATGCTATCGATCTCCGTAAAAATAAATGAATCAATTTAATTCAAAATAAAGGACATGGAGGAACACTTTCGCTGCGGCACAGATCTAAAATAAATTTTGGTTCGCTCGACCACAACTTATTCTAATTAGTTGGTACAAAGTTCCAATTAGTACGATTCGGTATCGGATGCGCCTGCGCCGCGCGCCCTACACGCGGTGGTTAACATAAACTGCACAGATAAAATTTAAACCTTTTAATGAACTCCCGGATTGCTTTATTTACTTCGAGATTAATAAATTTTCGGCTTTCCGTACGCTCAGTAGCCATTTTGAATGTATTCACATGCGTGTTCTAATTCTGATAGTATCTACTTTTTTGGCAGCGAGTATTTTGATATAATTTTAACTCTCGAGAACATCACTAATAACAGATCATGTCCCTGAAGAAAACGGTGAATCCTTTTACAGGCATACAGTAACTTACAACCACAATAAAACTGCCTTTTAATGTTTCACGAAGTGGCTAGTCAAACATAAGAAAACGCTCTTTTATTTATATTTAAATTGAGTTTAATATTCAATAATTGATATCATATATTTTGAATATAACAACGTCGAGTGACTTAAATAAATTGTCCATAATAGCTGGACGTTTAACATTAAAACAAAATCGAACTCGTTGGAGTGGTTGCAGATCGGAGGGTCGGGCGGCTCTGCAATATAAGCCTAATGATACCTTACAGAAAAGGTGTTAAAACTTTTATTGGAATACGTCTAAAACATTATTAATAGCTTTTTAACAAGCCGACGCCTTATTTTAGGTGTGAACCTAAACTTTTTCCGATCCAATTTTTTGTCTCTCATAAAGTCTTCTCATCTCGGAGCCAGAGGAAAGATTGTAATTCAATTATTACGATATTTTGTGATAATGGCGGGTGATAGAGGTTAATTCAGGGTTCGTTGCGATACCGATGTCCCCTCTTCTTTAAACCAAAAGCGATTTAAGTAAAGTGAAGGCATAAATTTGATTTCACGGTCTTTAATATAATAAACGAGATCGAGCAAAAATAAAATACCTTGTAAAATTAAGACGGTCGATCCCTTAAATGGGTAAATGAACACAGGAGCGTGGCAATATTTCTTGGTATTTAGCTCGACATGCCACAAGTTAAAGTGTATGTTGAGCAAACCACGGAGAGGTCGCCTGACATGTTACAACCAAGCATGATGAGGAAGGATCGAAGTGCAAAAGCTTAATAACCCCCTAATCGACGGTTCCCGCTACCGCTATAAAAATTCAGCAAGCTCAAGATAAACCGTTGGACTCCGCCCAGTACATTTTGTGCCAATGTCGATAATTTCAGGCTAGTGCTTCGAACAAACGCTGTCCACCGGTGAATTGTGGGGGCATCGATTTATTATTGAAATCAGCCCGTCGCGCGTGCAGGCTTCCTGTTCTCAAAATCGGTTATAAAATTGGCGACCGCTCGTGCCGTACGCACGGTAGTTAATGATACCAAAAAAAAGTTACAAGACTTTACTTTTCAATTATGATTCGAGATTGACATATGGAGAGCAATTTATCTTGTATATTCAACTATACTTTTTCTCCGCAAGTTACTATATTTATCGATGAATAAAAAAAAAATACTTGCGTCGATTGTATTACTAGCCCCGCACGATGATATTGCGACTGGCGGCCATCTTGGTGACGTAGTCGAACTCGGACCGTCGGTACCGTTCGCAAGTTCAGTCCGCGCTTACCCACTTACGCACATCGAATATTTTTGTTAGCTTTTTGTTTTTGTTATCCTGTTTTATTGTTGTTCTTGAGTTTTGTTGTTTAGTTTTGTTAGCTGTTACTCGTTAAAATGAGTAAGAAATTAATTAATAGTCGTGCTCGTGAAATTATAATTAAAGTGGACAATTATTTTGTTAAGGAGAAAGAGGACTGTAAGTTAGTTCTTGAAAGTATAAACCATGCTTTAAAAAGTGCTTCGGACATTTTAATACCGAAGCAACTGCTTATAGTTATTAAAAATATTTTGCAAAATTCTATCAAAGTCACGGAGTGTGTGGCATGTGCCACAGGCGTTGCAAAAAATACTGTGACGAAATTGATACGAGAGCATGAGTCAGCAACAGCCAGTGGCAGCAAAATGAGAACTCCTACTAAAGGAAAAAGACAAAAGAAGAAATATTTCGACGGGTTTTCCTTAACAGCTTTAAGAAATATTATAGATTCAATGTATACGGTGAGGAGAGAAATACCCACAATGCGCAAAATCTTGGCGGCTTCAAAAGTAGACCTTAATTATACTGGCAGTGAAACTACATTAAGAAAAATAATTAAATGTGATTTAGGCTACCAATTTAAACGATGCTCCCAAAAAAGACTGGCCCCAATTTAAAGACCCCAAATTCAAGCGTGGAGGGCTAAATATTAACGACGTATGAAAGAAAATTACTCGCTTGGTGAAAAATAAAAGACAAAAGACCCGTTATTTATTTAGAAAAATGTTGGCAAACAGCAACCGATGGAGTGAGATGGAACGACAGCCCCGGTCGCCGATGGATAAAGAAGTTAATGCGGTTTTGTTGACTATGCCCTTTTAATGTTTAAAGCAGATACCAAAACAGGGGATTACTATGATCAAATGAATGCTGAGAATTTCACCAAGTGGCTTACAGAAAAATTAGTACCCAACATACCACGCAACTCCAAAATTGTGTTGGACAACGCCCCTTATCACAGTAGGGATGAGAATAGGCCACCAAGTATGAACAATAAAAAACAGTTGATTGTTGAGTGGCTACAAGATCACAACATCGACTTTCCCAACGACAGTACAAAACCTGAACTGTATTTATTAATTAAACGGCACAGACCGCCGAAAAATTATAAAATTGACAAATTATTAGCTGGCAATGGCCATGAAGTCGTTAGATTACAACTGCGGCCTCAACCCCATTGAGTACATCTGGAACCTGGTAAAGACGAGGGTGTCAGAAAAGAATGTGGAGCAGTTGGAAAGTCGCATTGAAGCTCTGACGTTGGAGGCGTCGGAGTCAATAACTCCAGATGACTGACGAAAGGAAGTCAATCATGTTAAACGGCTTGAAGAGGAATATTGGAATAAAGACCGAATAACTGACGAGTTATTTGTCATAAATACGGCGACGACAGTGAATCGGAAACGACAGACACAGAAAGCAGTTCTGATTCGGAAGACTACATACATTTTTTTACATATTATCCTGGTTTTATTTATAAGCTGATAGATGTAGGTAGTAATTAAAACATGACTACTACACAGTGGACTCTGGTTCAATTCCCGCTCGCAAATTAACAGAAATGTAGTTAGAAAAAAATAGTATACATGTAAGAAAGATATACGAATAAGTATATTTTTCTTACGTCTACAAAAATTATTTCCTTGAAATTTTTAATAATGAAAGTTTGTTTGTCAGAATATGGGTGAGTAGGTAACCCTTAACCCTAATATTAATTTATACATACACTCTTTATAAAGAGTGTAATAAAATTATATAATACAAATAAACCCTTAACCCTAATATTAATTTTGCATTTAACATTCTTTTGCTAGCTGTCCTTTTGTGTGACAGATGACGTCACAACGCTGTTATTGTGACAAGGTTCCATCGCAATATCATCGTGCGGGGCTTATAATTAACACTTTGTAATGTTATTTCCGAACGTTGCCGCTGTATAAATATAATTATTCCGATACCCTTGTTGGTATCGCTTTGCATGAATAATGGAAATATTAAAAGTTGTAAAAAAGATGTCACTTCGAAACTTTACTTTTTGCTATCTGAAGGTTCTTAAAAATACTTAATTAAACGTGAAGGAGAATTGTGTAACAGTTGGTCAAGTGATGAATACTCATTTGTTAATAATTAATTGACTAAAATGATAATATTGATCTTCAAATTCTAGAAAAACTTCTAGTAACACCTAAAATCTTCCCTTTCGGCCTGAAAGCTCTGGTGGGGTCGCACGTGCCGGTCAGTGCGCACGCGCAGATGTGTCGCGACACCTGCCTTGACGGCTGAACCTCTCTTTCACTCTCACGTCATAACCTACAGCCGTCTCTGTCCTTTAACGAGTATTTTTGATTCCAACAAAGTAATGTAAATGCGATACGAAGATCAGAGCCACTGCACACTGCTACTTCATTATGTGACCTGTTTCTTAATGATATGTTCTAAAATAGTTCTCTGTACTCATTAGTATTCTCGGCGCGAGTGATCCCACCCCACAGTCTATGACCATGTTCAATACTGCAGCCTCCGACATGTTTGGGAACTTGTTCTAGTACTTGATCACATACTGCTGTATGTAGGTGCTTGGGTTAGCCGTTTAAGTATTTGTCGGATGACTCAAACAAGGCAGTCTTATAAAAACTCTCCGTTTAATCTTACATTAGGTTCAATTGTGACTCTAAATTATGCAGAGGAAGGAGTGGAAAAAGAAACACACGAAGACAGAATAATTTCAAAGATGCAGTTATTAATGCAAATTCAACTTCATGTGTTGTTCAGGAATGCGAATTATAAATGTAACCAAACGTCCTCATATGCATCGGCTCAGCAGCCTGTTTAAATACAGTTTGTCAAAAGCCATTTGGCAGCGTATCAAATGTTAATAAAATGGTCTAAGATGCTGATTAGACCTTGATTAATGGTTTTACATTGACAAAGGCGCAGCACGACAGACGTCTTGCTGAGAAAATTAGACACAGCCGAGCACCCAAACAGGGGCAACGCGATGATACGTAAATGTCATTCTCAAAAAGTCCAACGGTAACCTTTTATGTGGGTAATGTGGACACACTGAGCTGGCAACATTCGATTTAATTGATTCACGTAATTATTGAAAGGAGATATTGGACACAATGAAATGGTAGGAATTGTTGCTCGTGATATTTTTTAAGGCGGCTGTTTTCTTATATTGTGGAATGGAATAAAAGGATATGAAACTGAGTGGCAACGCATAGTTGTGTTGTGTAATTTCCATGTAAGAATGGTTATAACTTATACTATACATTCTCCATACTAATATTATAAATGCGAAAGTATCTCTGTCTGTCTGTCTGTCTGTCCGGCTTTCACACCAAAACTACTGAACCGATTGTAATGAAATTTGGTACACAGATAGTCTAGAGCCTGAGAAAGGACATAGGCTATAAAAATCCCACTATGAACAATAGGAGCAGAGCAGGAACAAAAAATGTTGCGAAAACGGGAGCAAACGCGGACGTACATATTGCTGTCATTACTTTAACAGGCGCTTATTTTATATCCACTGAGCTCTTTCGATTCGAAGCTTACGCGGGTGAAACCGCGGAGCACAGCTAGTTTATCATAAGTCATATTTTTGATTCAAGAAAAGGCAAAAGCTACATAATTACTACCTATACCCCTACCTATATTATTATTGTTACTTTGGGGCTAGCTCAATCTGTGTGATTTGTCGGTATAAAAAAAAAAAAAAAAAAAAAAAAAAATTCATATTTTCTATGATTCCAGTGTAGTTTGAATAAAAAATGCTCCAATAATCAACACTAATAACCAGGTTTTTGGTTACTTTATTAGTTAAGCTTCTGAATTCTTTTATTCAGGCTGACCCCGCCTCTAAGCCTTTGTGATTTCCATCAAATTACAAGATACCTTTTATAGCGTAAAAATTCTTTAATTAAACAACAAATATGAATCTATTCTTTGTGGTTAACGCCTTTTTTGTAAAAGGATATTGCCGCTCATCAATTTAATAACTTATTTTTTGATGTGTAATAATCTGTTTTTTGTTCCTGGCTTATATAATTTTTTATTGCGGACAGTAAAATGATGGTCCCACTATTGGCCTATTTTAAATTTAGGGTGTATCGTCAGTGTGATCTTAACCTTTTCCCCGTCATTGTTTTTACCATCGTACGGCGAGTAAGTATCCACCCTTATGTTGTTGACACCACTACGATCCGGTATAAAAGACGAGGCAAAACGCTTCGTCGTTTCGCCTCGTCTTTTATACCGCGTATATCGGGTACTGGAACAATTTGCTAGTGGCGGTGTTTCCGTCTGGGTGCGCTTTACCACCAACGATTGCATCACTGTTTACCATCAGGCGGGATTGCGGTTAGGCACTACTTTATAATTATAAAAAACATATTGTCTATTATAAATGACACATACATAGTCGTGGTGGCCTAGTGGTTAAAACACCAGCCTCTCAAGTATGAATGTGCGGGTTCGATTCCAGGTCAGGCAAGTACCAATGTAACTTTTCTAAAGTTATATGTAGTTTCTAAGTATATCTTGGACACGAGTGACTGAAGGTGAAGAAAAATATCTTGAGGGAACCTGGACTTTATAAGTATGAAATCACCAACCCGCATTGAGATTGACGCTCAATCCTTCTGTATATGAGAGGAGACCTGTGCCCAGCAGTGGGTGGGTGGTGGGGTATGTTTTGTGAAGGTTGATGATGATGATGATAAATGACACGAATGCCGCGATATCAATGACGTCAATGTCTTTTGCTCTTGAAGACTTAGTTTTACACTTTACCAACATATCTATCTGTCTAACTGTCTACTTAGTTCATACGTGGACCTTACCCAGGCATGTACTAGCTAAAGGAACCTTTAAACTGCCCATACATCCTCATGCCTCATCCTAAATTCCCAGGCTATAAAACAGTCGCGATCTCGTATATATAAGTTTACTACTTAGTTAATGACTGTACCGTAAGGTATTGCTCCTTAATTGATAATCGTAAAAATGTTACATTTAGTGCCAGAGCCCATAAAGTTTACATTTACTTCTAACATTTACCTGCAAGACCACCGAGTGCGAGCATCTCAGGAAATTCGCTGAGACGTCACAATTTAATTAAGGACGACCTCCTAATTAATGCTTCCTTTACTGACTGTGACTCGAACGGCTCACGAACGATTGAGCAACCATTTGTACGCATTTTGGGGACAAATCTCTTGGAAGTTGCCTAATGTTCAATAGTGCAAGAGAAATCAATGTTAGCGATGACCGACTATTTTTTATAGGTAAAGGGTTTTTTAGAGTCCCTTTTTTCTTACTAAAAGAAACAAGATTCAAAACAAAATTCTTAAATACCAACGTTCTAATTAAAATATTCGACTATTATACTAGCACAATACATTTATTCAGTGTTCACTACTCTCATTTATCGGAGCTCGATATAAATGACCGAAATTTTATCAGCAAGTGGATCTTCCAGCCACCGGGCAAGTGATGTCTTAATAATGACATGAGGTTAAATATCGTGAGACACATCTCGGGAACAAAACCGAACGTCACGACAAAGGAGCAATGTCCCGAGTATTTTGTCACTGTTTAACTGATCCAATCAGTGCTACGTGAATCGTAGCTACAAAAAATAATACCGACATCCGAAAGGGCTGATACAAATTATTATTAAGGCATGCGATTATCTTTCTACGATAAAAAATGGGACGGTAAACAGCGTTGTTAATTTCTATCATTCCGTATTTGGATACTGTTCGGAATTATTAATAAGTAATGTCACGAAACCGATTACTATTAATAAGGTACCTAGTTCAGGATGCCACACGCAACTTCTAGTTAATAGACAAAAATAAAAGTGCTACCAAGTGGAACGTGTAATTTGACTGATTCGGAATAAGACGTCAAATGAATTGTTCCGATGAAAGGGTTTGTTTTTGTATGAATCAATCATGTTATTATTTTTAATTGAGCTTGTGATGTAACATCTGCTTGTTTTGGTTTTTAGGTGCGCCTATTAACAGGTTAACGATACCCTAAAAAATTTTGAGGAAAAAACATAAACAGTATTGTTTTCTAATAAGATCTTATTTTGAATGAGACATGTTGATCCATGCATGCCGCTTAAGTAAGTACATAGTACATACATGTTGGTATTTGTATACATCTACTGCAGTTTGCCCTTTTTTATTTTTGCTCTGGATGGGCAATCACTGAATGACCTCTCCCGCTCTGGGCGGAGCGGAAGGGCGTGTCAGACTTTTACTGACTAAAACCCACCTGTGTTTCTTCACTTGCGTGTGCGCCAGGACCACGGTTTCTTTTAACCAACTCGCAACCCTGGCCCAGAAGGCATCGGTCCTCGTGGACCCTGTCACTAGTTCTTAGCTAGCATTCATATACGTACAACCTTGTAAAAGGAAATCATCGTGAATATCAGTATAATATCATTTAAATGAACATGCGCTCCTGAATTAACAATATAAAGAAAAAATCTCTTTGTATGAAATATATTCAATTTACATAAACAAAAGCGCCGCACAGCGTCGTTGGTGTCATATTCATTATTGATATTTCCATGTCCGCCACCCAACGAGCAAAAGCGTTGAATAAAATATCAATTAGAGCACATTTTGAATGCTAAAAAAATCTCTTTATTTCTCAATTTCGCTAAGCGAGTATGTTGGTCGTGTATTGGCGAATGTCATTTGCTGTTTTTGCATTTTGCATGTCGTCCGTTTGGGCGGTAAGGTAATGAGGAAAGAGAAGTATTTATTACAACGCTGGTGTTTTAAGGCGCAGCAAACTACCTCAAAAAATTAACAGATGGGCCACAAAAACTTACTCGTCATACATCTTCAACGAGACTCTAAACATAAACTATTACAGATGAAACCTACTTGATATTGCCTCATTATTCCGACTACTTTTTACTATGAAGCCTTTGAGGCATAGCTTCTCCTTAAAGGTTTCAAGTGCAGCTCTGGTTGTTTTTAGGGCTCGCGACAATGTCGATGGGTATGTGTAAACAACGGACCGCGGTAACACGTATTTTTTGTGCTTTGATTTATTGTTTCATTTTTCAAAAGTTGCTTTTTGCGCTGTACCACACACGCACAACCTCTGCGGTTGATATATGCAAATGCTTGATTCTTCTTTTGCAATCGAGTGAACTATTGGAATTTATACATAAGCCTTAGCTATAGTACAGTTTTGTTTTTACAGAAAGTATTTAATAGTTTGTAAAATTAACAAAGTAAATGTCATTACTTACTGAGAAAACTTATTATATTTTTATAAATTAACTTTGTTAATACACTTAATATCTTGTCTTGCATTTAATAAAATAATTGCGATATCGTCACGACTATAATAAAGTAGATAAATTTGTTTTTATTATATGCACTAAACTTCGCATGAATTGAGAATTTGCTGGACCAATGGAGTCTACACACAAATATTAATAAAACATTGCATATGCATTCGAAAGTCTAATCTAAACGACGACAGGCAAACCTTGTAATGGACTGAGCAAAGTTTATTGGTTACACGAACATGCGCCCGCTACGATTTTATTATTAAGCAGTAAACGTCAAAGATTTAATGTCGTTCACATAAAATTATTAAAAGACATTATAATAATGCCAGCACTCGCCAGTCGCGATCCTCCTTCTAATTGGCACCTTATTTAAATTCCTACCGTCGATTATTTCGGTGCTGGACTTGCAAATGTTGCATATCTGGTTTCTGTGTAAAATCTACTTCTTTATTAAGTGAGGAACTTTTATATTCACGTAATGGTAAGCATACGCACTAAGCGATCCGGTAATTTCATTGGCACTTTATTTCGTTAGCTGTATTAACCGATCGTGGCCTCTTATGAGCGGATAAAAAAGAACTCGTGTAATCTTGCTTAAGTGCACGTCTTCACCGATATTAAACGGAATAAACTTAGGATTTTATGGGGCAAAAGTGGTCATTCTATTAAAAAATCTATTCGGGTTTAAATAGATACAGCGCTTTGTACGAAGATAAGCGATTAATTGAACGCAAAATTGTTTTAAAGATGTGTTTTGTCTCCTAGTTCGAATTTCTGAAATTGCGAAAGTTTTTACTTGGCGATCGAAGTGGAATAGCATTAATTTTTATGACGGCATAGTAAATTCTCACTAGAGTGCGGTAACTCCCCGCTGGCGAGGCACCACGGGGCGAGCCTTACGAGCGCCAAATCGGTTTTTACCGTATAACCCGACCATTTGTAGATTAAGGGAAATGTGTTATTTATGCATCACAGAGAGGGGCGCACCCCACCGCGGCATCATGTTAATTGATCGGCATTTCATTATTATCTCATTGTTGCCATACAGTGTCTCGGTTTTTTATTTGGCCTCCCGTAGTACGGTTGCGAGACAGACGCTTAATTACAATCAGGCGATCATTATAATGATCGTTGCGGAGGTGCTGAACCTTTTTCTTATTATTTAAATGCCGCGGCGAAACATTGCGATCAACAAGATGAATCCTAATGAGGGCTAAGTTGGTTGGATTAGAGTTGAAATTAGTGCTTCCAATAAATTTTAATGTAAAGGAGGTATTCTTGCTTTACTTTTGGGTTCATACATATTGATGTGTTACGCATTCTAAACAACGTTAGACTTTTAATTAGTTAGAAATGTCTTCATCAGCCTCTTAAGACAAAAAGCATCGGTAAAACTCATGTGAACTGTTGGGCGCGGAGCCCATTTTATTCATTTATGGCGTCGTAAAGCCTTAGATTGCTAATTAGTTTTATGGGCATTTTATTCTAGTGACAAGAGTGGGATGATCTTCTACCGTCTCGCATTACGTGCTTGGATATTATTTGCTTCTAAAGGTAGCAATGATGCTAGGCTATAAAAACTGTGCTCTGTTAACTAGAGTAACAAGGAAAAATCATTTTTTCAATTAACGGACTCTTTTTATTTTTATTTGCATACCAATTATAAAAAATGTCAATCATCTTGGTATATGATTGACATTTCGTATTGCCTACTGTCTTGTTAAATAATAGTGCTCATTTGTCAATATGTAAATTATTTATACATAAAAAGATTGTTTACTAACGTCTTTTTATGCATGAGATTATCTCTTTTTTCAATTTGTAAACTTTTATAAACGTCTGTAGCTTCCCACAGCCCGCATATGCGTCTTTCATCTCACACTAAAGTGCCTCAGGGTATTAATATTCCAATGACACATACGATTCTATCAGACAGTCACATTTAGCAATCCTGCCTGTACCTAGACAGCAGGCGTGATGTATGAACCGACGCGGGTGGCGGCTTTTGTAAAATAAAAGTGTGACTTCGACTTTGTTGAAATTATTTATCCCCTTAAAGCCCTGTGTAAACTTTTTTGTGAGTGTAATGTTACCTATAAGTTGGTGTTAGCATTAACATCGTTAGGTACTTTATGCATTGTTTATATGTCTATACAATATAATACTAGCTGATCCAGCAAACATTGTTTTGCCATCGTTTATTAAAATCGTGATTATGATGTTTTAATGTCAACCATTGATATAATATTAAGCTAAGGTAGATACGTCACTAGCGCACTGAAAATGAAGCGTACAAAAGTAGGTAAGTCCAGCAAGTCGCTTTAGTTTTCGTCAATTCTATTTAAGCGCAAATGACAAAACCTAGCCATCTTTTTCTTCTCTATGCTTTAGATTGCGCCCCATCTCACTCACACTGTGCCAACGTGTGAAATGTACGCAGAATAAAAAAATTGCATGTGTGTGCTGCTGCTCCGGCACATTTATTTTGGTTAATTTGTTAGAGCATATCATATCTGTTTAATATTATATCAATGATGTCAACATCATAAAAGAAAAAAAAAACAAAAATGCATATCCTTTAAATAAAAACATTATTTGTGGACAACCCCTTGGGGGCATGAAAAATATATAAATAGAGAGATTCTCAGACCTACTCAATATGCACATACAATTTTACAAAACTTCGGTCAAGACGTTTCGGAAGAATATGATAACTAACATTGTGACGCGAGAATTTTATATAGTATAGGTATAAGATTACAAAGAGGTAATATTTTTGAATCTTTATTTAGAAGGTAATGTTCGGTACTACTGATCCGTTTTCGGAAATTCTCTGATAGAAAGTTACGCTATTGCCGAGTACCATAAAATATGTTTCCGATGGATGAAGTTGAGGCCAGAAGCTAGCCTTTGCCTAGTTTATGCCCTCAACTTCAACTCAATTCAACTAGTCAACAGTAGTAGACTAGTTTTTTCTATAGTATGTATAGACATACACTAGTTTCTACGAAATCTTTACCTTTATTAGTTATTAGTATAGAAGTTATTGTTTAAACGCGTTAATCGTTGGAACTTGAGTCTATATATTTTTGTTTTGTAAAATGTTTTTTCCATTGATAGCCCCATTTGAGGAAGACTACCTATAGGCTATAATACATTTATACGTTAAGACCTTTAGGAGTTAAGAGTCGGAGAGAATGCTAAGTAAGAGCGATGTAACATCGAGGTCACATGACGCTCGGCGACGCAACAGGATGGGTCGGGAATCGGGATAGAAAAAATCACGCGTAGGTACTAAGTGGTAGGCAGAAGCTAGCATGATATAATTATGTACATACTTAACAGTCTCAGTAGCGTGGAGGTAAATAACGCGGCCGCTGCGCAAGGAAGCACGAGTTCGATCGCCGCGCAGCGCAAATTTTTGTATGCACGTATGTGAATATTTGTACAGGTCTGGTTGTTCCTCGTAAATCACGTTAAGCCGTTGGTCCCGGTTGCCATACGAATATCTAATGGCAGTCGTTACGGGTTATTGGACTCCTCAAAAATCCAACAATTGGTCTAACTGCAATGCTTCGATATCGCCTTCGGGTTGTGGAGGTCAGACGGCAGTCGCTTCACGAAAAATATCGAAGTTTAGTCAAAATCAGCAGTGGGACTAGAAAACGGACCCTAGACTCCTAAACTGAAAACCCCTTCTGATGCGATTGGGATTAACGCTGAGATGATGGTGATGATGATGATGCATATAGACCTGTAAAATATAAATATTTTATAGTCGTGTCAGCTACTAATAATAAAATTTGTTAATCACAATCGTCATAAAAGAGACCGTCGAAGTGAAGTTATTAAATTAAAATTTAAAGGAAACATAAATAGGTATATAGAATAAGTTAATTTTTATTAAAAGAAACATAACAAAATGTCGCTGTTGGTGGCAATAAGCTTATTAAATATTATTTGAACAGCATTTTTTATGGATACGCAACTCCCTATTAAAGAGTAATACTTAAAAACGAACCTACATTTATAAGTATTTAAAGTCAGTTTTTTTTATTAGCATACGTTTAAAAATATGCTATTTGCTCTAAGTAAATAGTTATTTTAATAACAGCTGCATATTTATATATTAATCGTACTATACATTGATTTTATTTGTTTCATGAATTTTAAGTCCCCATCCTTACGTGCCAAAGTGAGTTTACATTACATTTAAAAAGGCACTTTATAAATGACCAGTAATCATTTTAAATTATATATCGCTGCTTAAAGTTCTCGACTTTCTTTTTGCCCGTAAGTACAATGAATGGAATCACGTGGCCCTCGCTTATTGACAATTGGCCACATTTGCCATTGTCAAATTGCTACTTGCAGAGTTTTGTTGTGGCCCATAATTAGAGATCATTGCCTTATATCAATTCAGATAATTATTTCGGTTATATCATAAAACGTTTATGACGACGTTGTAACAAATTGAAGCTGTCATTTAAATGTTTGATATTACATTTTGTCAGGGTTCTGTATGATTAAAAAAAATCCGTTTGATATTTAAAAAAAAGACTATTGTACTGCAGTGGGAATAACATTGACAATAATAATAATAATATATTTTATCCTTTTAATACCAAAAAGGTGCGTGTCTCGTTGATGTCTTTTGAAAGGCGGCATCCTATACTAATGTCAATATAACTTTATTTGTTTCGCTTTCACGCGAGAACTACTTAACTGATCATGATGGAACTTTATACACATATTCTCAGAGTTATTAAAAGAACGTCGAATATTTTGTATTTTTTTTTTTTTGTGTCGATAGATAAAAATACCGAAACTTATGAGAGTAAAACCGCGTGGCACAGCTAGGATTAAATACTGACGACACTTCTGGCGCAGTGGCTGAGCGATCGACTGTTGCGCTGCGTGTCACGGGTTCGATTCCTACGCAGAACAAATATTTGTATGACCTTTAGGTAGTTGTTCCGGGTCTAGCTGTTTGTGTATATGAGTTTTAATGTTTGTAAACGCACCCACTAATAATAAGACAGAATGTAATTTTTTTATAATTACTCACATTATAAGTTAATAAAAGGATAGCCTTTTATTAACTAATAATGTAAGTAATTATAAAAAAATTACATTCTGTCTTATTATTATGGAAATGTAATCATCATCAACCTTTTTATCTTGCTGGGCACAGGGGGACGATGTGCCACAGGTCTCCTCTCATACAAAGAAGGATTGAGCGTAATCACCACGCTTGCTTCATGCGGGTTGGCGATTTCAGACTTAAAGTCCTGGTTTCCTCAAAGTGTTTTTCCTGGCCTAGTGGTTAAAACACCAGCCTCTCAAGTATGAGGGCGCGGGTTCGATTCCAGATCAGGCAAGTGCCAA
The DNA here is from genome assembly GCA_017933935.1 of Sesamia nonagrioides. Lineage (NCBI taxonomy): Eukaryota > Metazoa > Arthropoda > Insecta > Lepidoptera > Noctuidae > Sesamia > Sesamia nonagrioides. The sequence goes on from JADWQK010000049.1 coordinate 241,126, forward strand.
TGTAACTTTACTGAAGTTATATGTACTTTCTAAGTATATCTTGGACACCAATGACTGAAGGAAATGTAATACCTACTTGAAAATAATACACTAGGTTTTTAATCAATATTGTAATAAACTTGAAATAAACAAGCTAACATTAAAAAACATATGTAGAATCATAGTAATGCATATACAGTAAATTTAAAAATAACTAAAATAATATAATATATAGCCTTATTGTAGAAGGCTCTTTTAGATACAAGTTGGTAAATGTCGAAATTTGATAATAGGTTTCCAGCCTTAGGTTGTTGACGTCACTGATCCGGACGAAGCGCCTTTTATACCGCGTACATCGAGGGACTCGCAAATTTTGTCCGTGGTGGTGTTTCCGAGTGACTTCAATTTAAGTGTCTCCAAGGCTAGTGTGAATAGGCTCTAAAAAAACTAGCGCGCTTTACCATCAATGATTGCATCACTGCTTATCAGCAGGCGGGATTGCGGTCAAGCACTATATTTGAGCCAAATTCGATAAACAATAGAGGTAAACAAACCATTGCTGGGCAACGAGTAGTTTACGCCTAAAAGCCAGATGTTAACACCTTTTCTACATAGATGATTTTCATAAAAGTAATAATCCTACATCTTAGTAATGTAAACAGTTAATATTTATGTTTAGATATTTATGATTTACTGCTATGTTAGTTAATTTTCTAACAGGTTAAAGTTTTAGATACATATATACATATTATACTTAGTCTATACTTGAAAGTATTACAATGCATGTGTTATTGAGTTGATTTGAAGGTAATTAAAATACGCAAAATTTTATTGTCAAATGGCTCAACTTTATTCATTGGCTTAATTCCAAAAAATGTGTTCAATACCTGGATTTCATCCATGTTTCTTTTTTGTAGGGCTATCACGTAAAATTAATGTCGACTTTTTAATAGTTTTTCGAAATACCAAGTTAATATCCATGTTATTTTATATGTTTGTTTAACTATTGAAATATGCTGCAATAGGAATTTTTAATAAATAGTTAGTCAATCGTCAATCGGTAGTTAGTTAATCGTGTAAATTGTAGGAGATTTGTAAAACGTGAGTGGTGATAACCCTAAGTTGGTTTGTTTACCTTATTCTTTATCGAGTTTGTTTCTTTATAGGTGTCTAATAAACTTCAAATAAACAAGCTACCACTAAAAAACTATGTAGAATCATAGTAATGTACATTCAGTAAATTAAAACTTAATAATATAATATTATACCCTAATTGTGGAAGGCTCAGATGCACATTTTTAAATGTCAATTTCGATTAATATTTATAGAAAATATATGAAAGCAATATAAGATTTTTTTAATCTATATTAACTGATTATTAAAATACACATAGCTCATAACACATAAAGCGTCTTTTCCTATGAAATAAACCCAGACGCCTCATCAATAACCTGTCCACGCGCCACAGCCACCCGAGAAGACAATAAAAATCTGGCGCCTGCGCCGGTCACACGTGCACTGTAATGATGGGGAAATTGTGCCTACGTGATGTTACGAACATCTATTTTTTCAAGAAAGTAAAAGTTCCGCCCTCTATACCATAGTGTCGCGTATTCGGAAGCCAATTGTCAATGTGACATGAATTTTAAACTGGATTCCAAACTTGTGAATGGGATGTCGTTTCTGCTTAGTCGTTGGTGTTTTGGAGAAGTGTCTTCTACACTTCTCGGATGGGTGATAAATAATGCTTTTATTTTGGAAAGGTCATTATGATTTTATACTTCTTTTTTTTAGGTAAGTTTAGGGTTATGAATTTAAATTAATAATTATATTATTATTCTTTTATTTTTTTTTTCTTACAAAAGTAAGTACTTCAAAATACTAATTCTGATAATTAAGAATGTTCAAAATCTAGTCGCAAGCTCGTCTTGGCGATAAAGAAATAACAGAAACTTGTCAAAATGTATTTTAAAATGTGTGTATTGTAAAATGTACGGAAGACAGCAGGTCAAGCTACCCCGAACTGTCAGATGTTCCTAATCAACCTTGAGCCTTAATGTTTTAAAGATAAAGTTGAAAATCTAATAAAGAAATCTGACAGATTGGTAGCTTAATGTGCTGTCGTCTGTACATTTGAAGTATTTTTTGACAAATTTAAATTGAGATCAGAGTAGGATCGTTCTTAAAATTAGTAGTTACCCCTGAGTTTAACGCAATACAAAGACCAATCAGATATACAGGTGACTGCACGGTATTGATTGCTGCGCTGCGTGTCGCGGGTTGAATTCCAGCACAGAATAAACATTTGTATGGCCTTAATGAATGACGTTGTTCCTGGTCTGGCTATTTGTGTATGTATGTTTATATGTTTATAAACGCACCCACGATACAGGAGAGACGTGTGAGCAAGGCTTTCTTAAAAAAAAAAAATATTGAGAGGACAGTCAACTAATGTATACTATACCTACTAGTAGCCTCGCGCGACTTTGTACGCGTGTTTTTATACTAATGCTCCGCTCCTATTGATCACAGCGTGTTGTTATATAGCTAAAAGCCTTCCTGGATTAATATACTATCCAACGCAACAATATTTTTTCAAATCAGACCAGAAGTTCCTGAGATTAGCACGTTCAAACAAACAAACAAACTCTTTAGTTTTCTATATTAGTATAGATTAAACCTTCAATCGAGGAAACGCAGTAAAATATACTTACTTATAACGAAGCGCATATATTAATCTTGGAATACGAAATTAAATATTCCTATTAGAACAAAGCAACACATAGCGAAATCCAATTGGAATAGCACCATATGAAACATCTGAGACCAACTACCATAAGAGACTCTAACAAGATATATTCAAATGCATTCTAAGTATGTAACACTTACTAACTAGAACAGTCAATGAATCGCAGCTTTAATTACTGACTAAATACCTACGACGCATGCGCACTGACTGCCAACGCAAATCTATTGCTAGGCGAAGCCTCCTTGCTGTGATTGGAGGAGCCGTCGCCAAGACTCCGAAACAGAGCCAATGGGCTTGCACCAATCAACAATAGGTGAACGTAGCTACGCCTGTAACGGTACTTTGCTTAGTTCCATTTAGAATAAGCTTAGATGGTAGAAATCCGACGTGGAATGTACTTAGTTATAAACTTATGATGGCACGGTAAGTTGTTGTGGTGTAAGTAGGTGGTTAAAGGGTCTTACATAGTTTCAATATTTGGATACGGGACAGTGTTGTTTGATTTGATTTAATAGTTTTCAGGTAAGTTAAATTTTATCATGCGAAGATTTCGATAATTAAAAATTATCTTAGAAATTACGATGTAGAGTAGGTTGTTGTGCCTACAGCCTATGTCCAGCAGTGGGCTGCAATGTCTGTTGTGTAAAATGTGAAACAGAAACAAAAATGTTTATTTCCTGAATATTTTTATATCGTTCATTTGAAAGCTTTACACTTACTAATATTCTAGATTTTTAGGGTTTCGTAGCCAAATGGTAAAAAACGGAACACTTATAGATTCGTCATGTCTGTCTGTCCGTCCGTATGTCACAGACATTTTTTTCCGACACTATAAGAGCTATACTATTGAAACTTGGTAGGTAGATGTATACTAGGAATCGAATTAAGATTTTGATGCAATAATAAAAAAATAAAAAAAATATTGGGGCCTCCCTATACTTATAACTGAAACACATTTCTTTTTTCATCAAACATAGGTACGTGTGGGGTATCTATGGATAGGTCTTCAAAAATGGTATCGAGGTTTCTATTTTTTTTTTCTTCTAAACACCAAATAGTTTGCGTGACAGACGCTTGCAAAGTGGAAAAAGATGCCCCCCCTCTGACTCCTAAAATAATAAAATGAAAAATAAAAAAAGAACAATTATGATGTACATTACTATAAAAACTACACACGAAAATTGTTTTGAACGAGATCTAGTAAGTAGTTTTTTTTTAATACCTCGTGAATCGTAAACCGCTTATTACCGCATAATATTTCATACAAATAACTTAAATACTTTAATTTCATAAATCAATGGTACGGAACCCTTTGTGCGTGAGTCCGACACGCACTTGGCCGGTTTTTTAATTCTGTTTAGAATAAACTAAGATATGGAATTCCAGTAAGAATCGGTTTCATACTCTAATGACTCAACAAAAATGTTGCTTAGATGTTTAATGGAATAAGTTGAGGTGCATCGAAGTTGGTCGCTTATTGGAAACTCCGATATTAATGTGAATTATTTTAGTACTAGCATGGCCTGCGGTTTTAACCGCATAAGTTTCAATCTCGTGGGAATATCGGGATAAAAGTTCCCTGTAACATACAGAAAACTTTCCTGGTTATAAACCGTCTATTTTCAATATTCTATCCTAATCCGTTCCATAATTATTGCGTAACCTTAAAATTTAAGTCGTGGTGGCCTAGTGGTTAAAACACCAGTCTCTCAACTATAAGTGTGCGGGTTCGATTCTAGGTCAGGCAAGCACCAATGTAACTTTTCTAAAGTTATATGTACTTTCTAAGTATATCTTGGACACCAATGACCGAAGGTGAAGGAAAACATCTTGAGGAAACCTGGACTTATATAAGTCGGTAATCGCCAACACGCATTGAGCAAGCGTGGTGATTACGCTCAATCCTTCTCTGTACGAGAGAAGACCTTTTCCCAGCAGTGGGACGATAAAAGGTTGATGATGATGATAATGAGTTATTGCGTGAAAGATTAACATACATCCATCCAACCATGTATACAACGTTATTTTTTGTTAATGCAAAACCTGGATAATTTGTTCATAATTGAATTGAAACGATTCCAATCATTTTTACACCATGTTAGATTTTTTCCCAAATACATTTCGAAATTGTTGCAGTGCGGTTACTGAGCGCTCTACGCACCTTACGGTAGATCATCGCCCCCGCAACAGCTGACGCCAGAGGTCAATGCACCGCTCGCGCGCGAGCGGAGCGTGGGCCATACTTTTGTTGGGACAACCAAGTAGGATAACAAGCTCATAACTTTGTGGTTTTTAAAGATATCTTTTTGAAATTTTGTATATAGATTCTTTACTTAAAAATACTGGACACATGTTTCGGGTTTCGCATATACCTACAAAAAATAACGCTGTATAAACTTTCACGTTTATAATATTACTAGGTTTTGTAGTAGATGTGCAATAGTTTTGAAAGTATTATTTCCTTTTGTGGATTTGTTCTTTTGGAAATTGAAATACAGGGCGGCAGGGATGTCAACGCAAACCATAAGTTTTTTTTCAGTCAGATGCACTTGTAGCGGTACCTACAAATAAATAACGCGTCATACTGACGTCACACGAATTCTACATCTCGCAAGCAGAGTTTACCGTATAACTAACATACATACAACTTCCCAACCTCAACCGTGGGGCAAGTGCCCGCCAGACATAACACCCGTCTGGTTGGAGGATCCTCCCTTTTTTATGGAGGATAAGTGAACTTTCTTCCTGTTCCTAATACCTCCGTACACTTAATCCTTTGTAACAGGCTTGTAATTCTATACCTATCCCTACAATCCTTTATCAATCATACCATTTATAATTGACTAGCTGCGCCTCGCGGTTTCACCAACGTTTTTTTATATGTCCCCCTCCTATTGGCCGCAGCGTAATGTTATATAGCCTAAAGCCTACCTGTATTAATGGGCTATCCAACGCAAAAAAAAATTCCATATTGGACCAGTAGTACCTGAGATTAGCGCGTTCAAACAAACAATCAAACAAACAAACTCTTCAGTTTTATATATTAGTATAGATATAATTTTCATGAGATAAATAACTTATTACATATCTCTCAAAATAATTAACATAAATATTCTGCAAATTTCAAAAAATGCACTACATTCTACAAACCGTTTACTTTGTTAAAGTTAATATAATATGGTGGTAATATAGTATAATCAGATTTTGTAATTATTGTTGTTTCTATAAACAGAATAATATGAGGGTTGACGTATCGTGAAAAAAACCATAAATAAATAATAAAAATAATAAATAAATAATTTATTTACTTTACCTGAAGTAGCCCTGTAGCGTGTTTACATACCATACAAAACCAAAAAGTGGTGTAATTAATACAACATCGCGAACAAACATATGTTAAGATGTAATTTAGCTTTAAATCCAAGCGATAATCATTATGTTAATCATGTTTTAATTAAGCGAAATGATTAATTAATATGTTGTTCTTGCTTTTAAGTACACCATTTACTTGAAGGATGACGTTTCAACTGCCTCAGGCTCCTGACCACAGACTACAATTAGAGTAACACGCTAAATATTGATATAATTGGTTTGCGCCCTCTAATTTGACCGCCTATGCCGTCAATTTTGTACAAGAAATACATTGCAGACTGCTCGACGACATTTTTATGTGATTAACTTATTTTCAGTCATTATTTTGACATGTTTTTCAATGTTACTGATATGTAATTTTCATTAAACAAAACGTATAATATTTTGTTTAAAGATTTGTTTTAAAATATGGAATTTCAAATGAAAACAAGTCACGCGAGCTTTGAGAGTACTAAAATACTTAGATATCAGTAAATAAGTGGCTAGATACCGTCGTTACTTATACGCTGTTGCTTTTTTAAGAGCAGATCATCGTATGTACATGTAGCCTGAAGCAGTATCAACACCCCATGTTGGCGCAACACGCATGATATGTACATGTTAAACGAGTAACATTTCTTTACTCTCATTTGGTATAATTTACCGTCACATACCAACATATAGTATTTAGCAACAATATACATACAAAACCGTCTAGTCCAGTCGAAGCTTCACTATATGTTCATAATTAATCTATACTCATCTATAAAGCTGAGGAGTTTATTTGTTTGTTTGAACGGGCTAATCTCAGGAACTACTGGTCCCATTTCAAAAATTATTTTTGCGTTGGATAGCCCATTAATCTATCCATTAATAAAAAAACATATCGAAACCTACGTAGATGAAACCGCGAAGCGCAGCTAGTTAATAATATACATACACGATTCCTCTGTAAGATCAGACAGATAATCGTTTGATGAAGCTCCGCCATTTGTTTGATAAATGAATAATCGCCACGGATGAACTGAAAATAAAAAGCACAACACTATGGTGTGCGAACTTTATACTAAAGGTATAAATAAAAAACATGGCGTTGTTTAAATACACTCGGTACCCAAGTGCGGTGCAGTCACCACTTAAAATTTATTGCAATATTAATAATATTAAAGTGACGTTTATTGTTCGCTAGCCATCGTTTACGCATAATGAAGTATGAGAACTATTCTTTATTAGTAACAAAGTACAACCGTTTATATTATTTCATTAAAAATTATTAATAAATTAAAAGTGCTCTATTGACCGATCAATGTCCTAATAAGCGTGTAAGAATCTGTGTAACAATGTAGAAGAATTTTAACAATAAGCAAGTGCAGATGAAGACGGTTATTGTGAGTTAAAAGATATCATAATTTATTATAATCACCGCTGATGCAGGGTTCAGACTAGAGCGTAACGCAGGACTATGATGTAGGTGCGTTTAATGGAATGGACATTGGCTGCTGCCGGGGCGTGCCCGCGGCGCTGCCCGGCGAGCTCACACGAATGCTTCTGTCGCGTGGTTACGTGCTATTAACCGCGGTGGCCGCTCGCTACTAGTCGACGGACTAACTATAAATTACACGAATTATACAGTGGGGCCGCGTACGCGAGCATGTGATATATTGTGGTATGGCGATCGCGCTGAACAGCCTCCGTGTCAGCGCACGTGAAATTACACACCCAACCGCGATGTTTGCGCGCAACAACGCTAATACCCCGCGCACGCGCATCGCATTTTATTTGCGATTGTTATTTCGTAAATGATAGCCCTACGCGCGCCTAGAGAAGTTATTGCCTCTAACCCAAAGTTATTTACCAAGAGACAGAGTCGGAGAACGTTTGTTCTGATGACAATCAGAATCTGTCTGTGTCGCGCGACGTGGTATTATCATTTGTATTGCATGTAACTCCGGCTAAAACTCCGATGTAACTTTAGCTGACTGTATAATTTATTGAATAACGCATTAAATAACTATTTACACGAGCTCGTCCTTACATACGTACGATCGATATAAATTATTTTAATAACGCTTTTCTGACACTGAATATAATTAATTCGTGAAACCGATGCGGTTATTAAAAACGTAAATAAATTTGCGAAATGACAGCATAATTACGGCAAGAGGCCTATTTAAAATGTCTGGTATCAGCAAAAACGCGAGTGTACCGAGTTGATTCCAATCAAAGTGGTAGGCCGCCTTTCTCAGTCCATTAAGTCAAAGGCTTTATAATCCAATTAAATTACTTATATCGATCAAGATGCATTTTACATTATTGTCTTAATTATGAGTTATATGTCATCTTTGACAGCATCTTGCAAAATTTAGATCCTCATCATTAAAATTCGTGTTTTTATTGCATGTAACGAGGTAGAAAAATGAAGTCCAATGAACTCAAATGTTTATTATTTTTTATTTTATATCAAAAAAGTTACTAAAAAAATATTATTTTAAATGTAGCCACAAAGACACTTAAATTGTAGTCCGACGGAAACATCACCAACAATTTCAAAATGTTACATAACAATGTCCACACTAATAACAGCTACCACCACAGACTACCTACCTTCACTCGGTGGTAGGCCATAACATCGGCTGCCGGCAGAAGTTACCACCCAGCAGACAAAGTCTTGCCGCCAAGCGATTCGTCGTGTTCCGGCATGATGTCTGGTGAAGCCGTACGGAGGACGGGTCTGAGCAGTTATGTTGCGATGTGGGCCGGGTACGATGCGCCAAATGTTGTTGTGTCGGGAGTTTGGTTGCGGAAAGTCTCCAGATTAATCTCCCTCTAGCGCAGCATCGTTTGGTCGTGTTGGTCTTGGGTTTAACATTGCATCACCTCGCTCAACTGCCGTCATCCTTCCTATTCCTAAGTTTTTAAGTGAATAGGCTTAATAAACTAGTGCGCTTTACACTCAACGATTGCATCACTGCTTACCATCAGGCGGGATTGCAGTCAAGCACTAGTTTATAATTATTAAAAAAAAACGGCTTATTGAGAACAACTTAAAATTAATTTAAACATTCCCACGATTTGATTTCAATTACAGAATTCTTAATTAAATAGGCACAAGTATAACTACACTTGTTTTATGAATCTTCATCACTTTCTCCGCTCGTAAAATCGGCCTTCGATTTTATCGAAGGCTTACTGAGGACGCGAGTAATTAACAGGTACATAATAAGGTTTGCGAGGAGATGTTTATTATATTTTTAATTAATAGCGTCATTTGTGTGAGTTTAGGTGTGAAAGGTGTGCTGTCTCCCGTGTTACTTGCATTAATTGCCTTTTAGGTTCCGTACCAATTAATGTTAATGACACACTCGGGAAAGTTCTACGATAGTTTAATTTCGTAGCATTTCGTAGCACTCGTTTATAAGCGTTATTCGGTTAATGACTCATTGCAACCGAACGTTCTATGGGACTTCGACAAAGCATAAATTACTTGAAATACGAAGGTACATACATTCGTATTTCAAGTAATTTCTGCTTTGACGACAGCACGTCAAGCTACTACAGTCTGCCAGATTTCTTCATTAGATTTTCAACTTTATCTTTTAAGCTTTAGGGCTCAAGATTGATTGGAAATAATTGTCAGTTTCGGGTAGCTTGAACTGCTGTCGTCCGTAAATAATGTTAAATAAGAAAAAAAGACATTTAAACTTTGAGCCCGATAGTTCGGTTTAATTCAGTTTTTATAAGGTTTATAAGGTTTTAATGGCAATCGTAGCAACTATTGACAATAAATTAATAATTCTAATACAATTTAATATATTTTTGTGTTTCACGCCATCTATACAGCCGAACATTATTTAAAAGTCAGTACCACGAACCTACCCTTAAAAACAACCCCTGCGCTAGCGCCGATCGAACGCCATCTGCTATCCTTTTGTAGAAATGTTTCACTTTGGTTGAACCGCGTATCGATTGTAGTTTCCTTTAGCTCAAGGGTTGGGTATAGATGGCGCAGCTGTGCTACTTTAAGGGTAGTTTTGTAGAAAGATAAGATTTGATATATGTGTGTAATATGATGACGAGTTTTGGTAAACTCCGCTGGTGTCTTCTTTTATTAACAAACCAGCTTTCCGCCCGCGGCTTCGATCGCGTGGAATTCGGATATGTCGCGCTTTTTAGATTTCCCTCGGGAATATGAATTTCTTTTCAAAAAAAGGTAGCCTATGTCCTTTCTCAGGGTCTAAAGATTGTCTGTGCCAAATTTCATCAAAATCGGATGAGTGGTTTAAGCGGGAAAACGTAACAATGTGAAAAATAAAAATGTAAATATGTAATTTACATATTTTTATCATCATCAACCTTTTTTATCGTCCCACTGCTGGGCACTGATTTTCTCTCATACAGAGAAGGATTGAGCGTAATCACCACGCTTGCTCAATGCGGGCTGGCGATTTCAGACTTAAAGTCCAGGGTTCCTCAAGATGTTTTCCTTCACCTTCAGTCATTGGTGTCCAAGATATACTTAGAAAGTACATATAACTTTAGAAAAGTTACATTGGTACTTGCCTGACCTGGGATCGAACCCGCGCACTCATACTTGAGAGGCTGGTGTTTGAACCACTAGGCCACCACGACTTATTTTTATATTGTTTCTAATACAATGACTACTTCTTATTGCTTATGAGTTTTTTAGATTTGTGTATAAGACGAGTTATACTCTTGATTTACTATTTTTTTACTACTATTAGTAGTATACTATAAGCACACTTCTGCTTATCTATGTTGAAAAGAAATGTCGTATTTATTAAGCTTTATTAAAATTAAATTGATAAACTAAAACAATGCACTGAACTGATATGAATATTCATTAAAAACTCTTTATATGCGTGTTACATCTAACGGGAAATCATTTATTTTTTATGTACATTTCATTTTTGTTAAGACTATAAATGTCAAAGTAAATGGACATTCATTGGTGGCATAAATTAAATACGCACTAGCAGCTTAAGCACTGTGATTGCTGGCGTAGATATGTACTCAATTTATTAATAAAGTGAAATAATTTCTTGAATATCCAGCTGTTATATTATTCATGTTAATCATCATCATCATCATCATTAACCTTTTTATCATCCCACTGCTGGGCACAGGTCTCCTCTCATACAGAGAAAGATTGAGCGTAATCACCACGCTTGCCCAATGCGGGTTGGCGCAATGTGGGTTGGATTGCGGGTTTTTTGATTCATGTTAATATTCTTAGATAATTTTTAGAGATGTACCGACTACCACTTTGGCCGACTAGCCGACTAGCCGACTAGTCGGCTGTAAAGAGGCCGACTATTTGGAATTCTAAACCAATTACCAAAGAGGAGACATTTGAGATCAAAGTGGCCAGTGCCTACTACAAAACGCCAATTTCATATGTAAGGACCTAAGTTAGTAAGTTAGAAGTCCGGATTAAACAATAAGATACTTTTCATCCCGGAATAATTTGATATTCCCGAGATTTCCAAGGATTACCGAGATTTCCAAGCGCGATATAACCGAAGTCCACGCGGGCGAAACCGCGTGCGGAAAGCTAGTAATGAATAGTTAAGGTTTTATTTCATTTCAGTTCCCCTGATATAGTACATATTAATGAGAAATACATACAAAGTAAACGGCCGACTAGTCGGCGTTTTTGCCGACTAGTCGCCGACTACTCGCCGACTACAAAAGCGGCCGAATAGTCGGCTTTACCGACTAGTCGGCGACTAGTCGGTACATCTCTAATAATTTTCAAGGGCCTTCATATTATTATAATTTGACCAAGATTATGTCTGGATTTTAAAAGAGACTGTTACCTCTAAGTTTGTTTCGGCCTTCCTTCTCAGAGTAGTCTTTTTTTATATATTATAAACTAGTGCTTGTCCTAGCTAGCTTGTAATCTCGCCTGACGGTAAATGTGTGACGGCAGTGATGCAATCGTTGATGGTAAAGCGCGATAGTTTATTAAGAGCCTATTCACTCTAGCCTTGAAGACACTCAAAATGTAGTCCGACGGAAACAACGCCACTGCCAAATGTTTCCAGTCCCTCGATGTACGCGGTATAAAAGACGAGGCGATTTTTTTTTTTTATATATATATTATAAACCAGCGCTTGACCGCAATCCTGCCTGATGGTAAGCAGTGACGCAATCGTTGATGGTAAAGCGCGATAGTTTATTAAGAGCCTATTCACTCTAGCCTTGAAGACACTCAAATTGTAGTCCGACGGAAACAACGCCACTGCCAAATGTTTCCAGTCCCTCGATGTACGCGGTATAAAAGACGAGGCGAAATTTTTTTTATATATATATATATTATAAACCAGCGCTTGACCGCAATCCTGCCTGGTGGTAAGCAGTGACGCAATCGTTGATGGTAAAGCGCGATAGTTTATTAAGAGCCTATTCACTCTAGCCTTGAAGACACTCAAATTGTAGTCCGACGGAAACAACGCCACTGCCAAATGTTTCCAGTCCCTCGATGTACGCGGTATAAAAGACGAGGCGAAAATTTTTTTTTTTTTATATATATATATTATAAACCAGCGCTTGACCGCAATCCTGCCTGATGGTAAGCAGTGACGCAATCGTTGATGGTAAAGCGCGATAGTTTATTAAGAGCCTATTCACTCTAGCCTTGAAGACACTCAAATTGTAGTCCGACGGAAACAACGCCACTGCCAAATGTTTCCAGTCCCTCGATGTACGCGGTATAAAAGACGAGGCGAAAATTTTTTATTTTTTTATATATATATTATAAACCAGCGCTTGACCGCAATCCTGCCTGATGGTAAGCAGTGACGCAATCGTTGATGGTAAAGCGCGATAGTTTATTAAGAGCCTATTCACTCTAGCCTTGAAGACACTCAAATTGTAGTCCGACGGAAACAACGCCACTGCCAAATGTTTCCAGTCCCTCGATGTACGCGGTATAAAAGACGAGGCGAAATTGTTCGTTCGGATCGTTAAGGTGTCAACAACGTAGGTAAATGTGGAAACTCGCCGTACGACGGGTCGTCCGATGATGGAACGGAGATGAATTAAATCTTGCGATTCCCTCGCACACTCTCCTAAATGCATCTTAAAGAACATCGACAGGCTGGCTACTCTACGCCTGTGCTCCAGGCTTTGGAGACCGTTTTGAGCTAAATCAGGGTCGCCAATTAGCCTCTTCGTACGCCTCTCCACTGAATCCAAAGTAGCCAGGTGGCATTTTGCAGCACAAGCCCAAATGTGGCTGCAGTACTCCACACACGAACGGACGCGTCAGATAGGAAACGCCGAATTCATCTAGATAAAAAAAGGGAAAATAAAGTAAACTAATACTATACAAACAAAAATATACAAATAAATATGTATTTATACAAACCTTACTTACTTAATCGGCTCATAATGTTCCCACTTTGGGATACAGGCCTCCTCTCGGTGAGGGGGAGTGAGCCGTAATCTACCACGCAGGCCCACTGCGGGTTGACAAACCTTCTGATATAAAATTAGTAATTTATACCGTGATTGAGGAAAACCTTATCATTTGAAACATTTTTGGGTGACCCAGCCAAAATTTTTATTATTACCTTAGGTAAATAAAAAACAACTAAACTTAAAATTATGTTAAATATGGCGCCGAATTTCTTGTTAACAAACTAAACTAATTTTAAGTTAAGTGCGCCTTTTCCTTTTTATTTCATTAAGAAAGGGATAGGAGATAACATTTTAGTATGATCCTGCCAAATTAAGGTATTCCATAGACAGTTTCCAGCGGCATTTTAGTATGTTCATGCCAAATTAAGGTATTCCATAGACAGTTTCCAGCGGCATTTTAGTATGTTCATGCCAAATTAAGGTATTCCATAGACAGTTTCCAGCGGCATTTTAGTATGATCATGCCAAATTAAGGTATTCCATAGACAGTTTCCAGCGGCATTTTAGTATGATCATGCCAAATTAAGGTATTCCATAGACAGTTTCCAGCGGCATTTTAGTATGATCATGCCAGATTAAGGTATTCCATAGACAGTTTCCAGCGGCATTTTAGTGTGATCGTGCCAAATTAAGGTATTTTTTTTATTTCATTAAGAAAGGGATAGGAGATAATATTTTAGAATGATCATGCCAAATTAAGGTATTCCATAGACAGTTTCCAGTGGCATTTTAGTATGATCATGCCAAATTAAGGTATTCAATAGACAGTTTCCAGCGGCATTTTAGTATGATAATGCCAAATTAAGGTATTCCATAGACAGTTTCCAGCGGAATTTTAGTATGATCATGCCAAATTAAGGTATTCCATAGACAGTTTCCAGCGGCATTTTAGTATGATCATGCCAAATTAAGGTATTCCATAGACAGTTTCCAGCGGCATTTTAGTATGATCATGCCAAATTAAGGTATTCCATAGACAGTTTCCAGCGGCATTTTAGTATGATCATGCCAAATTAAGGTATTTTTTTATTTCATTAAGAAAGGGATAGGAGATAACATTTTAGTATGATCATGCCAAATTAAGGTATTCCATAGACAGTTTCCAGTGGCATTTTAGTATGATCATGCCAAATTAAGGTATTTTTTTTATTTCATTAAGAAAGGGATAGGAGATAACATTTTAGTATGATCATGCCAAATTAAGGTATTCCATAGACAGTTTCCAGCGGCATTTTAGTATGATCATGCCAAATAAAGGTATTTTTTTTATTTCATTAAGAAAGGGATAGGAGATAACATTTTAGTATGATCATGCCAAATTAAGGTATTCCATAGACAGTTTCCAGCGGCATTTTAGTATGATCATGCCAAATTAAGGTATTTTTTTTATTTCACTAAGAAAGGGATAGGAGATAACATTTTAGTATGATCATGCCAAATTAAGGTATTCCATAGACAGTTTCCAGCGGCATTTTAGTATGATCATGCCAAATTAAGGTATTCCATAGACAGTTTCCAGCGGCAGCGGCGGGTTTTCAACAGACTTCAGTTTACAGCGCGCGGTGGTTCCTGTTAAAATTATGTTAAATATTGCGCCGAATTTAGGTCAGGTGCGCACTAATTTGACAGGTCTAAACTAAAATTTATCTTCCGTCTTTTTCATAATGAAATAAAAAGAAAAAGATGCACTGAACATGAATTTAGTTTAGTTTGTGAACAAGGGAACCGAGGACATTACTTGGACTAAACTTAATTATGATAATAAAATATGTAAGCTCATAATTTTATCTTTAATCAGTTAGCAGCATCTTTTTATCAAAACATCCATAGTTACCTTGTTTCGAGTTCATACAATGATGTGACTCTATAATAGGGTAACACCACAGTTCATAATACAGGTGCCTTAGAAGTAGTCGGACAGTGTCGCGCGCCTACGCACCTGCCATAACCTGCCTCCTTTAAGAATGTAGTTCACACGCAAATGACAGATTTTGGTGAGAATTATTAATATCGAAAAGTTTACTGTGTTAAAATTAAAGTATTGTTTGCCTGTGATTTAACTATCGAGAACGGCGTGAGATCATTTCGGCTAGAAGTGTCATATATTGTCAAGGAGTGTGCGCCACGCTACACCTGCCGAAGTTACCGGAGATTTTCGGTGTCAATGATTTCCGTTTTGGTATGCATTAAATCGCTTTGGTTTTTGGTACAAATGTACAAAGGATATTTTTTTTAAACTGATATCTTAATTATAACTCGCTTTGTGAGTAGGTTTTGTAGAAAATATTACATCTCCATTTTCCTTACAACTTAGTATTCTAATCTATCTCCATGCCAGCTAAAAACTTAAAGAGCGACTTGTGAACTATAAATATCAAAAGATCTAACATTATAATGAGAGTAAGCCATCAAATAAAGTGCCATTGGCGACTCACTGGGCTAGGTTACGCATGAGCGTCATCAGGTCCGTTTCGTCTCACGGTACTCAGGCAGGTGCACTGCCTGAGTACCGTGAGACGAAACGGACCAATCGACTTGTACATAAAGAATCATTAACTTTTGAGAAAAATGAACTAGAACTTTTGACCGATCGGTAATGAAGTTAAGTGCTACGGCGTAGACGCTACGCAGTAGCTACAACTTTCCTAACTACTACAAATTTTTGTTTACTGGTTTTCAGATAAAACATTGAAACGTGTTTGTAAGCACTTGAACTCTCCTATCCCCAAGCGATATTTACACAGGTTTATGCAGAGCAGTATCCCAAAAAGTTTACAAGCCTCGTTTAATAAAACAAAAGCTCTGGGACAATATTAATAACGTAATATCGTCGCTGATCGGTTTACAACGTCTATTCTCTATAACGACTTCTAAATAGAAGACGTGAACCGAGCCCGTCTTCCGAACATGGTAATGGACGGGATAATTACGCGCAACGACGTGCAACAATAGCGGCGCGAGCTTACCGCTCTATGGCATAATAAGCGCCGGCGTATTTTGATCAGCGCAACAAGTGGCGTGCGGGCGGCGGGGCGCGTGCCGCGCGCGCGCCGTCCAAGCTCCCCTGCCCCGCGCTTCGCCCGCCGCCCGCCGGCGCGCGCGCTACTTAGCGTCGGGGGTGCGCGCCACCTCCGCCAATCCACCGGCGAACTCCGCGCGGCACAGACAAGTGCACTCTCGATACACACTCCTAGTTTACTCGTACATTCGCGATGCCGATGGCGGCTATTCATACGTACCAAAATCTTGGTGTCGATCAGAAACTGACGCACCTTCAATCTCAGGCTCCACGGAGATTAGCACCTGCTCCAGTGGATCCTAGCCGCTGCAAGAAAAAATCTTATATTCATCAGCCCTACCCGACCCAGCCTGCCTCCGTAGCACGAAGGAACGCTCGTGAGCGGAACAGAGTGAAGCAAGTAAACAATGGTTTTGCGGCCCTGCGTCAACACATCCCTTCAGCTGTCTCCGCAGCTCTAGCTGGAGGAAGAGGATCTTCAAGGAAGCTGAGCAAAGTGGACACTTTGCGACTGGCTGTGGAATATATCAAAAGTTTGAAGCGGTTACTTGAGGAAAGCGAAGAGGGCTGCTCCGACTCGTCAGGAATAGTCATGACGAGTGGTGGGCCGCACACTCCACCACTCTCGGAAGAGTCTCACTCGCCAGCCCCCTCGTTCGTATCCGAGTCGTCCGCGGGCCCGGGCTGTCACGATGCTTACGACTCCTACGAGCCGATGAGTCCTGAAGATGAAGAGCTTCTAGACGTCATATCGTGGTGGCAGCAACAGTGAGATTGGAGGTGAGTCCAAGTTTTTCTTGTTTACATTTTCGAAAACCGATTTATTATTGTTTGTTGAACTCACCTTTATTATAAATTTTATATTTAGAGTATCTATATTTCCATGAGATATCACTGCACGATATTTCGTGAATGAATTTTTTAGTTTATTAACATAACCTTCAAGGTTTGATAATGATAGTCTTATCGCCGTGTTTGCTTTTGTCGCGTCGTCTGTTAATATTAGCTTCAAAGTTATCCATTTTTTTTATTAGTAATTTGGTAAAGCTAGATTAGAAGGTAAACGTTTAAAGCTTATCACCGTTTTAAGTCAAAAATAAATTTTATAATATTTATTCACGTTCACAAACTTCGCATAGAGTCAGGTAGTTAAAGCTTATAAGTATTTTTTATGCCAATCTTTTAGTCACGGTTGCGTTGGGACAGAATCTTTTATGTTGCACAATTTGAATGAAGATTCACCTTCATCCTAAGCAAAAAGTAAACACATCGACTATTATGACTGAGCATTGAACCGTAAGATAGACTTTATCTTTTCATTGTAGTATTAGACGAACACAATGGCATGCCTGCAACAATGGCGAATGTTAAAATATGTCGCTTTATAAAAGCTCGCAAGTCACAGCTAGGTAACATTTTTTATGATCAAAGGTAGACTTTTCTATTTCAAGTTGTAGATAGTAGGGACCCGCATTCCACCTTCTTATTTGCTTCAATAGCCGAACAGCAATTACTTCTAACAATCTTGCGGTTCGCCCCGCATGTAGTGAGAAAATTGCACATAAAAGTTATCTATTCTAATAATAAGTGGCCTAACAGATGACTCCGATTCCCAAGTGGCATGCTCTGTTTTTCATAGATATCTAGAAAAAAGAAATCTTCCCAAGTTAATGCGTTTCGTCCGGTCAGTGAGAGTTTTTAGCCAAAACTCACCATATGGTCCTTCTTGATAGATTAAGCAGAACCGGTAGCGCCGCAACTAAAAACAAGATATTATAAGTCGCAAAAAATGTTTTGAGACGCTTCGTCGGCTATTAATTTATTGTACCGGAAGACGAAATCTCAAGAGGAAATAGAAGGGCGGCGAGCGAGGCACACGTGTTACAATATTTGCTAAGTTCTATGCAAACATATGGCGATATCGTGCACTGTTCATGGGAATTATTTACAGTCTTGAATCTCTATATTTAGGATTTAGATTATCAGTTATTTTCAAAGCATTGACGCAAATCATAGCAAAATTTGCTTTTTTTCCTTCAAAGATTTCAAATATGTTTCTTCTCTTTCCCAGGAACTCGTACATTGCGGTGATCAAAGTGCGGCCAATCAGCGGCTTGGTGATTATGAAAAAACGAGTAATCCTCCAGAGGAGCCGAGCATCGGAGCGTGAGGGCTCCGAGAGAACCTCTAATTAAGCGCAATCAGTATATTCCTAATGAGAGGGGATAATGGTGGACTGTAACGACCCCATCGAAGAATTCCCCGAGCGACTGGACACCGAACGAATACCCCCACTGCATTTCCCACATCGATGGAATAGCACTAAGAAGACTGAATCGATCATTTATTTGTTCCACTTACGTATTTAGTTATAATGTGAGTCGACATAATGCTGTGCCTTAGTATAGCCTTACGTATAACTTCCACTTAGAATATAACCTTTACAATTGTTCATAATTGTTATCTAGTCATTAACATTTAAGTAGTTATAGTTTATGTTCAGATTTTTGAACGAACTTTGGGTGCCTTGTTTTGTCCTCAAGTTCGTTCAATTTGTAAAATAAAATTTTTGAAAATCTTGAGACAAAGACTTGTAATGTAAATAGATAAGTTAGCACCCTAAGACAGATTCCTAATATTATAAGATTTTTATGAAATAGTTATAAAAAATACCAGTATTCAACCATTTGGTTGTATCTGTAATTAAATACATTTTTTTTTTATAAATTCCTACTTATGTTTTTTAATCACCCAATTTTAATCATTCACAATAATATAGTATGCAAGAAAAGTTATTACTTAGTGCACAAGAATAAGGGCCACTACATCCATATTAAATTATGGCATGATACTAAAAATAACATCAAAATTGCACTCATAAATCTTTGCATACCTCTCGACTAATTTATACTATAAAATATTCCTTTTTTAAGCGCGTGTAGATAAGCGCTAATAAGCGTAAATGAACAAGCGTGATTTATTCACAGTACTTTACAGTCTCACATAGACACAGTGCCTCTCGAACAAATATACTAAGGACTAATTGGTGGAAATAATAAGGGAATATATTGAGAATGGTAGAAATAATAAGGGAATACATTGAGAAGTTAAAGAAATATTGTTGGAAAATAACAATAGAGAATTGTATTGCTTTATTTCTAGTTGCAGGCAATTGTTTGTAGATTTCCAAGCCACTGCGTGCCACTAACTTTTAACATAAATTATAAAAAAAAAATCGTAGCAAAGTCACAATTTTAAATGTACCTATGTGTGTATATTTTTTAAGCAATTGATACGAGATGTGGGAACGTTTCTGATGTCGAAAATAAAGTTTGTATATCTGTGAATCTGAAATTCAAGACTTAGGTACCTACGGTATAGGAAGAACGGGACTTTATGGGGTTCCGCGAAGAATTGCGTTCTAGCCGCAGAGCATAGATAAACAAATAACAACTGGTTGGTAACTTTGATATCCCATCGACTACAATCACCAGAAGAACCTGTTTCACTTAGTTAACTCAGAATTGCTCACAACGATAAGCAGCTGATACACTCCGTGTTTTATGTTATCATAATCTTACAGAAGTTAATCTAAAATTCACACCTCTATAATTTATCTACCTCTAGTTACAACTCTGGGTAAAACAAACAAGCTAATATTCAATTACTTTACCGTAAATCATCACACACTCCGATGACATCAATAACTTATGACTGTCGATGCTTCATAAGTCCTTGAAATTAAAAAGCAACATTATCTACGGGTGTTTTATTAAAATTATTATACACACAGAACACAGGACGTTGCAAAATTATAAATAACAAAAGGTGCCTTTTCCACACGTGCCTCAACTCAAGTTACATTTTGCAACAGAAAAATAATAACATAGAAATGAAATACACGAAATGGGGGGCCTAAGCATACTTTGTGCATTTAATTTGAAAAAGACAATCCGTACTGCAACTGGATCACGTCGCCGCACCGCCCATCGTAATCAAATTGCAATAGTAATTTTTGATAATGGAAGGGAAGCACGAACCATTATGGGTGGATATTTCCGTCGGAGGATATTAATTGTTTGAGCGTGTTCATGTTCTTTACAAGACGAGATCTGCTAGATATGACAGGAACTTGACGAACACACCTGTGAATTTGCGAATGCTTTGTCGTTCAGTCTAGTTAATTTTCTTTAGTATTAATTGTTGGTTATTATGCGCTGGCGCATCCGTTTGCAACAAACTTGTTTCTCATTATCTTGTCTGTCTTGTTGCATACCTAGTGCCTACGTTCGTTTATATATCTATTATCACAATCTTGAAAAAGGAATGTTAATTTTAAATTCATTATCAAGTGTTAATTAATGGGAGTAGTACTTATTATTATCATCCCTAAGAGGTCATGGAAGTTCAGAAATAGTCTCCTCATATGGGTACAAAAAAATATTATAATACAAAAAAAAATATTAATACATAACCTTGCTAAGTTTCTGGAACTTTAAAGCTCGATGTAATGTCGCGGCGGCATCAAACGCTACGCCTGTGCCGCCCCGCAAAGTTTGGCAGCGCGGCGTCAGTTCGGCGCGCGGCGGCGCTGTCTCGTGCGAGCTCGGCTCCGCTCGTGCGTTTACGAGGCACGCGACCGTCGCGCGCGCTGCCCGCAGCTGCCTGCGACTGGTGACCACTTGCCCAGAACAGATTGCTTCGACGTACTGGAAATTATGAAAATGGTGGACGTGATTTTTGGTTTATGGACTTTTTATGAACAACTGCGACTTAATATGAAGATAATATTAATTATCTTCATATTAAGTCGCAGTTGTTTTGTTGTGTTTCGCAACTGTAGTTTCAGTTACCTTCAGTTTCATAGCCATTCTAACATTTAGTAATGTGTAAACAGTTTTCAGCATAGCTACAACTGTTTTAATTTATCTTGTTTGCAGTAACGTATTATCCAAAAGGTAATTTATCTTTCAAACAGCCTATTTCAGTAAGTACCACCAATGAATTCAGCGGACATTAAATTATTTTTAAACTTTTGGGAAACAATGGAACAGTAAATATTACCAAATTGCATTTGGCTTCACTTTATAGCTGGCTATGTTACTGATATAAATAATTGTGAATTAAACTGTGAAAAAAAAAAAGAAAAACAAAACGAGGTAATATTCGTTCGATATTACCTCGTTTTTTTTTTTCACAGTTACTGTAAATTGCATTTGGCTTCACTTTATAGCTGGCTATGTTACTGGTATGAATAATTGTGAAAAAAAAACGAGGTAATATTTTTTCGATATTACCTCGTTTTTTTTCTTTTTTTTTGCCATCTCCACTGGATGGATGGCTCAGAAAGTGACACAATATTGGTAGCAAAATTGACATTTGGCATCATAATTTTTTATACAATTTTTCTCCATATTCGAACGTGCCTCCAAGGGCTGCCCGGGCCCAAGAGACCCCTGGCCTTGGCCGCAAGTGTTACGTTGCCGCCAATAAGCGTGTGACCTAAATCCCTTGGCGACGCGCACGCACAAAACGCTGCTATTTTCGAATATCGATCAAGTTCAAGTGCCACTACATTTGGATGTTCTATTTTTTGCCCCTTTTATGTACCGTTGTGGCTAGCTTTCCTGTTGAAAATAAAAATCACTAATAAAATAATTTTTTACTTTATTATGAAATGTAGTGAAATTATATGAGGCTGACTTTTATAGGTTCCAAGTTTAGTGTGTTCATGTTCATACAATAAAAGTATAGAAATATTCACTGATGAATCATACCAAGTAATGACAACAATTATACACTTTTTGCTTTAACATAGAGTAGATAATCTACAAAATTATTTCCATCGCAAAGACAAAAAACGGTGGTGCTCCTGATGAATGACAGCGGTTATACGCACATATTATTTAAATTCTAAAGATAGTTTCAAAAACACCGATCTCCTTTAAATTTGTTGAAGCTGCGATATAATAAAAATACTGGATTCCAAACGGGACGCACAAACTGTAATGTCCACAGATAATGTCCTATTCAATGACTATTTAATTAATCAGTCGGCACAGAGGTGCCATAAATTCAGAGTCCGCAATAAACCTCATTAATGGCCTTTAATGAATTGGAACTCAGTAGCAGGTAGTTTTATCGAAAATATTCCGAATAGCTCCTCCGAAATTCCTATGAAACTAACAGTTACATCACAGTGTCATGTCACCGCTCTCTGGGATGCCACCCCTAAACTTTGCATTTAATTGCCACTTCCAAAAATGCGACCTTTAAATTCTTTACGTTCTTTATAACGAACCTTGTTTTTTCATACGCGAGTCCACTTAATATGAATTTATAAATTTTAAAAAATCATTTTATATATGTACCTACCTATATGATTGATTTAATAAAAAGTAGAAGTTTAGACATTAGTCAGTAGATGTTATTATAATTTTTATGTGTAATAGCACTGCATTTGCTACATAAAAACTTTTATAAACTGTTGGAAGCAATGGAGTCGACATAGATTATCTTAACAGTTTACCAATTTCATTAGAAATAAATGGATAAATAAATAAATAAATTAGATCGCTTCTTATGCGTGGTAAACATTCTTAAAGGAATCATGTAGTTTTCTTTATACATACTTACTTTTGATACGCCAATTAATTGAATTACCCGTTTCAATCTCATGTGACATGGCGCATTTCTGATTTTACGCATTTCCGAAATATAATATTAAATTATCATACTCCTTACAGGTATCACTTACACCATTAAAAACTTAGCTCGTCTGTATTCAGCGCACTTCATCTTGTTAACTCATGGCATCATATTACCGAGCGTAACCAATTTCTGCATGTTTTTTTTTTATTCACGAGAGAACTCACATTCGGGAGTTCTGAAGTTTTGAAGCTTTAAAGTCCTTCTCTATAATTTTCCCTGTTCGAACAAGTTATCGGCTTTAGTCAAAGGACCGTCGTGTCGCGCTATTCAAATAATTAGGGCCGATACAACAACTTGCTTCGATCGAATTAATCCACATAAAATCGCCTTGAGTCCTCTTTGGGTACAAAAACTTTCAACCATCACTGATATATAGAGCCTTCGCGAACGTCGACAATCATTTACACTTGTATCCAATAAAGCCATATTGAACTCTAAAATAATGATCCTCCATTATTACTGAATCCCCTCGAAATGTAAGATATTTGGTGACATCGATTATGTGTTTACGTTACCAATTTTGGTCGATAATTTTGTCGAGATCAAATTGGAAACTTGCATCGAGTTCATCGACCCATCCAGGTGGTAAGTGACAGTAAACATTACTTATCAATAAACGGAAGAAATTACGTTCCTATTGGTGTCAGTCAACATTGAACTGACCTCTCATAATGCGCTCTGGATTATGTATACCATCAACAATATCCACAATCAATTTAATTTTATCGGCGCGTGTGATCTGGACAGCTGTCAAAGCAATGATAACTATTTTAAAAGTATTTGATAGTCGAATTTACTTTTCTTTAACTTTTTAACTCAGACATACAACTTAAGTGCTTGGGATATTTACATACCTACCTGAAATATACGGTGACTAAATTTACTGACTTACAATTTACATACACTATAAGTACAGACACGTTCACAATTATCCAGGAAAACCTCAGCAAGAGGTAACATGTCATCCAGATCGACTCTAACGAAGGTTTGTTCAAAAAACGGTGTTCGCCTCCGGTGGTCCGCTGCTGTCAACGCAACCCGTCTACGCGAGACAGGGCTCGTTATGCAACAATACCGATGCGAATTACTTTAGAAGGCAATTATATGCCTATATTATTACTAATTGAGTTAAGTTCTAAGTAATTGACTGTTTTGCATGTGTAATTTGTAACATAACAGTATTTACGTTTCTTGAGAACACTGATGGAATGCCTTACAAAAATATGATTTTAATTCCCGTTGTTTAAAAGTTCTTGTCACGTATCTCATGAAGAAATTTGCCTAAGGTCTTGTTCTCTATGTAACGGAAGACGCTTGCATGACATCAAAGGGAACTTTACTTCAATCGCTTCCAATACCGAACTGTAATTGGCGATGCTGATCGACGCATTGTATGTCATAGGCGCTTCCGACTGATAACTAACAATCATCAAGTATTTGAAGCCAATTTCCCCTTTCACGGTTATTAAGCAGTGATGTGCGGTTCAAAATTTGCTAATAATGTACCACTTTGTTCTGTTCGGTTTCGAGCCGCTACGGTACTTAAAGTATATTAAACGTTAAGGTGTTGGTACTGGTAGGCATTCATTACGATTGGCACCGCCCAGAAGTCTGATCTTATGCGATGAAATGTACGATTATAAGGCAGAAATCAGATACGAGGTAATCGTAGTGCAAGAAGCTTTTCCGCAATCACGCGATCATGCTAAAGTCTGAGGCCTGCGATGTATTAAAATGCATGATTAGGGGTGGTAGCGTTTATTAAAAATATTTTAAAGATATTCCCACAGTGTTAATCAATGCTCGCATCTTGATATACTGCTTTATAATCACGGAGTAATCCAGTCACATTTATCAGACGTTAATGAGCTGATAAATTGATCACTATAGATAGAACCATTCACAAACAAGTAACATTACAAAAATATCTGTCCAAAAGCAATTTGTTAATGCTTATTTCTAAAAGGTAGCGCGGTATAGCCCGGCTCGCTTTATAAATGTTTCATTGGATTTTAAGTTTGATAAAGAGCCACATTAACAAAGTGCGTAGATAAGGTTCAGGATATACCTACTAATTCAAATCCAGTTTAAAATATATTATCTTTTTTCTTTCGACTTAGATAACGCTCGCTATCTGAATCGGCGCCCCGAAAAAATTTAATAATATTTTACGACACGTTTCTTAATTCATCAGCATCAGGTAATTTGATGAAGTGGTAGAACAAGGTATTGATCTTTAAAAAAATCAACTATTGGCGCATGTAATAAAGTTGTTTATGCAATGTGAGAATAATTTCACGGTTCGGAGGATCATTTCTGGTTATTCCAACCGCACTGCGCAGACGCAGACGTAGATCATACGCCACTATGTAGCAACTAGCGGTCAGTCCTGCCAATGTCAGTGACATTAGTAAAGACTATTAGTAAGTACCGGGTCATTGTCTGGAAGGATTGCTTTGACCGCATCATTTCTCACTAATTTTCTATTTCACTGCGTAAATCAAGGTAAGGCACGAGTCACGAATTACTGAACCGAGACGGTAGTTCGATGTTTTTCAATATTTCGGAAATATTGGCTGCGGCTTCTTTTGTTGATGATAGACCTAACCTGTTTGCTCAATGTCTCGTGAAAACGTTGCCAGAATAGTTCTGATACAAAATTGTTCCTTCTACTCAAAGAAGGCTTTCGTTCATCATGGAGTTGATGGAATATGGAGTAAATTAATAAATACCTAAAACTTAAACCATGAAATTGTAAATACTTCTTAGAACAACAGAAATTCCGATGATCTACGAAATTGTACATCGAAAAAATTTCGATGAAGCGAGACCACCAACGTCAGTGTAGGTGTAAGTCGGTGGTATCTTAATTAAAGGTTAGGAAGTTGATCGTCTGCGTAGTTCCGGCACCAGCAACCAGCACCGCGCCGTTGATTTTGGACGTAACCACTCTTTATACCCTAATAAGTGAATATTGAGATGTTTCGCAACAATTACTGACGCGTACAATGTAAAACGTACGTTTAGCATAAATAAACTTTTTTTTCTTTTTTATTCGTTTTCGAATTATTATTTAATGTCTCCTTTTAAATAGAAAGAAACGGAATGATGATATAGTTTAAAAGGGGGAGAATAATATAGAATACTAACTAGAGAAGTATGGAAGAAATAGATATGTTGCGCCGACTCCAGATAAGGGAAAGAGAAAAATGATGTCTTCTTTGCAATATCTATGAGAAACGGGAAGTTTTAATATAAAACAGAAAATGTTAGATAACTTTTCCTTTCTAAAGCGAAAGCTTATCCACATAATAAAAACTAGAACCCAGCTAGAACATTTTAATTATTTAATGAACTGTAACAAATCGTAATGGTTATAATTGTCGTTAAGCCAACAATGTCAGCGGAGAGGCCAACCATAGAGAATGCTGTGGGGGCAATCAGTAGCAATCGGTTAATGGGCGGTAGTCGCATATCGAATGAGACAATCAGCGCCACTGGTGTGGAAGATACGGAACTAATCAAGTTGGAATCGAGTGGTGGGCAGAATCCGTTTGATTTGTTGGAACTGCGTAACCAACTGCTGATGTTTGAGAAGGGTTTTTAACTTCGAAATACTAGTAAAAGTATGTTAAAAATATATGTAAATAATATAAAGTCCAAGGTTGGTAAAATAGAAACAGCCATTTAATATAATGCTCGCTCTCATGTCATGAGACTTAAACACATCTAAATGGCGAATTGTGAGTGTACTGCTGTAATTTATCGTAGGATTAGGCTACTAAAATAAATTTGCCTTCGTACGTACTGTGAGTACGTATACGCTTTCGAAGATTAAATTCGTCTTTCTAAATGGGCAAAAATATAGGGATGTATCCAAGGTATGAAATTAAAAAAAAATAATTAGCCCATCTTATAGATAATAAATAAAATTGAGACCCTTATTTTTTATTTTGTCAAAATTACCAAAAACTACTGAGATATAGCGTATTAAAGTTACCGAGTGGGGGCTAATTACGTCACGCCGTGGTATATTTTGTACCACCGCGTCACGTCATGCGACATTCAAATCAATATATCTTCCTAAATATTTGAATGAAAGAGAAAATAAAAAATACGTGTTCAATATTTTTTATAAATCTATCTGATGGACATTAAATTATATTTTCGGATACAACCCAATTGGTAAAAATGTCAAAGTATGCAAGTATGATGTCCATTAGACTATCATTATTTTTCTTTAGTATTTTTCACTTGGAATGGAGATATTCCGGTGGTCTCACAGAGGCTTGCATGGAGATCAATGTAATGACGGTGACGAATTGAATGGACCGCCGCTCACCGCTATTATTTTAATGGATTTATTACCATACATTACGACCAACAAAAGATCTAATCCAATACGCTTATTAAGGCTTTTAGAGTTTTAATTGGATGTAATTTGGGTAATAATTTGAAGAAGAAATTAGAAATTCTAGTAGCTAGTGCGTAATTGAATCCAGCTTGAAATTGATATAATTTATTGAGCGCATTTGAGTTTCACACGCTCATAACTTAAATTACTTACTTAATTGATTTTGAGCTGACTACTCCACGTGCGACAAAGGTGTTGGACTAATAAAAAGCAGCTCATTAAATAATATATTTTATTATTTCAATTACCAGGCAAATCTGTAACTTTGTATCCAATAATAAACGATTGCTTCACGTAAAAACTCATTATAACATCAATTATTCAATTCACAAAATCATTCAAAACAAATAAAATCATTAGGGATTATTATTTCACGCAGGAGTATAAGTTTTAACGATGCCATTATTTTTAATTCACATCAGAATCTTGAACGACTTCTCATAATCTGCCTCATGACTGCAATGGTAGCGGTCACGCATGCTCCGTACGATTAATTCAAGCCAATCAGTGGCTGATTACACGCATTACGTACATACAAACTAATAAATGCAGCCATAATCCCTCTTATCCATAAACAAATAAGTGTCATTTTAATAAAGCGTAAGTGCAGTAACAGTTCCCAAGTAGGCCTGGGTTCAAAACCGGGTTGGTCTTTAGTAGATTTTACAAGGATTTCACGCGATGCCACTCGGTTCGACGCAGGCGTAGCATAAATTCTAACCCGCGGCAAACACTTACCTACTGTATTACACGAGAATATATCATTATACCTTATTACTCTGGAATTATTTGATTTATTTTGCATTTAGCTCAGCAAGGACACTCTTAGCCAAAACATGTTTTATGAATATAATGGTTGTTAAGTGTGTAGCAACATAAAAATAAATCTATAGTAATATATAAAGCTGAAGAGTTTGTTTGTATGTTTGTTTGGTTGTTCGCGCTAATCTCGGGAACTACTGGTCCGATTTGAAAAATTCTTTTTGCGTTGGATAACCCATTAATCCAGGAAGGCTTTAGGCTACATAACATCACGCTGCGACCAATAGGAGCTGAGTATAACTAATTCCACGCGAATGAAATCGCTGGCGGCCGCTAGTAAGTATATAAAACTAACCAAAGTTATCTTACTTATCGACAGAATGCATTTAATTTTTTTTTTTATAAGTTATAAACTAGCGCTTGACCGCAATCCCGCCTGATGGTAAGCAGTGATGCGATCATTGATAGTAAAGCGCGCTAGTTTATTAAGAGCCTATTCACTCTAGCCTTGAAGACACTCAAATTGTAATGTGACGGAAACACCGTCCCTGGCGAATTGTTCCAGTCCCTCGATGTACGCGGTTTAAAAGAGGAAGCGAAACGCTTCGTCCGGGTCGCAGTGGTGTCAACAACGTAAGGGTGGAAACTCGCCGTACGACGGGTCGTCCGATGGTGGAACGGAGATGGGGGAATTAAATCATGCAATTCCCTTGCACACTCACCAGAATGCATCCCGTAGAAGGCCGAAGGGCTGGCTACTCTACGCCTGTGCTCCAGGCTTTGGAGACCGTTTCGAGTTAAGGCGCTGTGTTCAGTAAAAATAGGCTTCTTAAAACAATTTTTTAGCCAAATGTATACATTTCAGAGCAGCCAAAAATTTATATGTTAATCTTGATTATATGTAGCAGGAAACCATTGTTATCAAAACACGTTTTGAATTAATTTTCTCGATAGAAAAAAAATCCTAAAGTAACCCCTAAAATTGAATTTATAACAGTTGTAACTGTATTATTAATCATCAAATCTTGATAAAATTGAGAAGAGGGATGTAAAATATAATAGTAAATGAAACTATTGTTTTTGTTTGTCGATTTAACTTAGATATTCTAAAATAAATAATGTATTTAATGATAAATAACGTGAACGAAACGTCGCTCCATCGCGGCGTCCATTGCCTTCTCTTTCACTTCTATGCTTAGCGACAGTGACCGCTGAGGCGAGCTGCTTGTCGGACCTATGTCACTTTTTGCTTTACCCCGCACAGAAAATAATTATATTTACGTGTCTGTTTGTTGATGAATAATCATATTTCGTTTTTGCCCGGGTTCAAACCCCAGGTTTACATTATATGCTTTTTGTAGATTTTAATTGAAATAAATGCTTTTTAATTTACTGTTGTATTTTTGCCGATATTTTATTTGATTTTTTTCTGTAATTATTCTTTCTTTTTACTTTTTGCGGCAAATTTTTCTTCACTTGTATGTGTTCGGGTTCAAACCCCAGCTTTACGTTGTATGCTTTTTGTTGGATTTCTTATTTGCAATTGTTTTTTTTTTTAATTATTATTAATTTAGCCGATTTTCTGTACTTTTTGTAGTAATTGTTCCATCTTTTTAAACATATTCTTTTTGTAACAATTATAATGCAAACTAATATTTAAAATCAATTCGTTATAATTTTCTTTCTACAAATTTCTACAAATTTCTAGAAATTAATAATAAATAATAATAATAAGCCTTTATTTAACCATGAATTTCTTATTCTTAGTTCATAATATAATTTAACAAAAGAAAAACAATAAAAATAACAGTTAATTTGATAATAGTTCAAAACAGTAAATTTAGATTTCATTTTGTTGCATTATTCATGGCCCCTTTCAGTATAGGCCTCCTCCAAGTGCCTCCGTCTATTTCACTCGTAAAAACCCGATTTCGATAAGAGTTGCAGTTTTGAAGAAAAAATCTTTTATTTTTTTAAATATCCGAAAATGCATTTTTTTTAACACTTACTCTAAACAGCTGTTTATAAATAGTAATTTCTAGAAATGATATATTTCTAACAGTTTCATGAAAAAAGGACATAACACAAAAAATTTAAGCAGAACGGACAAAGCGCATTATAAAAATAAAAAAGAAAACAAAAGTAATAATAAAAAATGAAAATATGTAAAAAATGTACATTTTCGAAAATCGCAAGGTAAAGTGGGATTCGATCCTGGTGCTCGTCTAATGCGAACCGGGACTGTGACGAACAGAGCCAACCATGCCTCGCGGTTGGGTTGTGAAATTACCCTTCTAAATGTAGATGGAATAGAAAAGAAAAACAATAAAAATAACAGTTGATTTGATAATAGTTCAAAACAGTAAATTTAGATTTCATTTTGTTGCATTATTCATGGCCCCTTTCAGTATAGGCCTCCTCCAAGTGCCTCCATCTATTTCACTCGTACAAACCCGATTTCGATAAGAGTTGCAGTTTTGAAGAAAAAATCTTTTATTATTTTAAATATCCGAAAATGCATTTTTTTTAACAGTTACTCTAAACAGCTGTTTATAAATAGTAATTTCTAGAAATGATATATTTCTAACAGTTTCATGAAAAAAGGACATACCACAAAAAATTTAAGCAGAACGGACAAAGCGCATTATAAAAATAAAAAAGAAAACAAAAGTAATAATAAAAAATGAAAATATGTAAAAAATGTACATTTTCGAAAATCGCAAGGTAAAGTGGGATTCGATCCTGGTGCTCGTCTAATGCGAACCGGGACTGTGACGAACAGAGCCAACCATGCTTCGAGGTTGGGTTGTGAAATTACCCTTCTAAATGTAGATGGAATAGAAAAGAAAAACAATAAAAATAACAGTTGATTTAATAATAGTTCAAAACAGTAAATTTAGATTTCATTTTGTTGCATTATTCATGGCCCCTTTCAGTATAGGCCTCCTCCAAGTGCCTCCATCTATTTCAATCTTTTTGTGTTGTGTTATTCTAAGCACTCGTACAAACCCGACTTCGATAAGAGTTGCAGTTTTGAAGAAAAAATCTTTTATTTTTTTAAATATCCGAAAATGCATTTTTTTTAACAGTTACTCTAAACAGCTGTTTATAAATAGTAATTTCTAGAAATGATATATTTCTAACAGTTTCATGAAAAAAGGACATAACACAAAAAATTTAAGCAGAACGGACAAAGCGCATTATAAAAATAAAAAAAGAAAACAAAAGTAATAATAAAAAATGAAAATATGTATAATAAAATATACATTTTCGAAAATCGCAAGGTAAAGTGAACGGATCTGGGATTCGAACCTGCTGCTCGTCTAATGCGAACCGGGACTGTGACGAACAGAGCCAACCATACCTCGCGGTTAGGTTGTGAAATTACGCTTCTAAATGTAGATGGAATAGAGAATGGTTGGTATAGATTTAATAGAACGTGCGTATTTCTCGATGCACGACGCCTCACGCATCGATGTACTCGCGCGGAGCGCCCCGCGCCCCGCAGTGGGCGGGGCTAGTCGTGTCCCACTTCGTCTGCTTCACCCCCTCAAATACCTAAAAGTTTGCTATTCACAGCGTCTTAAGTCTGGGTCGCCAATCAGCCTCTTCGCACGCCTCTCCACTGAATCCAAAGTAGCCAGGCGACATTTTTATTTTAATTGCTCAGATTTAAGTAATCTACATCTTATTTAACTGTGGAGGATTGTTATTAACAACCTGATTATATGTAGTTGTTTACCTATTATTTGTAATGTAACTTACATTACAAAAAGCAATAAATACATACATTTTAAATAGTTGCGCATATTAAACATTATGTTGGGTTTACCTTTAAACAGGTGGAGCTTTTAAATTCTATTATCATTTTAAATGTCAACTTATTTTACAGTAATCAATAAACTAAAAAATCCTTTAGCGTCCTAGAGCCAACTATCAACTTATCAGCAATCCTCACACAAAACCTGTACCATCGCTAATCTAAGATTAGTACTGCCGTAGACATAGTGTTAAACGTTGTCTAACAATCAGTAATTTGAAACTCCACATTTTATAACAGAGAAAACCTTTTCAATATAGCTTCCAGTTAAATTTTTATTAAGAGGAGAGCCAACTCCGTTTTGTTTTTTTTTTTCATATAACATTGATTGATGCTAAGTTGCATTACGAAATATAAGATGTCAATTGCTTAATTAAGAAGATAGACTGAATTATGTTGCTTCAGAACATGTTATATTCATCCGCCGAGCGGCACATCACTTACATCCTTCAATACATTGCTTAATGTCAATGTTGCATGTTATAATGTAGCACATGCATGTTTTGTTACAGAGTGAAAAATACTGTAAAAGAAACGAAAGGATTACAAGATATTTGGTGGCATTTGATAAACAATATTTGCATACTATATTAATACTTTTTTGTAATAATTTATAACCGGATAAAAGTAAGAAAATATTATTATTAATGACGTGGATCGACTAGTCAGGTTCAATTAAATCTGTGTGGTTCTCAACTCAAGATACACTCATTTAGAACTCAATTCTTCATGGCCTCACATGATTTGACATAGATTATTTTTTTTTTAATGATTATACACTAGTGCTTGACTGCAATCAGTGATGCAATCGTTGATGGTAAAGCGCACTAGTTTATTAAGCCTATTCACTTAGAAAACTTAGGAATAGCAAGGATGACGGCAGTTGAACGAGGTGATGCGATGTTAAACCCAAGGCCAACACGACCAACGATGCTGCGCCAGAGGAATATTGAACTGGAGACTCTCCACGACCAAACTCCCGACACATAACAACATTATTTTGGCGCATCGTACCCAGCACACATCGCAACACAACTGTTCACACCCGTCCTCCGTACGGCTTCACCAAACATAATGCCGGAACACGACGAATCGCTTGGCGGCAAGACCTTGTCTGGTGGGTGATAACTTCTGCTGGCAGCCGATGTTATGGCCTACCACCGAGAAATTACGACTACCTTTTGAAAGTGGTGACTAGAATCAATACTATTTTAGTGTGAGTTTTGAATTTCAAAAGCACCTTTTATATGCTTTTATGAAATAAATGCTTTGAATTTATGTCTAGATTCTAAACGAGAATTAGTTCATTTTTCAGAAGTCCTCAGAGTAGTCGGATATGAAACGCCGACCTCAACTTGTTTATTAATTATGTTTGACATATAAAAGTGTTTGTAAAAACATACCTGAGCATAGAAATAAAATCATTTAAGTACAACAACTAAAACAAAATTGAAAAATCGCTTGACACCTTTTAAAATATTACCCGTAAACTTTTTCACACATTGCAAGTATGAACTAAACGTCCATTCAGCGTTCAATACGATCGGTAGCCGAACTAAGATGTATGGAGAGATATTTATCTTAACACAACGTCGCTAACGAACTGGTCATACATAAAATGTTCATAAATGGCATTAACCAATGCTATCTTTTGTTAGATGTATGCATCGATAGAAACCCGTTCTATGCCTCGATAGGGATAATAAACACGTGGTTTGTATATTGTAATGTATAATGTACAGACGGAGAATTAAAAGGTTCAGCAACATAATATCACTCTTTTGTTTTGCCGAAAGTCTCAAAAGATGTGTAACTATTAGTACACCAACATTTCCTCAGTTAGGTTTAAGTGCCATCAAGAAAAGAGCCCATTACCGGGCTCAAATCCTAAGTATGCAATTGCTAGGCTAAGGAACTTTTAGTAAATTTTAAGTTATATCACACAAGTTGTTCAACAACCACTTACTATCAACATTTTTATCGAAAATGCCTGCTTACCTGTAAAATTAAAATGTTACATAGCCACGCCAATATCCAATAAACAGAATGAACCAGCAAAATAAATAAAATATTTAAAACTGTTTAAGAAAACAAAAATTAACACCTAATTAAATGCCTCCTCCATGCATAAAGGGCGTGAAACAGCTCACATATTTATGCAATGCTGGTTTATGATAAACTAAGACCATTAAAAATAAAGAAATAAACAGTTAATTATATAACAATTACAAAATCTCCACAAGCAGCTCTCGTACACGAACATTTGCAAGGATGAGCCAGAGAAGGAAACAACTCGACCGCTATCTAAGGGAGCATGATAACATATTGCTCCTGAAAATAACAATAATTAAGATCAATCATCTAGGTCGCTAGTTAATCACTCAATTATTATTCATAATCAACTGATTAAAAGATCATTAGAATTCTAAAAGGTGATATAATATTATTTTTTCTCTGCACGAAAAATGTATATGTATTTGAAAACTGCTCCACGTTTTCTGTTCGCGAGTATACAAGTTGTCAGTTAGACGTTAATGTAAACATACGTGGTATGGTCTAATAGAATGGTGTTGCCAAGTTTTGTGTAACTACTATTAGGTAAATGCTGATTTATACCGACGGATAATTGACATGGTAGGAAGTGTCAATTTCGACTACTGCTTTACCGTGAGGAAATCTGTACGCCAAAATATGTATAAAACTTACTCCATAGGTTCAGTAGTACTTTTTCAAATTCTTTAATGCCAAAAACAACGCACAACTGCGAATAAAAATTATGATTACAGCAAACAACAAATTATTATTATCACAAATAGTTACTTACCTAAGGTCGTTTCGTAAAATGTACAGGCGTAATTACAATAATTTAATTAAGATGAGAACATACTCAATGTTTTCATAAAAATCAACATCGCAACAAATGAATGCTATAAAGTCCTGTATTGTTTCGTTCCATCACATACTCGTAAAATTATAGTTGTGTTCATTTGGGACCCGAACATGGTACGGCAGACGTTGTTCGACCAAAATCATATTATTATGTGGTAATTGAATTAATTTGATAATTCTTAAAAATATGGCGTCTTTAAAGGTGTATTGTCTTCGGGGTGAATGAATCCAACAATAAGCATTTAATGAATAATGTAATTTGAGAAGAAGTCTTTATGAGTACCACTTGTTAAGTTAGTTATTGTTTATTATGGTTTTGCTTTTGGTAATCATTAATTAAAATTGTTACTGAGATCTTTTACTTGTTTCAGTGTTTATTTATATACACATTTTTTAGACAAATCCTAACAGTTTATTCAATAAGAAGACTGTAAAAGAAATTATGGCCAGGAAATATAACAGAAAAAACTAATTGAATAAAGCTACCGATCCGAGATATGTGGGTAAGGCATAGCAATTTTATTGTTACCCCTATTTGTGAAAATTGGAATATTATTGTCACTTTTTGCACTATTAAAGGGTCCCCACGGGACACCCACGTCACTTATTACTTCCGATCACGAAAACATTGACACGAACGTTCGAAGCCCACACAAATTACGAAATGTTTAAGATATAATAATCTATTTGGGAAATCGTATTACTTCTGAAGTTGTAACAATTGGACCTCCTGCGTTTAGCAGTCAGTAAATATGCCAATTTGTCACATATCAACCCTTATGGGTTTATTTCGAGAAAAATAAGATGTCGCCTTGTGTGGGCAGATACCACAAGCAGCTACCTTCCTGTATCACGCGGAGAACGGACACACGTTTTGACACCATTAGAGATACGATAGAGATAAAAATAATCAGAGTTTGACCACAAGGCATTCCACATACAATATTGACGGACAAGACAGAGTGTGCAAAGAATTGTGAGCTCTGAGTCTACACAGTTAAGGTAGTTTTGAAAGAATGCCAATTCGCAATAAAAACAATTTATCATTCCCTACCCCAAACATCCCTTTGTACTATCTCTGATCTACTTATATTATCTTACTTGTGCTATTTTTTGCTCTGTATTGTTTCTTGCGAAAAGTAATGGTGTTTGACTTTTTTGTTTTAATCCCTAGATGGGAGCGCGTATAAATTTGGCAAGAAACGGGCCTCATGGGGGCGGCACTTAGTTTGACGTGTACTGGTCCCCCAGATTAAAAGTGTTAAATCTACCTTGAACATGTTTTCGATATTAAGATTAAAATGCCAAGACCGTCCCATAACGGAATAACGTCAATCATTGTTCTTTTTGAAAAGCGAATTTGATGTGTGCGTTCCTGTAGTTCCTCATTATTTCCTTTCGATTTCAATCGCGGTTAAAATCTTTCGATATCATTAACGAAATCGAAACCTACGATGCGTTATATGGCTGAATGTCCTGCACACAATGCGACCGTACAAAAGCGTCCAGACCGCGCAATAAAAGCGTTCCCAATAAAAAGTAAAATCTGAGTAAAGGAAGTGCACGGCGGGCGGAAATGCAAACTCTCATTGTGCGAACTTGCACGTGTTCCGGAGTGTTTTGTGCACGCCCCTGCACTCGCTACCAAAGGCACTGTGAAAGCCTTCCCGAATAAAATTATGCTTATTTTCAGATACCTATAACTTAGTGTTTAAGATATAAGGAGAGCAAATAGTTGCCCTCACAATGGCTTTAGGCATGTTCGCGCAATCTAAAGCTTATTGACTGCAGAATTAAAAACAAAGAATTCAAAAGTACCAAAAATGTATTTTATATTCAAGGTCATAACATACTGTTTCATCAAATTCGATAAAGATGACATTGTTTCGGGGTCACTTTTTCTAAGGTAAATATTTTAATCCATACTAATTTAGGTATTATAAATGCGAAAGTAACTCTGTCTGTCTGTTACACTTTCCCGCTTATGCCTCTCGACCGATTTTGATGAAATTTGGCACAGACAATCTTTAGACCCTGAGAAAGAACATAGGCTATCTTTTATTGATAAAAAAATGATATTCCCGAGGGAAATCTAAAAAGCGCGATATAACCGAATCCACGCGGGCGAAGCCGCGGGCGGAAAGCTAGTATTAATCTAAGTATTAAAACTTATATTATTTTTTCTCCATCGGCATGTACGGAAGGTACCTACGCTGGCGTAGCAACGACCACAAATCCACCTCACAATAATAGATGCCTACCTACGGACCGATATATCATAGTGCATCTTCAATAAAATTTTTTTCAACATGCCCCGAAGCAGTACGAAATGTACTTTTTTTAAAAGTAAATCTTCAATAAATGAAATAAAATACCAAATTTTCGGCAAAAAAATTGTTCGGGCACACAGCAGGGTATGTTTGTGGCTTTGTCGCGCCCACAACTTGACAAAAGGCAAATAAGAGAACACTACCGTGGTTCGATGAAAAAACATCATCTAAATACCGTCCTATTCATGTTTAAAAGCCGTAGAGAAACTCGCATTGTTCGCGGGTCGAATGCGGTGGCGATATTAGATTCGTATTATTTCGCGATACCAAGTGCATTTTAAGACGTTTCGCATTGAAGGTCCCAAAACCGTTAAAACCGATGAACGTCCTCGGACACCGCAATAAATAGCCGTCAACGGAAAAATTCTGACATCGTCGATAATTTTATTTATGTCCACCTAAATATCAAATGACCACACGGTCGGCGTATCAAAGCGGGTCCATCATACATACATCAGGGGTACCTCGGTAACTTTGTGGGTAATTGTTTGCAGAGCGTTAACGCAAACAGTATACTGGCTACATTCAGTATAAAAACTATAAGTTCCTCATAAACAGTGAGTTGTTTACACCATGGCGGCGACGGCAGATTCGTTGTTTTTTTACATTTGATTTTTTTCGTTCACCACCGTCGCAGGACCCGTGGCCAAATGTAACTCGACCTGATCGTATCTGGACACTTTTTGCGCTTGTGGTCAGAGGCAGCTGTCCTGTAAAGCGTCGTGTTTTGATCATTGTTTATAGACTAGCACCATAATGACATTGTCAATCAGATATATTATATGGGCCTTGCTTGCGTGCGCCATATCTATACT
The DNA here is from genome assembly GCA_017933935.1 of Sesamia nonagrioides. Taxonomy (NCBI): domain Eukaryota; kingdom Metazoa; phylum Arthropoda; class Insecta; order Lepidoptera; family Noctuidae; genus Sesamia; species Sesamia nonagrioides. Next base: position 279,408 of record JADWQK010000049.1, read on the forward strand.
AATATATAAAGCTAATGAGTCTGTTTGTTTAAACGCGCTAATCTCAGGAACTTCGGGTCCGATTTGAAAAATTCGTTTTGCATTAGATAATCTATTAATCCAGGAAGGCTTATAGCCTAAAGGCTATATAACATCACGCTGCGACCAATAGGAGCTGATGATTTTAAATACAGAAGATTAAGGAGCTGATTTCATAACAGATAACCACTGCGAAACAATTTAAGAGAAAAATTAATCGAAATGGCGGTCGATGCTTCCAAAACCCACAAGAACACAGACTGTTCCCGCTATTCAAGCGCATCCAAAAAATTTATACCAAGCAGCAAAAAATAGCCTGGGTTAAAATTTCGCGGAAAAAAACGGAAGACTTATGAATAAAATCTTAATCAGCGGCCAGGACTAAAAGGCTAGCAGAACAAATACGATGATTAAAAACAAATAGGTCTGAAAAAGAGGCGGACTGATTAATTTAGTGGGCGAGGGCCGAGCCTTCACCTGTAATATTAAATTGGCGAAGCGTTGTCAAAATTGACGCGACCAATAGCAAGGGTTACCATAAAGACTGGGCTGACAGGATATTTCTTGAAGACTCGCAGATTCTCCTTTTTGATATTTCATGTGATCTAAATATACCTAGGCGGTGGGGACTTAAATTGACGCTTGACTTATTAGTGAATACACGTTAATTATTAAAAATATAGGTAGACAGATTTCAGCTGCAGTATATGACATCTGCCAAAATACCTAACCAAAAGATAAAACATGCGGTAAGTGAAAACTGAAAACATAAGTGAAGTAAACTGCCATTTCACCTGATGCATACTCACTACAAACTCACTTCACACGGTCAAAACTAAAGGTTAGACGGTGAGATTCTTAGAGAATTATAACCTAGTTCCAGCTTCAGTTGTCATAAAGACTTGAAAAGTGAGGTTAACAAGTATTTGCATAGTAACAAAATTACCTGAGATTCTACAGTATGCGGGTTCGATTACAGGTCAGGCAAGTATCAATGTAACTTTTCTAAAGTTATACTTAAATACTTTCTTAGTATATCTTGGACACCAATGACTGATTACAAGGTGAAGGAAAACATTTTGAGGAAACCTGGACTTTAAGTCTGAAATCGCTAACCCGCATTGAGCAAGCGTGGTGATTTCGCTCAATCCTTCTCTGTATGAGAGGACCCCTGTGTCCAGCAGTGGGACGATAAAAAGGTTAATGATGTAGGTACAGTGTTTTAAAATGTTTGCTAAATTATACTGACACATGGTCACCCTAGTGATACATTTAACGGTTATAAAACGCGTTATTAATATTTATAGTTTTAGTTAAACGGTTGTTTTTTTTTTATTTGTTTAGCAGCACAGGGGGCACAGGTGCTGCCTTTGATGCACCGCCCATGATTGATTCAAGACTGAATTAAAACCTATAACGTGGCCGTAAAATATAACGCAAAATTAGTATTATAATTTACGGATATACTCGTAAAACTGGCTTAAATAGCTTAATTTTTACGATAAAGTTTTTTCTGATAAATTTTTGATTTATTTCAAAAGATCACAAATCACTTGAAACAATCAATTCAAAACATGGAAATGTAGGTATAATACTAGCATCAGTATGTATACCAGTACTTTGAATATAAATTTAAAAAAGAAATGTCCCATTAAATACAACTTATGACACTCTCCATGTAGACATTTTTAATACTTAGAACAGCAATAATCTAACGTGTATCTGTTCCAGAAGTAATCTGTATGTAAAATGTATTGGAATTGCAATTCCTTACTAAAATATGTTTCAAGGTACTTATTGAGTGGCTATATTAAGCTAATTCAATTAGTGTGCCCTTACACAAGCAGCATTCTGTTAGTGAACATTTTGAATCTTCCTGACCCTTCCGATTTTATGACGGCAATCAAGCTATTAGGCCTATTAGAGATCATTATGTCTATTATTATTAAACCAGAAAACCTGTTTAACCATGTCGTGAATAGTAAGTTGGGAAACATAGGCTGTACGACGAAACAGTATGTATAACATTATTTTACATGGAGGCATTTGATTGGGTTTTATTAAATGTACGGATAAAAATAATCATGTACACTTATTGATTTCATTATAACTTAAGTACTGATGTACTTTTCAATATAGACCAGGAGGGTAATTACGTAAAACACTTTCAGTAGTAAGGGGTTGTTTCATTTTGACAGTTCAACAACATTCATTGCGTTATTTATGTTGTTGAGCAGACACATTTTTCAAATATATGGAGCAATGGACCAGCAATATGCTGCAAATGATTCCAATTGCAAGAAATAGTGTGTTATGAAAGTCGACAGCCTCCGTGGCGTAGCAGTAGCGAACGCGGCCGCTGAGCAAGTATGCGCGGGTTTGATCCCCGCGCAGTGCAAATATTTGCACCTATACATGAATATGAATATTTGCACTGGTCTGGTCGTGCCTTGGGAAGCACGTTAAGCCGTTGGACCCGGTTACCATACGAACATTTAGTAGCAGTCGTTACGGGTTGTCGAAACCCTCAAAAGTCCAACAGTTGTTCTAACTGCAATGCTTCGATATCGCCTTCGGTTTGCGGAGGTCAGACGGCAATCGCTGCACGGAAAATATCGAAGTTTAGCCAAAATCGGCAGTTAGACTGGTAAAGCGGACCCCAGACTCCAACACTGAAAAAGGTTCGGATGCGACTGGGATTAACGCTAAGATGATGATGATGATGATGAGTGTGTTACACAATTGGGGTGTCCATTATTTAAACCTATACCTATATATACATTATGTGCTAGGTAGTGCTTGCCGCGTTTCTCATATATTTTGCAATTCCTAGTAGAATTAACGGGAACTGGCCGCGGGCAAAAATTGCTATAGTATAAAATGAATCAGTCCAATTACATTCGTTATTGGTATTCGTTATACCAAGGATATACGGTGCAATAAGCGTGGAGCTACTTATAAATAGATTAAGTTTATAACCAATAACAATTTCTGTATTCAGATAAGTTGACTTTACATTCATTTATTTAGGTATAAGTAGTAGATACTAATCGTATATGAACTATTATTAATTGTTTATAGATTTTATTAGAAACAGTTATAATAGCAGTAATAATGTTTATTGCTGTTATAACTGTTTCTAATAAAAAATCAGTTTACTAACAACTCTTAGTTTTCTGATTCTAAAATCAAAAGTAAACCATAAAATCTAATTATGACTCCTGTGATTTTTAGGGCATAATGAAGTAGTATTCAGAAGCAGCAGCAGCAAGAAGAAGCAAAATAGGTTCCAAAGTTGAAACATTTTCCTCTAAGTACTATATTATTATAGTATCTACCATAACATTGGTATTGGACGAACTAAACTTAAGAGGGAACTCTAGTGGTGCTTTCTCCATGCAAACGTATTCCACTGATTTCTTCGTGCATAATGCTTTTAGAGTTTTTTTTTTTCTACAATTTTACACTGTGATTATACGTGCCCCTATCATTTGATTTTTTCCGAAACTTAATTAATAAAAGAAATATGATACTTCAAAATCGCGAAAAATAACCCATTTTTACCGTGATGTTCAGATGACTATTAGACATATGTATGTGTTAAGTTTTTACAAAAAAAGAAAATAATAGAAGCATAGGTACACTTTTCATCTAAATTTTGATATAAAAATAATTGAGATCTGTTGTGTTTTAAAAAAGAAAACAGCGGAATACAAAACGTTTTTTGGTCAACGTTTTTGTAGGTAAAATCAGCCTGCAACTATCCTTTTGGCACTTGAGGCTTCCGTCGACTGGGACCGCAATTAACTCGGACCGCGGTCCCAGTCGCCGGATTCATAAAAAAATAATAATTTTCTTCCGGCGACTGGGACCACTCATAAATGATAACTGAAATCAAATAATGTACAGTCAAACGACAAAGTAATAATTGACTAAAAATCTTTTTTTAACCGACTCTAAAAAAAGGAGGAGGTTCTCAATTGGGTTGTATCCTAAAAAAATATTTAATGTCCATCAGATAGATTTATAAAAAATATTGAACACGTATTTTTTATTTTTTCTTTCATTCAAATACTTGGGAAGATATATGGATTTGAAATGTCGCATGACGTCACGCCGTGCAACAAAATATAACACAGCGTGACGTAATTAGCCCCCACTCCGTAACTTTAATACGCTATATCTCAGTAGTTTTTTGTAATTTCGACAAAATAAAAAATATGGTTCTTAATTTTTTTTATTATCTATAAGACGGACTAATTATTTTTTTTTGATTTTCATACCTTGAATACATCCCTATTCTTCGTAATCTTTTCTTGTTTTTTTTTTTTTACATATGTTCACCGATCACTCTAAGACCGATGTGCAGAATTCTCTTTTTTTTTCGAAAGCGTATACTTTCCAGGTGGTCCCATAGTCACCAGGGGTCAGGATCTGATGATGGAAGACCAAGGAAATCGAGGGGAGCTTCCAAAAATCGTAGAGGCGACTCGTACATTCTGTACCATTGATTATGAAATTAAAGGATTTAAGTTATTTGTATGAAAGATTACGCGGTAATAAGCGGTTTACGATTTACGAGGTATTAAAAAAACATACTTACTAGATCTCTTTCAAAACAATTTTCGTTTGTAGTTTTTATAGTAATGTACACCATATGTTTTTTTAGATTTTTCATTTTCTTATTTTAAAAGTTTGAGAGGGAAGGGGGGTGGCACCTACTCTTTTCCACTTTGGAAGCGTCTGTCACGCAAACTATTCGGTTTAGAAAAAGAATAATTTAAAAAAGTCGATATCATTTTTGACGACCTATCCATAGATACTCCACACGTATGTGGTAGACGAAAAAAAAATTTGAGTTTCAGTTCTAAGTATGGGGACCCCCAATATTTATTATTATTTTTGCATCAAAATCTTAATGCGGTTCACAGAATACATCTACCTACTAAGTTTCAACAGTACCTATAGCTCTTATAGTTTCGGAAAAAATGGCTGTGACATACGGACGGACAGACGGACAGACAGACATGACGATTCTATAAGGGTTCCGTTTTTTGCCATTTGGCTACGGAACCCTAAAAATGGCCGTTATGGCTTCACACAAAATCAGTATTAACTGTGTTAAAATTTAAAAATAATGTTATAATTTTATAACACCCTTCTTTTTTTTTCTAGTGTCCGGTCAAATATAGCCCTAAAGCAATAGTATTCGTCGTTACTCGATACGAACTACGTAAATATTTTGTATGAATAATTTTACGAGTTAGAAAAAAATAGTAATATACTATCATACAATGCTATTGCCTTTGTGTGTGTTTACCTGTATGTGTGAATTATATAAAAACAGGCTAGGTCAATTTATAAGCGCATAGGATAAAATCATAAACATCATCTAGAACCGAGTCAATGATATTCATATTCATATCAATAATTTAGATGTTTATTCGTTTGACTGTACCGATTTCGGCTTGTATAGTACACTTTTTTTAAGTTACCTATGAGTGGTCCCAGTCGCCGGAAGAAAATTATTTAATTTTTATGAATCCGGCGACTGGGACCGCGGTCCGACCCCCAGTCGACGAAGCCTCCGCACTTGAGGCTTCCGTCGACTGGAACCGCGGATTCGCCAAAAATAATAATTTTTTTCTTCCGGCGACTGGGACCACTCATAAATGATAACTGAAATCAAATAATGTACAGTCAAACGACAAAGTAATAATTGACTAAAAATCTTTTTTTAACCGACTCTAAAAAAAGGAGGAGGTTCTCAATTGGGTTGTATCCTAAAAAAATATTTAATGTCCATCAGATAGATTTATAAAAAATATTGAACACGTATTTTTTATTTTTTCTTTCATTCAAATACTTGGGAAGATATATGGATTTGAAATGTCGCATGACGTCACGCCGTGCAACAAAATATAACACAGCGTGACGTAATTAGCCCCCACTCCGTAACTTTAATACGCTATATCTCAGTAGTTTTTTGTAATTTCGACAAAATAAAAAATATGGTTCTTAATTTTTTTATTATCTATAAGACGGACTAATTATTTTTTTTTGATTTTCATACCTTGAATACATCCCTATTCTTCGTAATCTTTTCTTGTTTTTTTTTTTTTACATATGTTCACCGATCACTCTAAGACCGATGTGCAGAATTCTCTTTTTTTTTCGAAAGCGTATACTTTCCAGGTGGTCCCATAGTCACCAGGGGTCAGGATCTGATGATGGAAGACCAAGGAAATCGAGGGGAGCTTCCAAAAATCGTAGAGGCGACTCGTACATTCTGTACCATTGATTATGAAATTAAAGGATTTAAGTTATTTGTATGAAAGATTACGCGGTAATAAGCGGTTTACGATTTACGAGGTATTAAAAAAACATACTTACTAGATCTCTTTCAAAACAATTTTCGTTTGTAGTTTTTATAGTAATGTACACCATATGTTTTTTTAGATTTTTCATTTTCTTATTTTAAAAGTTTGAGGGGGGGGGGGGGGGCTGGCACCTACTCTTTTCCACTTTGGAAGCGTCTGTCACGCAAACTATTCGGTTTAGAAAAAGAATAATTTAAAAAAGTCGATATCATTTTTGACGACCTATCCATAGATACTCCACACGTATGTGGTAGACGAAAAAAAAATTTGAGTTTCAGTTCTAAGTATGGGGACCCCCAATATTTATTATTATTTTTGCATCAAAATCTTAATGCGGTTCACAGAATACATCTACCTACTAAGTTTCAACAGTACCTATAGCTCTTATAGTTTCGGAAAAAATGGCTGTGACATACGGACGGACAGACGGACAGACAGACATGACGATTCTGTAAGGGTTCCGTTTTTTGCCATTTGGCTACGGAACCCTAAAAATGGCCGTTATGGCTTCACACAAAATCAGTATTAACTGTGTTAAAATTTAAAAATAATGTTATAATTTTATAACACCCTTCTTTTTTTTTCTAAAGTGTCCGGTCAAATATAGCCCTAAAGCAATAGTATTCGTCGATACTCGATACGAACTACGTAAATTTTGTATGAATAATTTTACGAGTTAGAAAGAAATAGTAATATACTATCATACAATGCTATTGCCTTTGTGTGTGTTTACCTGTATGTGTGATTATATAAAAGGTGGTCCCGAATTTATAAGAAAGTATTTAGTCGCCGGATTTTTATGGTCCGGCGACTGGGACGATCAATGCGGTTGGTCGACGGAAGCGCGAGGCTTCCGGAAGGACAGTTTTGCTGGACACGGAAATCGCCGGATTCATAAAAATTAAATAATTTTCTTCCGGCGACTGGGACCACTCATAAATGATAACTGAAATCAAATAATGTACAGTCAAACGACAAAGTAATAATTGACTAAAAATCTTTTTTTAACCGACTCTAAAAAAAGGAGGAGGTTCTCAATTGGGTTGTATCCTAAAAAAATATTTAATGTCCATCAGATAGATTTATAAAAAATATTGAACACGTATTTTTTATTTTTTCTTTCATTCAAATACTTGGGAAGATATATGGATTTGAAATGTCGCATGACGTCACGCCGTGCAACAAAATATAACACAGCGTGACGTAATTAGCCCCCACTCCGTAACTTTAATACGCTATATCTCAGTAGTTTTTTGTAATTTCGACAAAATAAAAAATATGGTTCTTAATTTTTTTTATTATCTATAAGACGGACTAATTATTTTTTTTTGATTTTCATACCTTGAATACATCCCTATTCTTCGTAATCTTTTCTTGTTTTTTTTTTTTTACATATGTTCACCGATCACTCTAAGACCGATGTGCAGAATTCTCTTTTTTTTTCGAAAGCGTATACTTTCCAGGTGGTCCCATAGTCACCAGGGGTCAGGATCTGATGATGGAAGACCAAGGAAATCGAGGGGAGCTTCCAAAAATCGTAGAGGCGACTCGTACATTCTGTACCATTGATTATGAAATTAAAGGATTTAAGTTATTTGTATGAAAGATTACGCGGTAATAAGCGGTTTACGATTTACGAGGTATTAAAAAAACATACTTACTAGATCTCTTTCAAAACAATTTTCGTTTGTAGTTTTTATAGTAATGTACACCATATGTTTTTTTAGATTTTTCATTTTCTTATTTTAAAAGTTTGAGGGGGGGGGGGGGGGCTGGCACCTACTCTTTTCCACTTTGGAAGCGTCTGTCACGCAAACTATTCGGTTTAGAAAAAGAATAATTTAAAAAAGTCGATATCATTTTTGACGACCTATCCATAGATACTCCACACGTATGTGGTAGACGAAAAAAAAATTTGAGTTTCAGTTCTAAGTATGGGGACCCCCAATATTTATTATTATTTTTGCATCAAAATCTTAATGCGGTTCACAGAATACATCTACCTACCAAGTTTCAACAGTACCTATAGCTCTTATAGTTTCGGAAAAAATGGCTGTGACATACGGACGGACAGACGGACAGACAGACATGACGATTCTGTAAGGGTTCCGTTTTTTGCCATTTGGCTACGGAACCCTAAAAATGGCCGTTATGGCTTTACACAAAATCAGTATTAACTGTGTTAAAATTTAAAAATAATGTTAAGTATAATTTTATAACACCCTTCTTTTTTTTTTCTAGTGTCCGGTCAAATATAGCCCTAAAGCAATAGTATTCGTCGTTACTCGATACGAACTACGTAAATATTTTGTATGAATAATTTTACGAGTTAGAAAAAAATAGTAATATACTATCATACAATGCTATTGCCTTTGTGTGTGTTTACCTGTATGTGTGAATTATATAAAAACAGGCTAGGTCAATTTATAAGCGCATAGGATAAAATCATAAACATCATCTAGAACCGAGTCAATGATATTCATATTCATATCAATAAATTAGATGTTTATTCGTTTGACTGTACCGATTTCGGCTTGTATAGTACACTTTTTTTAAGTTACCTATGAGTGGTCCCAGTCGCCGGAAGAAAATTATTTAATTTTTATGAATCCGGCGACTGGGACTGGTCTCGAGCATTGGTCCCAGTCGACGGAAGCCTCCGCACTTGAGGCTTCCGTCGACTGGTTATCGACCGAGTCCCAGTCGCCGGATTCATAAAAAAAATAATAATTTTCTTCCGGCGACTGGGACCACTCATAAATGATAACTGAAATCAAATAATGTACAGTCAAACGACAAAGTAATAATTGACTAAAAATCTTTTTTTAACCGACTCTAAAAAAAGGAGGAGGTTCTCAATTGGGTTGTATCCTAAAAAAATATTTAATGTCCATCAGATAGATTTATAAAAAATATTGAACACGTATTTTTTATTTTTTCTTTCATTCAAATACTTGGGAAGATATATGGATTTGAAATGTCGCATGACGTCACGCCGTGCAACAAAATATAACACAGCGTGACGTAATTAGCCCCCACTCCGTAACTTTAATACGCTATATCTCAGTAGTTTTTTGTAATTTCGACAAAATAAAAAATATGGTTCTTAATTTTTTTTATTATCTATAAGACGGACTAATTATTTTTTTGATTTTCATACCTTGAATACATCCCTATTCTTCGTAATCTTTTCTTGTTTTTTTTTTTATGTTCACCGATCACTCTAAGACCGATGTGCAGAATTCTCTTTTTTTTTCGAAAGTGTATACTTTCCAGGTGGTCCCATAGTCACCAGGTCAGGATCTGATGATGGAAGACCAAGGAAATCGAGGGGAGCTTTCAAAAATCGTAGAGGCGACTAGTACATTCTGTACCATTGATTATGAAATTAAAGGATTTAAGTTATTTGTATGAAAGATTACGCGGTAATAAGCGGTTTACGATTTACGAGGTATTAAAAAAACATACTTACTAGATCTCTTTCAAAACAATTTTCGTTTGTAGTTTTTATAGTAATGTACACCATATGTTTTTTTAGATTTTTCATTTTCTTATTTTAAAAGTTTGAGAGGGGGGGGGGGGCTGGCACCTACTCTTTTCCACTTTGGAAGCGTCTGTCACGCAAACTATTCGGTTTAGAAAAAGAATAATTTAAAAAAGTCGATATCATTTTTGACGACCTATCCATAGATACTCCACACGTATGTGGTAGACGAAAAAAAAATTTGAGTTTCAGTTCTAAGTATGGGGACCCCCAATATTTATTATTATTTTTGCATCAAAATCTTAATGCGGTTCACAGAATACATCTACCTACTAAGTTTCAACAGTACCTATAGCTCTTATAGTTTCGGAAAAAATGGCTGTGACATACGGACGGACAGACGGACAGACAGACATGACGATTCTATAAGGGTTCCGTTTTTTGCCATTTGGCTACGGAACCCTAAAAATGGCCGTTATGGCTTCACACAAAATCAGTATTAACTGTGTTAAAATTTAAAAATAATGTTAAGTATAATTTTATAACACCCTTCTTTTTTTTTTCTAGTGTCCGGTCAAATATAGCCCTAAAGCAATAGTATTCGTCGTTACTCGATACGAACTACGTAAATATTTTGTATGAATAATTTTACGAGTTAGAAAAAAATAGTAATATACTATCATACAATGCTATTGCCTTTGTGTGTGTTTACCTGTATGTGTGAATTATATAAAAACAGGCTAGGTCAATTTATAAGCGCATAGGATAAAATCATAAACATCATCTAGAACCGAGTCAATGATATTCATATTCATATCAATAATTTAGATGTTTATTCGTTTGACTGTACCGATTTCGGCTTGTATAGTACACTTTTTTTAAGTTACCTATGAGTGGTCCCAGTCGCCGGAAGAAAATTATTTAATTTTTATGAATCCGGCGACTGGGACCGCGGTCCGAGTTAATTGCGGTCCCAGTCGACGGAAGCCTCCGCACTTTACCGGGAGAGGTTGGAAGCAGCGCGACGGGAATAGTTTCTTTAAATACCTATTTTCCAAGTTCCTCGGCAGTAGAGCCCCCTCTTAAGTAGGCATTGTTTAATCAAAGTAAATAAGATTTAACATTGTGTCCTCGTTAATAACTTTTGCGGATTTCTAAGGCTTCATCTAGAACAGAATACGCCGCGGTAATTTATTTTGAAACAACAAGAAATTGCTAATAACGGTCATATTTCAATGAATATTCTCTTAAATATATTTTCAAAATCCATTTTAACTACCGTGCATCCGCTGGCGTGCATTAATGAATGGATGTCTGATATCACACGTAACGGAGTCTGTCCAAGATCTCATTTTGTGATAGTCATCAGGAGGCGAGACTCGCCAACCGCCACATAATAACCCCGGCTACTTAATTGGAACCCTTTCATTGATTTGTTAATGGTCTCGTTAATTTTTATTCGAATTAAGAGCAACATTTTATGAATATGCGAATTATTATCTGATATAAAAGTATCCCTACCTACAGATTCGTATTCTATTTCAAGAACGTTTATTTTTTTCCAGTATCTAGTTAATTTTCATTTTTTCATTCTTGTTATTCTCTTAACTCCTATTTCTGATGATAAATATTATAAATAACATATCGTAACTTTTACTTAAATTAAGGAATGATATATTATATCATGCGTTCTCAAAACTAAATGACCCGATACGATATTTTATAACGTTTGAACCCTAATTAAGACGTTTGTGTCCGAATAAGTTATACCGACGAGAACTACCGAGAATATACTGCGCCTGCGCCACGGACACAAAGCAGCCGAACTAATAGCGTCCAAATCCAAAATTTATTTGCTCTTAAACCCATTCGAGACTCAGTTAAAACAGGGCATTAATAGATGTTGATTGGCTGCAGTGAAAGTCTTTGGATGAGAATGCTCGAGCACAACTCATCAAATTTGCATTTGGTTTGTAAAGAGTGCCTCTTTGGATACTAATGAGGTGTTAGAGAATTAATCCTCGAGATCTTCACTCAGATAATCAAGATCTTCCCGATAATACAGTAATAGGTGGGTTTTCATGTGACATTAACAAGTGACTTCCGATTTCGGCTTTTCATTACGAACATCTAACATCGTCAGGTTAGTTTTAATTGCGTCTATATTTCCCGACGATGATAAACAACTTCCGATTCGTTAAGATTTCTTTATGCCATCATTGCTATGTTCCACATCAGTAACTAAACCCACTCCTGTGTGGACGTCAATTGTGGTCATAATTGCATCATTAGGAACTGTGAAAGCTATAAATCCAACGATATCGGCGGCGTTGATACAAAATCAATCGTTGGTAATAGCGGGCCACTGATCATGGCTAACAAGCAGCACGTGATTATTAGGGCAATCACATACAAAAGCGGGAGCAGCACTCATAGTTTTGAATATCGGCCGTCTGATCAATATGGTTATCTTGCCTAATGGGCCCACGATGACTTTCTATAAATTAATAACAACAAGCTCGTGGAGCCTCCGATGATTGGACCAGGTTAATGAGGAAGCACATCTTCATCTTTGCCTCATAATAAATGCGAGCGTGTTTTTATTAACTTCTGCTTCTTATTTTTTTACTTTGTTATAACTTCTGTTACGTCCGAGATTGATAGCATCTTCAGCTATGTGACGTGTAAGTTTATTTTATAAGATATCTTGTTCAAGTTGCATCTACAGGGAGTAGATGCAACTTGAACAAGATATCTAAAGATAACTATCAAGATATCTAAGACTAAACGGGAAGTTAAACTGAAACTTACAGAATGGTTGCAGAAGTTAACATACGACGAAACCGAGAATCTTCTTACTATTGTCTCTTAAAGTATCAATCAAATACTGTATTTTATTTAAGGCGTATTGTTTTTGTATTATTACTATTATTTTGTATTTGCATTATCTGTATTTCTGTTCATATAAGTACTTGCACGTCACCTTATACCATTTGAGTGTGATGCCTTGAGGAACCTTGGCTCATAAAACACAGGCTTTTGTCCTAATTTAGGAGGCATCTGTTCGTCTTTTAAATTGACTCTCTGTACCTACAGACGTTTTTGATCCTGTGTACTTATGTGTGTTTTTAAAGTGTATTAATAAATTATTATTATTATTCCGTTTATTTTTCTACATATACATACATATTCATTTACATTTTTAAATATTTATTATTATTATTATAATTATTTAATACAATTTCGTACACAACGGGTAACTAACTATCTACGGAGAATTCTCTGATTGTAAATCATGGTAGTAAAAAGGTTTGTTGTGGCAATTTATTATGTTTAATACGTTAATTTTTGTAAACGTTTCCCCATAAATATTTTACAACTGAATGATGGTTTGAATGCTGTTATTGCAGTGTTACTTCCTTTGCCGGTGACTCGGGGCGATTCAATGCAACCGGAAAGAATTTGTTACGCCGCAAGTGCATTGTCAGGATTGTACGACGGTCTACTTTCGATCAAGTTAATTTGAATAGCCTGTGACGTTCCTTTATCATGTCAGTAACTTTCTACTCTAATCGGTAAACCTGACAATAAATTATGATAAATATGACAAAAAACAGTATTGAATATAAAAATATTATTCTTATGATATAGGTACTTACTGTAGGTTGTTGTTTTTTTTTATAAGTACTTCTCCTGAGGAAATTTTCATAAATTTATCTTTTCAAAGTATTCGGTTAATATGTCTTTTGTATCAGTCTATCTTTGTTCTATCGATTCTTCAAACAGTCTGTATTTGTAATCAAAGGTCGAGAATATGTAAAATAGTAAGAGTAATGTTTTTAATGTGGTTTCTGTATGTTTCGTCATTGGTCGTACAATTCATTTTTTTTTTAATAATTATAAAGTAGTGCTTGACCGCACTCCCGCCTAATGGTAAGCAGTGATGTAATCGTTGATGGTAAAGCGAGCTAGTTTATTAAGATCCCATTCACTCCAAAAATTGAGTGAATATGAAGGAAGACGGCGAGGTGATGCAATGTTAAACCAACCAAACAATGCCGCGCCAGAGAGAGATTAATCTAGAGACCCTCCACGACCAAACTCCCTACACAACAACATTTGGCGCATTGTACATCGCAACACAACTGCTTAGACCCATCCTCCGTACGACTTGAAAATTAAGTAAATTAATAACTGTGCTAATTTAGTATTTAATTATTTACACACAGCCTGTGTGTAGACAGAAGCTCCTTATAAGCCTCCGACATACAGCTCGCTTGGTACTAATTTGAACAATATTTTTTGTCAGTATTTTTTTACAGGAACCACAGGCAACGGTCAAACTGGAAGCACGAGTCAGAACAAGCTTAACCTAATTCTATTGTGCTTTATTTTCTCAAAGGCTTGCGCCGGGTACTCTAAAGGCCTCTTCACACATCTGGTACCCTCATTGTATTATTTATTTATAATGTTGGTAACAATAGATGACACACTCCAAGTGCAAATTGTTATCTAGTGAAGGACGTCAACAATGGCACACGCCTCGAAATTTCCGTGTAATTCTACCTTTTATCTTTAGAAACCTTTGTGGCGTCAAGTTGGCCATTTATTCTCAATTATTGTTTCTTCACCGGGGGGAGTAGGTTGCAAAGGCGTTATGTTTGCTTTGATAATACTTTGAATTCATTATTGATGAATAAACCTCATTTTAACTCGAAACTAATTTGAAACTTATTCAGCTTCAATAAGATCGACATTTCGCTGTGGTTTCGAAAAGGAGTTAGGACCTTGTGAGGCATAGTTTTGCGGGGTGTAAATTGTGAATGAATAGGTTTTGTCGCGTGACAAGTGAAGCACTTGTAATGGGACAAATTGTTACAATGTGACTACTCGTCGATTGTGCCAAGTCATCTGTTACTATATTTATTTAATGAACGCCGCCTTTTTTCATAAATTTACCTTAGGAACTGCCATAAATTAAATCCGACAACAATAATTTATTTATATTCAATAATACTTTACAAAGGACTTATATACTTATGTCTACTAAGGGATGGATTTATAATATACTAGCTTTCCGCCCGCGGCTTCGCCCGCGTGGAGTTCGGTTATATCGCGCTTTTTAGATTTCCCTCGGGAACATCAAATTTTTCCGGGATAAAAGGTAGCCTATGTTCTTTCTCAGGATCTAAAGATTGTCTGTGCCAAATTTCATCAAAATCGGTTGAGAGGTTTAAGCGGGAAAGCGTAACCGACAGACAGACAGACTGACAGACAGACATAGTTACTTTCGTATTTATAATATTAGTATGGATTAGAAACTATATTTCTTAACAATTACGCTAGTTAATTTAACCAACACACCTAAATCAACAGGAAAGCAACAGGGATTCACATATAAACAATCCAGTTTGTTCACGGTACCCGGCACTATAATGTTGCCATAATGCTAGTGTAGAAACCCTCTCACCCCCAATTATTTAATTTGCGTAATGTGCATGGAGAAATGGGTTTTCTGCCTAAGCTTTCTGAAAATACAAGTGTGTTACGCATATTTCAAATCAACTTGGAGGTTGGTTAAATTAAATTCAGGGCAACACCTCGGTTGATTCTCACAATTTACTGAATGATAAGATTCTGCTCCTATTTTGCACTCTTTGCAAAATTATGAATTTTGGGATATCTTCTTCTTTTTCTTCTCAGCCTATAGAGATTCACTGCTGGACAACGCGACGGCCAGCCTCAAGGCTTTGATTCTATTGGGGGGCATTGCCATAATCCGAATGCTTGGCAGGCGGGTTGGGAATCGCAATAATTTGTTATTCCACAGGAGAAGCGCTGCTGCCAGGTTCCCTAGTGAGAGTTCTCCTAATCGCCTCTTACTACACTTACGGAAGGATATGGGATGGTACTATTCTATGCCTAGCACCACACCTACATTTAGGGATATAAATGGTTTAGCTAACATCGACGCACAGATGAGTACCATGGATTCAGTACATGATACTGAACCTCCCAGTGGTGCAATTCTGCGTCGGCCTTTCCCGATTTAAAAAAAAATAATATACTGTTTTTTTCACTTTAGACCATTCATAATTGCTATGCTTTTATAACCCAATAAGATTTTAAAGTAAAAATTTATCAATTCGTTAATTACACAAAATAGCGCAATGTGAACAAAACTCTAAAAACTATCCTATCAGCTGATTTAATAAAGTTCACATCAGGGGTCAACATCATACCTACAAACACGCACGGCGGTACGCTTGCAACGTTCAAAGGCCGAACCGACATTTTTTTTTGAATTCTGTGATTTCTGTAACCGCTTATTAACGACATATAACTATCATAATTTTATTAGTGGCATGCGGTCTAGTCTTTTTGCGAAATTTGCGTTAAGATGTCAGATACACCCAGTATAGTAAATTATTTAAATCTGTAATAAGTACAAACAGCTTTACATGCACACGTGGGGTTGAAGGGCAACGAAAGAGCTGATAGTCTCGCAAAAGAAGCTGCATTAAACCTAAAAAAGAAGCCCGACTATGATCAGTGCCCAGTCTCATTCGTCAAGCGACAAATCAGAATGGTGTCGCTTGACGAATGGAACAGACGCTATGTGACAGGGGAAACCGCGAAAGTCACCAAAATGTTCTTTCCAGATGCTGTGCAGGCGTATACCATAATAAAAAAGATTACGCTGGACCCATTATTGGTGCAAGTCATGACAGGTCATGGCGGGTTCTCCGAGTACTTAAATCGTTTTAAGTGTAAAGAGAGCCCGGCATGTATCTGCGACCCAAATAAAGAAGAGAGCGTCCTCCATTTGTTAGAAGAATGCCCTGTCTTTGGTAGAGAAAGAAATGACATAGAGAATGTAATAGAAACTCGAATTAATGAACAAAATATCAGTGTCATAATACAAGATAAAAATATTAGAGGTAAATTCCTAGAATTCTGCAAACAAGTAGCGAAAGTAGTTGTAAATAGAAATAAGACAAAGTAAAGATGTACTGAATTACATATTGTGGAATATATAAAACAGTCATCAAAAATAGCAAATAACAAACTAGTGTAAGTAGCAGTAAGGAATGTATATTGTAAAAGATTTCTATAATAGAGTAAATAGTATATTTAAGAGCTGAATGTAATAGAATGTAAGAAGAATTGTATAACAATATGCATAAGAAAAATAGTAGAACAAACAGAAAGATAGGAAAGGAAAATAAAGTCTCTGACTACCATACCAGGGGATAGCCGACATAAAAAAAAAAAAAAAAAAAAAAAAAAAAAAAAAAAAAAAAAAAAAACAGCTTTACATGTCAATATTTCTTTTTATAAAGCTTTAAGATGCTCAACCTCAGAATGAAAAAATTTAAATAAACTGGTTGGTGTTTAAAAGAGTCTGCAAACTCTCTAAGATTGTTTTAAAGTCCAAACAAATACTTGGTTAGATCAATTGTAAATATTTATCCTACAATTTGGCATTTTCGTGCAAAACAATTACTTTGCCCCAATGGAGGTGATAACTTCTGCAATGTGCAGTCTGACTAATTGCCCTGGTGTCGAGAGTGCTCCAAGTTAATTATTGAGGTAAAAATTTCTGATAAAATCGCAACAATTAACATAATGAATTTATTTGGGACGCTTTCTTCCTCTAACTTTTATTTATTTGCGCACTGATTTTTTGTTTACCTTCTTTTCAGAATGTTCTTGATTTTATGTTTGTACAAAATTACTAAGAAGGAAAGAATCTAGATATTACGATTGTCACACTGATTGTCCACAACTGAATTTAGATTCAGTGCTTTTTGTTTTTTCATTAAGAAAAGGACAGAAGATAAATGTCAGTGTAGTCCTGTCATCGTGTAGTTTCTCATCATCATCTCAGCGTTAATCCCAGTCGCATCCAAAGCTTTTTCAGCGTTTGGAGTCTGGGGTCCGCTTTCCCAGTCTAACTGCTGATTTTAGCTTAACTTCGATATTTTCCGTGAAGCGATTGCCGTCTGACCTCCACAACCCGCAAGCGATATCGAAATATTGCAGTTAGACCAATACTTTTAAGGGCTCCAACAACCAGTAACGACTGCCATTAGATGTTCGTATGATAACCGGGACCAACGGCTTGACGCGCTTTCCGAGGCACGACCAGACCAGTGCAAATATTCATATTCATGCATACAAATATTTGCACTGCGCGGCTATCGAACCCGCGTCTCCTTGCGCAGCGGCCGCGTTCGTTACCGCCACGCCACGGAGGCTGTGTAGTTCCTGAACACTGGAATCTGCGCCATTATGGGGTTAAATTATAATCAAATCGGACTAGTAGTTCCTGAGATTAGCGCGTTGAAACAAACAAACAAACTCTTCAGCTTTATATAACTATTTTTATTATTAATATAGATATAGATTAGTACATCACACAAATTCAAAGCAGTGAAAGAAAACTTCGTCAGCAAACCGGCATGTCTTATAGGCAAAACTTTGAAGACATGTCACATGACATCTACCAACCCGCATTGGATCCGCGTGGTAGATTATGGTCCACTTCCTCTCACACAGGCCTCCCTGTGTCCCACGAGTGGGAACATTATAGGCTGATAATGTTATCTATATCTATACTACTAATATATAAAGCTGAAGAGTTTGTTTGTTTGAACGCGCTAATCTCAGGAACCACTGGTCCGATTTAAAAAAAATATTTTTGCGATGGATAGCCCATTAATCCAGGAAGGTTGTACGCTATATAACATCACGCTGTGACCAATAGGAGCGGAGTAGAAATAAAAAACGCGAAAGAAGGCGGCCGCTAGTTTTATATGAAAAACTGAAAAACTCCGTTAACATGCTCATCTTCAACAATAACGAAAAACGTTACACAGTTTTTTGTTTGGATTCCTACAGTGAGATATTAGGCAAAAGGCAGTGACCACTATTACCATGCCAAAACGCAACTTTCTAGCTATATTTATAGCTGGAAAGTAAATATAGATAACTCGATCTTTAACAATTACTGACAATGGCAATCCCAAGAAAAACAACAAAATTAAACTTGCATTTGAGAGTCGCAGTTACCCCCAAGGCCACCATCTGCCATCCTCTGGAGACGAACAGCGTGTGATGAATGGTCGATCTAAAAATTTATAATTTTAAATGAATGTTACAATTGAGGGTTTAAATTACAAATCTTGGACGCACGCAGAAAGTCGTGGAATGTATTTTAGTTTTACGCGAAGTTCTCACAAATGCGCACACGCACACAATTGTAAACAATCAATTTCAGTCGAATAAATCTTCAATACTATGTTGAGGGAATTTTGATTTATGATCGTGACTGACAAAGGGCGCCTAGAAAAAATGTACCTATCAATAAAATGAAAAAGCAATGTAAGAAATTTATTGAAGCTCTTCAAAAAAATTCCACGATATTTATTCTCTGATACGTTTTTCCGTAATATTTTCTATGAAATTATAATACCCATGGTAAATAAAAGAGCTGATATATTTGTATTGAAAAGAATTTTATGCGACATCGGGGAATCCTGAAATTCTTTCTGACGTTCTGGGTGATATTGATATGATATTATGATATACTACATACTATGGTATCGCGCGTGCTCCGATTTTATTATACTCGCATAAGAACCTGAATGTCTGTACACGGAATATAATCAAATGTAAAGTGTTGTTATCAGTACAAATTTCTAAGTAACACTTCCTCGGCGGCCGCGGTGCCGTCCTCTATCTCGTGTCAATATTGACCGAGCGTGGGTGTGAGTCGATTTAAACGCAATCAATATCAAGTAAGCACTGAGTTGACGACAGGAAGGTGCTTCAGTGCGTGCGATCAGCGACAAATTGAACAATTTGTACCACCTACTACACTGCGCTTTAAAATGTTTTTGTAAAGGTACTACAAACTTGCCTTGACACGCACTTGTAATTTGGGACATGTTGATTTTGTGTAGTTGTGTGAGTTATTCGTTCTGGTAGCCAAAATATCATAATTTATATCTGACTAAGCGCTTCTTTCTACCAACTGGTAGGCCATAACATCGGCTGCCGGCAGAAGTTACCACCCACCAGACAAAGTCTTGCCGCCAAGCGATTCGTCGTGTTCCGGCATGATGTCTGGTGAAGCCGTACGGAGGACGGGACTGAGCAGTTGTGTTGCGATGTGTGCCGGGTACGAGGCGTCAAATGTTGTTGTGTCGGGAGTTTGGTCGTGGAGGGTCTCCACATCAATCTCCCTCTGGCGCAGCATCGTCGGTCGTGTTGTTGGGTTTAACATTGCGCTACCTCGCTCAACTGTCGTCTTCCTTCCTATTCACTGAGTTTTTTAAGTGAATAGGCTTAATAAACCAGCGCGCTTTACTATCAATGATTGCATCACTGCTTACCATCAGGCGGTATTGCAGTCAAGCGCTAGTTTATAATTATTAAAAAAAACTGATCAGTAGTAATAACATATTAACAATTTAATACGTCTTGCTTTGCTTCTGTATACTGATTAAAGCAGGCTGATAGCTACATTATTATTGATACATATGTTACATTTTTTTTTTTAATATTTATAAACTAGTGCTTGACTGCAATCCCGCCTGATGGTAAGCAGTGATGCAATCGTTGATGGTAAAGCGCACTAGCTTATTAAGCCTATTCACTCAAAAAATTTCAGTGAATAGGAAGGAAGACGGCAGTTGAGCGAGGTGATGCAATGTTTAACCCAACAACACGACCAACGATGCTGCGCCAGAGGATGATCTGGAGACCCTCCACGACCAAACTCCCGACACAACAACATTAGGCACATCGTACCCGGCACACATCGCAACACAACTGCTCAGACCCGTCCACCGTACGGCTTCACCAGACATCATGCCGGAACACGACGAATCGCTTGGCGGCAAGACTTTGTCTGGTGAGTGGTAACTTATGCCGGCGGCTGATGTTGTTGCCTACCACCGAGAGAACACATATCAGCAGTAGGTAGTAAAAAACGCCCATGACCTTTTTATGACACGGAAAATGCGTTACCTTAGTTACCGTCTCTCAACAATCACTACACAAAACAACTTATGTTCATACTTGTTGATCTGATAATGTTTATTGCTAATTACTTGACATACTTTTCAGAGGCAGAATTGTTGTTTTACTCTTGATATTTAAATTAAGAAATCAAAGTAGCAATTAAAAATCAACAATGTAAGAGACCAGGGATCCGCAATTAGCATTCGGAATCAAAGTGTTTAACTAAACGTCTTCAACAAAGTACGCAGGAATGGACTCCCGCTGGCGAATAAATAAGATGATATCTTACTAATGTTTACGAACAAATTATACAAAGTAATTATTCGGCTTAACTTTGAAAAGCATCTCAGAGACAATTATTGTGATACCGTCGTGGACTGCAAATCCTCAACACATAAGTACTGAACTAAATTACTGAAAAGTTAAAACCAGGTAAAGTGTAATTATTATAGTTGCATCAGGTATCAAATGACAAATTTTGACTATTAAAACATAAACAAAACTGTATCAAACAAGGAATGTTATAAGAGGAAACGGCTTCACCAACAATGTCTTGTTAGAAATTAATTACAATTTCGCGCTAGCAATGTATCAGCTACATCACACCCTACATTACTAAGAACAGACGATACTCTACAGGGAATTTTAGTTGAATAACAGATGATATAAATAGCATCAGGACATTGAATAGCTAAGATTAGGTTTAGTTACGCAACATATATTAATAACATACTCTTATAAACTATTTCCTTTTACAGCTACATTTGATTATACACCACAGTACTTTTAAATTAAGGGCGATATTACTTCGCCAAGAAATCAGTCTATGTGCCGTTAGAAATTAAGCGCAGAGGCCACAGTACCTAGCGTCTTGACTCTTGAATTAATCTCAATTTGTAAGCCGCGTCTTGTCACGGTGTTTGTATAATGAAATGGAGCAAGTCTGTATCATTCATTAGAGTCGGACACTTCTATACAGTTAATTGTTTGAACTTGCCCGGGCTGCCGTTTAACATCGTCTCGGCTAATCAAGCCACGGTTAACAACATCCGCTCGGTAAGTGGCCGGCCGATGACTCGACGCATCACTCGATGATGCAATTGTCTCGAGTTCAAACTGCCAAGCACAGAATCGCGTCTTCAATGCTCACAACTTCCGATTGAGTGTCAAGGATGTTTCGCTAATGTCAATCGAGTTGAACTTGTAAGTCGAATGCATTAACTCCACTAGTCGAACGACAGACGTCATGTGATAAATGGAGTTGTAATTTATTCAAGAGTAGGTATTCTAAGAACTCGATTTATCAATGGAATCATCAATTGGTTGCGTGTATCAATCATTAGGATTGTAATGAATTCATTTGGGTTAGACTGATCAAAATGACTCATAAACATGTTTGGTGAGGAAATACTATTATGAGCAGGAAATGTTATAATTTCATGTAGAAAACCATTTGGGTAATATCTATGTACCCGCCTCTCAAGTATGAGTATGCAGGTTCGATTCCAGGTCAGGCAATTACCAATGTAACTTTTCAAAGTTATATGTACTTTCTAAGTATATCTTGGACACCGTTGACTGATTAAAAGGTGAAGGAAAACATCTTGAGGAAACCTGAACTTTCAAGTCTGAAATCGCCAACCCGCATTGAGTAAGCGTGGTGATTACGCTCAATCCGTCTCTGTATGAGAGGAGACCTGTGCCCAGCAGTGGGACGATAAAAGGTTGATGATGATGAACAAGTATGAATAAACTGAAGTTGTAGTATGAATAAACTTTACGAACCGTTACTTTAAATCCTCGTATAAAATTCCAACCCGTGTGAAACAAATTCAGAATATTGGCAAAATGCATCCACATACTTTAAGGAACCTTCGATTAATAACTATGCGAATACATATATGATTACTCTGTGGTCATTGAAATGACTAAAGAGTCAAACTCTTAAATCCAACCGGAGGAGCGGCTTGATGAATGAATGTTCACGCAACGACTAGTGCTGTCACAGTACCAGTTTGTATCGGTATCCATTTACGACGTAAGATTATTAAATACCTACAATATTGTCAACAAACCTGACCTACCCGAAACGAGGTCAACTTCCTGAGCTGCAAAAATGACGTGTTCTTAATTTTCTCCATTGCCAGATTACTAACTTTAGACATGTTATTAATATAATTCTTTCCTTTTGGAATTGTTAGTCAGAATCGCGGCTTAGCTAAAGGTTTCTTAAAAATTAAAAAAAAAAAACAGCGTATTTACTGAAATGATTACTGGGGCATAATGCCATTGGGAGAATTTACAGCGCATAATGTTTAATCATCAATTATTTTAAATAAAACTTTCCTTTATCGATACCTTAGTTCAATCCCTATACCAGAGACAGGTCCAGCAGCGGGTGAATCAATTAAATCGCCCGCCATTACAATTCATTCACGATTATTGTTGTTCGGCGCTGCGCCCGCGCCGATTTTGACGTCGATGCGACACCCGAATTGATACCATAAGTTTTTTCGCACTGTCAAAATTCGAAAATTGTATTATTCTTTAACGAGAACTTCGTCTGAATTCCTGAATTTTCGGAGACTGTAATGGCAACTCGTAATACTCTGAAATGACGGAGCTGACCTGCAAAATTTATCAATCAATGAATGGATCAATGATTTTCTTTCGATAAATAAGTAGGTTTGTACAAACACTTTTTCAAGCCATATTTTTTTAAAACTCTAAGAAGAAAACTTAAACAAATGAATGGATTAAATTTTTTGATATTATATTATAGGTAAGAGTGAAAAATTAATAACACCTAAGTACATAATAGCAATTTAATATATCTTATTCAGCAGTCATCATCATTTCCTTATCCCTTTATATTCCAAGAAACGTCAAATGATACACATATTTTCGGGAAGATTGGCGTCACCAGTTTGTTAACTTCACAACCAGCTCACTTCTTATTTAAAAATGCTGATATGAAGCAAAAGCAATAAACTTAACGCTTAATAGCATTCAATGTTATCAAGAACACGTTTCGTTATTTCGCGCGTCTGCTCTGCTATGATAATTACTTACACCTTCACAAAAGTCATTACCAGAATTTTCCCACACGTAAATTCTACCCAGGTAAATATCAAGATCGACGGCAAATTTTCTCGAGTAGAATAATGTATGGATGGTAAAAAAAAGCGAAACTGTGACAGGAAAACGTCATTCAGCGGCATTGCGAACTCCGCCGTGGATTGCAAAACAGTATCCTTGAGCCAAGATCCAGCGATGTTTATGATATTTCCCGTAATTACTGTAACAGTACCTAAATGAACCATTTTAATCGTCCATACTATCGTTAATTACCTCACATATATTACAACAGTTCGTGATCTTTAACTTAATTCGTGTGCTGTCGCTATTCGTATTTTTTTCAGCATAAACACAACGTAATGCTCCGATGAAATAATTATAGAAGATAATGGTGCGTTTACTGCTATCATTTAAGCCGAATGAAATGTGAACATATATTTTTATTTAATTGCCACATGATTCGGATATTTGTCAAACTGTTAAGTGGATGCTATGTGAACCTGTCCTGTATATGTACTTGTAATTAATGAAAATATTACTTACCTTCTGTCCACTTGGAAATGAAAATATTACTTGGCTAGCTTTCCAGAAACTCTTTGAAGGTGATAGCAAATTAAATTCCAAACTACACTATATGCAGTTAATTAATTTGATCTGGAATCGTGCTTTAATAATTACTAAAAAAACTTATACCTTGAGCCGAGGAACAGTATCAATTACCAGCAATATGCTGAAGAAACTTTCTCATAAAATCAAGTAAATAAAGTCCTGATTAAAACCTCACCTGTTAGGGCTTGTTAAAAACCCATATTTTGATACTAACCATAGGCTTCCGCGTCGAGTGCGGGGGAACCTTCCAAAAAAGATAATTTCGTGTTACATAATTCTTAATTTTTGAGTTTTTGATATAAAGCACTTCACTTTTCTTCCTGACTCAAATTAATAGCGGCATAATAATGAACTACGCTTTTATTTAATAACAATTCCTCAGATTTAGCAGAATTTGACCAATTTATAGTAAGTAGAAGTATCTTATTTAATTTCATACCTTTACCCTCTTGTTAGAAGATTTTATCTCTGTTATTTTGACCAATCTCATACCTGCCAGTCACTATCCAATGACACGTCTGCTGATTAAAAAACAATAAATTTTCCTTAAGTAGGTTGTGCCGAAAACGAAATAACACAAATTTCGGCTAATCTTTCGCTGACCTATTTATTATAGAATACCTTGCACTCAATATCTTGATGAAATAACTGTTTAGTATTTTTTTTTTTTTTGTGAAATCGAAAAATACTGCGATGTCTTTCAATAAAATTACCTGCTTTTTATAGGGTTTCGTAAAAGAAATACAACATCTGAGTTTTGTTAGGAAGACAGTTACAATTTCGGCCGTTATAATTGTATAGAATTTTTTTAATTCTTTGAGAAGCACAAGAACGGAATAGTGAAACGAATAGAGTCGATCGGTTGCATGCTTATATGCATTGTTTGTATTATCCAAGGAACGTAGAGTTGGTAATAGAAAAATTCTATGAGGAAAGAAAGAAAGAAAATACATTTATTTAGCAGACTAAAAATAGAATATAAGCATAGAAAAATACTTATTGCTCAGGTAATACAGTAAGCAGGTTCTATAGGCTAACAGCAGGTTAAAACGACATAAGTTGCTTAAAATATTACCTACAGCTATAGATAAGACACACAACACACCAAAAAAGTACATAAAAAAACAAAGATCTCACTCTGGTCTTTATTTCATCAGTCGTAACACCAACTTGAAAGCTTTTAGGTCCGTATTCCAGAAGGAAACTCCAGTATTGATCTCTGCTTAAACATTACTTAAAAGTAATTTCAACCAATCAAATGGCTTGAAACGAGACTTAAGTAAAGCTTGAGTTTTGAGTGACGTTCTGTAATACAGACCTTAGAGGCTATCAAGCTGGCTACTTTTTAGAAATGATTTCATGGTCATTTCCTTTGATCTGATGCATAATCCTGGAACGTCAATAAGTTTTGATAATACCTAATTGGCCAGTTATTTATATATCCAAAGCGACTCTAAACATTTTCGTCCAAGACGCTTCGTACCTGACATCACTTCGCGAGCGCTGAGAAAATCTACCAAAACGTAATCTATAATCCATCGGCAACACGTGCACGGGGCTATTATTGATTTTGCTGTTTTTTCTACAAAATTGCATGCCCGTCCCGACTTGACATTGAAAAAATATCTACTAGGGTGCCGTGTGAATGGGCCTTATTATAAGCTTGTGCAATGACATTTGAGTTTTTGTGGAAGGTTCCCAGTCGCGTGGCGTTGACAGAGGAATGCGAAGGCCCTGTGAGTTATACATACCTTAAAGTCTGTATATTAAGATAAGGTCATTAATACACTCGTATAAATAAACTTAATTTTACTGCAGTTGAAATGATAAAGTGATAAAACATGGTAATGTTCTACAAATAAACATTCACTTTAGAGTGATCTATGATCTGTGATAATGATAACTTGCTCGTTTATGTCAGATATTGTTGTTTATAATGTGTTCATTTAATTTACGATTTACATAAATAAGTAGACTTTTAACCATAAAAACAAATATATGATGCTAATAACATCACATTGTCGTACGGAGGACGGGTCTGAGCAGTTGTGTTGCGATGTGTGGCGGGTACGATGA
This sequence comes from Sesamia nonagrioides, assembly GCA_017933935.1. Taxonomy (NCBI): domain Eukaryota; kingdom Metazoa; phylum Arthropoda; class Insecta; order Lepidoptera; family Noctuidae; genus Sesamia; species Sesamia nonagrioides. The sequence goes on from JADWQK010000049.1 coordinate 306,084, forward strand.
GCCAAATGTTGTTGTTTCGGGAGTTTGGTCGTGGAGGGTCTCAAGATCAATCTCCCTCTAGCGCAGCTTCGTTTGGTCGTGTTGGTCTTGGGTTTAACATTGCATCACCTCGCTCAACTGCCGTCATCCTTCCTATTCCTTAGTTTTTTAAGTGAATAGGCTTAATAAACTAGTGCGCTTTACCATCAACGATTGGATCACTGCTTACCATCAGGCGGGATTGCAGTTAAGCACTAGTTTATAATTATTAAAAAAAAAATGTTCAAATTCTCTCTTAACATATACTAATGTTAACTTTAACATTGATGCTAACTAATAAGTGTCATTTTTCCAACTGGCTCTTGAAATTCCAGTAGCCACGTAAAAACGTTGAAAGAAAAACAAGTTTTTGTTTGTACGGATGTCATAATGTCATCAGATCCTGACTTTTGAACCGTCGATACACGGCTCCCGGAAAAAGAGTTTAAAGTTTCATGTGATGGTATGTTACCCTTTTATAAAAATACAAATATTGTTTCGTATTTGTTTAGTGTTTCGTGATGGCCTAGTGGTTAAAACACTAGCCTCTCAAGTATGAGTGTACGGGTTCGATTCAAGGTCAGGCAAATACCAATGTAACTTTTCTAAAAAAAAGTTATATGTACTTTCTAAGTATATCTTGAGGAAGGCTGGACTTTAAGTCTGAAATCTCCAACCCGCATTGAGCAAGCGTGGTGATTACGCTCAATCCTTCTCTGTTTGAGAGGAGACGTGGGATGATAAAAATGTTGATGATGATGATGAAGATGAAATATTGTTAGCCTCCTGTTCCATTAGTGGAATATGCGAAGCGTAGGTATACCATGCTTGACTATAAAGAACATATCGAAGTTATAAAGCAAAACAGCTGACAATCTATGGAGGTTAGAGGTGTACAACTCCAAGTAAAGAATTAGATTTTATTTTCTGTACATAAATGCAAAGCGAGAGTGGATTCTACATAATACTTTCAACTTTATATAACATTAATAAAACAATAAAAAATCACTTCGATTACCAAGAAACCGAACCATCACAAATATTAAATAATCTAATGCTCGTTAAAACTAATAAACTGTGCTGAATGAGATGTGTTTAAAATATTCTACTTTACTAATAAAGCATAGGATAGCCTCCGTGGCGTAGCGGTAGCGAACGCGGCCGCTGTGTAAGAAGGCGCGGGTTCGATCCCCGCGCAGTGCAAATAATTGTATGCATGAATATGAATATTTTCATTGGTCTGGTCATGCCTCGGAAAGCACATTAAGCCGTTGGTCCCGGTTGGCATACGAACATCTAATGGCAGTCGTTACGGGTAGTTGGAGCCCTCAAAAGTCCAACAATTGGTCTAACTGCAATGCTTCGATATCGCCTTCGGGTTGTGGAGGTCAGACGGCAGTCGCTTCACGGAAAATATCGAAGTTTAGTAGGTAAGCAGTTAGTAGGTAAAGCGGACCCCAGACTCCAAAGCAGAAAAAGCTTCGGATGCGACTGGGATTAACGCTGAGATGATGATGATGATGACTAATATAGTATAGAAAGAATTGTTTGTGAAATTATATATATCACAATAGACACTGAAAACAATATATTAGTACTAATGTAGATAGTGATCAAACAATCCAAATATATCTACGCTATAGCTTGCTCCTTTGTAATATATGTAAGTTTGTAATAGTAAATACTACTTATCGTTTATATAGGTACATTATAAAGAACTCCACTATTCACTTAGCGCGACAAATGAAGCATTTACGAATCCCAAAAATAGGGTCCCTTAAAAGATTTCACCCGTAATATGACACAATACCACACGATGGACACAACCGAAGATAAGATAAAAAGATCCACCTCTCAAAGGATCGAGTCGACACTTATTATTCTATTACAGATTACAGGCGTGGCAAAGATAAACCAGCCGATAGATAGGTTTAAAGACCGATTATGTCAAAATATTTATTATATCAATGAATTTATTAAACATATAGCGGCTCGAGCCGTGAGAAACAGAATAGAGCATTAAGAAGTGCATTCAGTATCAAATAAGAATGCATTTTAATCTTTCCTTCGATACGGTGAGTGTGAATTTAAATAAGAAACTGTAAGGAATTACTGTAGGCGCCCATGTCATGGACACACCACATCCTCATCATCATCATCCCAGCGTTAATCCCAGTCGCATCCGAAGCCTTTTCAGCTTTGGAGTCTGGGGTCCGCTTTACCAGTCCAACTGCTGATATGGCTAAACTTCGACATTTTTCCGTGAAGCGACTGCCGTCTGACCTCCACAACCCGAAGGCGGCATCGAAGCATTGCTGTTAGACCAATTGCTGGACTTTTGAGGGCTCCAACAACCCGTAACGACTGCCACTAGATGTTCGTATGGCAACCGGGACCAACGGCTTAACGTGCTTTCTGAGGCACGACTAAGGCGCCCATGTATCCAGTGCTTTATAGGACGTTAAGCTTAAAACATAGGCAATATTCACATCAACGCTATCCTTGAATTGCATGTAGACTTGAATATTGCTGTAAATCTTTGCTTATGGCACATTTTGTGATAATTTACACTGCAAAGGCAATGTTATGCCGTTTAAGCGTATAATAACATAAATATTAGATAAAAATAACAAGGTACAACTGTGATCGTTTTATTAATATAATTATTATGTTTTATTGAATACACAACTTTCACTAGTAGCAAATCCTGTAATTGTAATTTAAAAAATATATTTATAATTTCATAGCGAACTGATCTTGTGATTAATGTGACCTAATCATGTTAAAGCTTTGTACAGATTTAATTGCTTGATAAGTAAATAAACGGTATTGTATGAAACGTATTAGGTATCTATTTTGTTTTGATAACCGATCGCACACAGAAACTCGAAAATTCGAAGATCTTTGTTGACATAAAAGTGCACTTTTCATTTGTCGTGGAAACAAAAACAATTAGGTTATGTTCTAAAAATAATGTAATGTCCATCAGATAGATTTATAAAATATTGAACACGAATTTTTTTTTAATCAAATACTTAGGAAGATGCATTTATATTGATTTGAAATGTCGCGTGACGTAATTAACTCCCACTCCGTAACTTTAATACGCTATATCTACAGCTTTTGATAATTTCGACAAAATAAAAAATACGGGTCTTATTTATTTTTATTATCTATAAGATGGACTAATTATTTTTTTGATTTTCATACCTTGGACACATTCCTATTATATTTTACACTATTTTAAAAAAAGTTGTTTCCATAACTCTCTCAGTCAAAGAAAAGGTGTCAATCAAAAACTCCTGTTCATCTTTTTTGTTTTTCAAATTACTCGGTACTAATTTTTACGAAAATGCGATTATAAAATTAATAAATTGAAACCTCACACGACTCATCCGTTGGTAAGAAACATCCGACATGCCGACTACAAGATTGATGGCATAATAAAATCAAGTTTTTATAACTAACATTATTGCTTTATAATCTCAAATTTGACTTTTATCTTTAGAAAGCTTGTATAATAGATAAACTATCTTTGGAGACACGATCGTGTTGATTAGTCAAACCAACTCATACAAGTAACATGTCCAATTAAGACATATAAATAAAAAGAAGGTACGCATAATAAATTTTAAGAGTGGTTTTAAAAAATTAATGAGATCTTTCGAACGCCACCATGCGCTAATTTATAGCTGTTCATAATTATGTTTTAATATGAAATGTCATATAATTCTAATAGAGATCACAAGGGAGATTAGTGAAAAATAAACTTTTATAGTGAGAGAGAACACTTCGAACATTTTCTTTTGGTAAGATGCTTATAAACCGTGACGATTATTGGACATAAATCTTATTAATATTTAAACATATTTTAGACATTTCAGTAATTACAACGACAGGCGTAGCCAGCTAATTATAACGCTTCATTAAATATGGTATTATTTATTTTATTGGGTATCAAAATACAAAGAGTAATAAAAATTTAAAGTACATTACAAAATTTTCGACTATATAAGAAGGTAGATACCTAAAAACTTTGAACAACAATTTCATATGGACAAATGCATAGAAGGGAAAATAGTGTAAGCAAATCTTTATAATCTCTATCTAATCTAATCTCTATTTATCTTTTTTTTATATTTTTGAATGTATTGATATTTTTGATTTGAATGTTGTAGGTATAATGTGACTATGTGTGTATCAATTGTATATGAGTCAGTGTTATACTTAAAATAAGTGATGGTTACCTATCTGCCTATAGCATTCCCATTGCTGCGCGGCCTTTTCCTCTAATAATAATTTACGCCTACATTTTTTTTTCAGTATACGGATATACACAATGACGACAAATATACTACGGTATTTATGATTCTGTTAACTTGTCGAACAACAACATACTCAGAACAACTATACCTGCCCAGATCACAAAGTATAATAACAATTCAGCAACCTGTAAGAAACTGCTCAATCACAAAATCAATTCAATGTTCATACATGTTCAGTACATAACAGTGAATATTCACGATTCAGAAGCGGCATCCGCTTCGCACCAATAAATACCGGAGATGAATGGTCTATGCGTGAGTGCACTATCAGATGACACCAACCCGGCAATACAGCGTGTTGCAGCTTTTTGCAGCCGTTGCAGACATGTCATCGTGCACGCTGGTTGCGTGCTTACATGCCTATTCGTCATTTTTATGACGTAATATGATTGCGTTCGGTACGAAATTGTTGATGTGTTGTGCGGGCGATAGACGTGGCTTTTCAATTTACTGAATTTTCTTTTCTCCTGGTAAGGAAAATTAGTTTTGCTGATCTTTCCTACTACTTTTAGCTTCTTCCAAAGGTCTAAGGCAAAAGCATCTGTCAGAAGTGGGAAACGGATTCAAGATGAACTATCTTGAAATCGTTTTAGCAAAAATAGATCTTCATCTTTGAAAATGTGTAACGTTTCGAAATACGTTTTCATTTATGTTATTGGTATCAAACGAGACTTCTGTGAGATTAGAGCGGCCTGCGTAAGTAAGCTTTGCTAGTCTTATTCATCATCTTCATCTCAGCGTTAATACCAGTCGCATCCATAGCTTTTTCAGCTTTGGAGTTTGGAGTCCGCTTTACCAGTCTAACTGCTGATTTTGGCTAAACTTCGACATTTTCAGTAAAGCGACTGCCGTCTGACCTCCACAACCCGAAGGCGACATCGAAGCATTGCAGTTAGACCAATTGTTGGACTTTTGAGGGCTCCAACAACCCGTAACGACTGCCACTAGATGTTCGTATGGCAACCGGGACCAACGGCTTAACGTGCTTTCCGAGGCACAACCAGACCAGTGCAAATATTCATATTCATGCATACAAATATTTGCACTGCGCGGGAATCAAACCCGCGCCTCCTTGCGCAGCGGCCGCGTTCGCTACCACTACTCCACCGAGGCTGTCGTTACCAGTCTTATTCATTAGCTAATATTTTTACAGAGGCTTTAGCGTGAGCCAAGAAGGATTGAAAATGATTATGTATCCTTCTCTGCACCCTTATTGTATCTGTGGTTCTCTGGTATCACAAAGCAATGTCATTCAAAGATTTCCCGAGCGAAGCATCTCTCGGACTACTGTACATCCATTTTTTATATCAATAAAGAATTTGTTCCTGGTTGACGAGTAAAGGAATCCCGCTCGTTCCCTTGTTACATACCGCTCCATCATAAAATGTAAATATCATCATAATATAATTCATTTAAAGTCGCCGAACAATTACAAATAACGCAGGGTAACAACATTTTAAGCCCCGGACCGGCCAGTGTGAATGAAATGCTATTCATGCGCCCAATGTTTTCTTTCGTACAAAAACCTTTCAGTAATCAATTGTAACGGTGATTGTTATTAGCTCTTCAAAATGCAATCACTTCCGCAAGGCTCGATTGTCAGACATTGGTCGATTAAATTGTTGATTTAATGTTGAAACTCGTGTCAACACTTCCAGTTATTGCCATCTGCCCCTACGATGTCACCTGTAACTTTTTAAGTGGAGACCGCACACTAATGAAATATTCGCGAAAGTTGAATCAGGATGTAAGGCAACGTGTTATTTCGTATCTGCATGGCCGCTTCATGAATATACACGTGCCTTGATTGATGTCATAACAACACATGCTGGTCAGTCTGATTTCATTGTTTCTATGGTTCTAGATACTTATTTGCTATTTATAAATATCATTATATAGGAATAGCTCTATGTCTGCGACTTCTTTGATGTGTATGTTGAAACACATTGAATCATGAGTATTTTGCGCAGAACCATATATTCTTTTTCTAAAATTTTAGATATTTTTTTTTTTTAAATAAACGCTGCCCCACACATGGAATTATTCCTGTATCATCAGTGCGTTTACATACATAAAAACTCAAATACACAAACAGCCAGGACCCGGAACAACTGCCAACTGCCTGTAGGCCATACAAATATTTGTACCCACAGAGCAGCAGTCCATCGCTTAGCCGCTGGACCAACCGTGTCGTCGTAGTTAAAATTACTGTGTATAAACATTAGCTATCTGCTAGTGAGACTGCCGTCAAAATCGGCCCATTAGTTCAACCAAACAGACAGACAATAAAACATTGTATTCATTCACCTCCATATGCATGCAATCAAAAGCAGTTATTTCGATATTACAAGGCTGCACATCACTATTTATTTATTTAATTTAGACCTATAGATATGTGCATCTATAGTCAGTAAATACATATTTTGTCATCTTAGTGTTTATTACAGCTTGAAGTAAAATTAAAGCAGCAATATTTAAGCTTACGACTGCTTAGTATGCTAATGAATTAGTCATCATATATGTCATACGGCAAATCAAAGCTCATGGCTGAAGGTAGGCTTCCAATCTATTATGCATAAAATACTATGTCAATTGATTTAATATTTGTTTGCGTACTTTATTTACTTAATAGTTTCTTTTTTTTACTAGACTTTCACAGGATTTTAAGGATATTATGTATAATATTGTTTATAAAAATTGTTTGTAGACCATGAAAATTACAGATGTACCTATATGATATCATCTCTTCTTATATACAACATGTAATGTATTAACGCACACCCTCAAACACTCCAATTAGAATATTAAATTATAATCATAATACATACACTGCATACACTGAATGTATAATTTAAAATGTACCTATATGCATTGTTATTTATTAAATCAGTTATACTAATTCATGGAGAACGACCTTAACGTTTTTTTAATAAGGTACTTATTTTTGTTCTTTATTTTGTATTGAATGATAAAATTTGTAAGAATATAAGTAAACCTGCGGTTTTAAAAGTCTGTGCAAACATCAGGGTTAATATATACTCTATACTAATATTAAAGCTGAAAAGTTTGTTTGAATGTTTGTTTTTTTGTTCGCGCTAATCTCGGAAACTACTGGTCCGATTTGAAAAATTCTTTTTGCGTTGGATAGCCCATTAATCCAGGAAGGTTTAGGCTATATAACATTACGCTGCGACCAATAGGAGCGGAGCATAACTAACTCCACGCGAACGAAGTCGCTGGCGGCCGCTAGTATGAGAATAATTATCGTAGTTTTAGTTATTTTTGGGATATAAAATTACCTATATTAAAAAAGATATAAACCGATGCAGTAAACGATTCTGAACAAACTAAAGTGAGTTAACTAATTTACATATTGTATATAGAAATACACGATGGTATTTGGGGTCCGGGGGTCGATTGATCAAGTGAAGCTACTTTTGCCGCGGTTGGTCTGTGAACGGGAGACCAATTTTACATACCGAGATCCCTCAGTGCTTCGGAAAGCACGTTAAGCTGTAGGTTCCGACTGTCATTCTTGATTTTTGATAGTCATTACCACCAGTCTCACAATACTAGGGGTATATTGCTCAATTACTGGGTTGTGGAAATACTTACTGGTTTCAAAAAATAATTTCCTAACAAGTTTCATTTCAATAATTGAATAAAAAAATAAACTTATAAATAAGTAGACAAATAACTGTACTGTGTATTAAATAAATTTAAAAAGTAGCTATTTATCAACTCACGAACTTTATGTTTTACACTATCATTTTGAACTACACTCTACATCTGCTGCATCCTATTTAACGATTGGATAAAGACATAATTCGGTACTGTGACGTTTTAATCCGTTTACTCCTATAGACCGTCCACTACATTTCTTTTACTTTCAGCTCTCACTTTCAAAGGTTACGTTTACATTCAGATGGGATCACTAACGCTAAATTTAACGCGGGACACGCAGACGTGGCGGCGGCTTTGGCTCTTTTCGGCTCGCTTCGTATGGCTCTTCGAAGAAACCGATACCCCATTGTTATGCCTGTTACTAAGTGTACTGTTACACTTCTTCATGGCACGTTACTAATGTTCCCTTTGTATACGCTTTTGTATCTCAAGTACTGGCTCTTCGGCAATGGGTGCATTCTATTTTCAAAAGATCCTTGCGCAAATTATGAAAAGTATTGCAATAACTGATTTATATACTTAGATACCTTTTTTTTTAATAGACACTTACCAAATCTACACGTGGGTATAACAGGCCGTACGTCAGAAGCTTATGAACCTTAAACTGTCTTAGAGTAATACAGAATATTAATAAGAGGCCATTTCATTGTAGTTTTGTTGTTACTAACGCACAACCTAGCGTACAACAAGCAGGAAGAACGTTACAACCAATGAGCCCGGTATATTCTGCAAACATCATTCAATTTCAGTAGGTATACAGAACCCAATGTGGCAAGCAATTCCTTTGGAATAAATCTTAACAATTTAACAAGCAAAAGTGAAAGTCATTTCATCCGAAAAAAACCGGCCAAATGCGAGTCGGACTCGCACACCGAGGGTTCCGCTGTACAAACGTAGCGGTTTACAATTTATGACGTACTAGCTTTCCGCCAGCGGCTTCGCCCGCGTGGAGTTCGGTTATATCGCGCTGTTTAAATTCCCCTCGGGAACATCAAAATTTTCCGGGATAAAAGGTAGCCTATGTTCTTTCTCAGGGTCTAAAGATTGTCTGTGCCAAACTTCATCAAAATCGGTTGAGAGGTTTAGGCGGAAAAGCGTAACAGACAGACAGAGTTATTTTCGCATTTATAATACTAGCATTGATTTAGAATTTTTCACAGTTTAGAGGCAATTAGATTTAAGAAGTGTTTGATATGAATTTCAATTTAAATATCTCTACGCGTTTATGTGAAAAAGGGTAGGTAGTAAGTTTATAATTATTAAAAAAATATTTTACGTCATGTAAGCAAAAATAATATTTTAATATTTTATGTAACTTCAAATTTATCATTTTCACATTTTTTCCTTTATCTGTCTGTACTATAATATAACGTTGCTTCGTGCCGAATTTCAAGATTCTGAGTTCACGGGAAGTACCTTGTAGGCAAAGAGATTTAGGATATATAGAGGGCATGTGTCAAAATGGCATAGAAAAACTGTGATCCCATGGCTCAGTTCCGCCATCTAGTACAATATAGCAAAATTAGATCGACAATTGGAGACATCAAATAGTAAAAATGAAATAAGTTTATATAAAATATATTCAGCTATTGCCCGGTAGGTGGCCTGTGTGTTCTATGTTGCCAGATCCGATTTAATACCCTAGTATAGTTCAAATCGGGTAAATAAATATTGAAAAGTAAATAAATTAAGTGAAACTTGTCTTGTACAAACAAAAACTGTTTTAGAATTTTATTCGCTACTATTCATTTACCGTGACACCGTCTATTGGCATTTTAGATGTTCTATGCTTACGAATTATTTTAACGCTCAGTTTATTGCGATTTTTGAGTGTAATAGACCTTTTAGGCCATAAAGCGCATTTTGTTTTGCAATTTTCGTTTGCATTTCGTTTTTAGCAAAATTATTCTTTTTACACGTTTGTTTGCAAATATTTTAAAATGGCAATGCAAAAAACTGTGGTAGGGTTTGTATCATTTCGATATAAAGTTATCGATAATATTCAAAGAAGTTACTACGACGATGTTTTTTCGCATTATGATAGCTTGAAACAAAAAATTAGGAAGCAGAATAATTATGGGTAATTTCAAGTTTACAAGTTTCTTATTTATACAATTCTTTTAATATAATAGGCGTTAAAGTTTAAAATTGCCGATTAGTACTGAAAATCTAAATAATTGCTTATTTTTTAATTTTTAAATAATTCATTTATAATCAATAAAAAGGAAGGTCGTTAATGCCTTTGTGATAGAACTCTGAGGATCTAGACTGCACAAACTGTGTGAAAGCAGAACTGCCTCCTGGGAAGAAAACTTCTTGTCACGTAGATAATTGTCCAAATCACGTCAAAAATGGTAGTCTGCTGGAGCAAGACCTTTACAAGATTCGTACGCCATTATCTTTAAAAACGGCAAAAAAATCACAGTTATTGTATGGGAGCCCGCCTTCAGTATTTATTTTATTTTAATTATTTATTTGTAATTTGAATACTCGTATATAACCAAATATTCTGTGAACATTTTAAGTGTCTATCTGTTTCCGTTATTAATATGTAGCAAAAAACGGCAAAAATTCACGTTTGTTGTATGGGAGCCCCCTTAAATATTTTATTATTTTTATTCTTAGTACTTGTTGTTATAGCGGCAACAGAAATAGTAACACAATCTCTGGAAATTACAACTGTCTCGCTATTACGGTTTATGAGATACAGCCTGGTGACAGACGGACAGACGAACAGAGAAGTCTCATGAATAGGGTTCGTTTTACCTTTTAGGTACGGAATCCTCAAAATCACAAAGTAGCTCGCAATCATTGTACTACATTTACGTACCTACATATTTTATGAATATATTTCATTATAAATAAGTTATGTAATCTATGTACTTATCCACTTAACCGTAAATTTTATCCCAATTTTTACGGTTAAGTAGAAAACTACTATTTCATTTCTAATACAAGGTACCGATTCTTTTTTTTTTTTAATTTGTTCGACAAGTCTTTCCAAAGTAGATAACTTCTCTTTTAAAATGCATTGAGCATCATTTTGAGGAATGAGACGGAAGCCAATTTTCTTCTCTACGGTCTATCTGGACAAATCGTATCCACTTTTTCCCTACAACATTATTTTTATTCGGAAACCAAAAATAACAAAAACCTAAATAAATGAATAGAAATTGTTCATTCAATTTTGTTTATTAATGTGATATGATTATGTTTAAATAGAGTTAATAATAAATAAACTTGAAATATAGTAATATTTTAAGTTTATCTAGCTATATTTTAAATGTCAATAAAATACAACAAAATGACAACATCAATCAACATCTTAATAAGTATTATCGATAACTAAATCGATAAACAACATTACTACATCTCTACAAGAAAATAGTAAAACTACTCAATAATAGAGGGCGCTTATTACAATAATGGAAATTTTTTTAGAACTATTTAAGATTTTTTAAAATTTGAATTGCAGACGAAATATAAATAATTCATAGAAAAACATTCCGAAGTTAGGTCCAGTCGTTTTACTATAACGAGATGTACAGTAACACAAAGCGCAACATGGCATATTTCCTTAGAAAATGTTTATTCTTAGTGGACACAAATTACGTCCTGACGCGCAGACTAGACTGAGCGACTTTTAATCAAGTCGATAAAAGTATTGGCTTACGATTTTGTTCATGATGTCCTGTCTATTGTAAATATAATTTTAATGTCTTTGCGTGTAGGTTTTGATTCCCTAGCGTGTGACGAAAATTCGTCTAAGGTGTCGGTATAAACTGCTGTATCTTTTGATCGCTTTAACTTAGAAGTTTGATTTTTTCACTGCATAAAGGGACAATAGACCTAGGTATTTGGTATAAATTTCAATTTGATAACTTTATTCGTTCGTGAGAAATAAGGTAGTAAGTTCCATTTTATTAAAATATGTTTATTATATTATATAACTAAAAAAATGTGATTTTCGCAATTTTTCCTATATTTGCATTATATGACAATCCTTCATACCAAATTTCAAGATTCTGAGTTTACGGGAAGTATCCTGTAGGTTTTGATTCCTTTGCGAGTGTCGAAAATTTGTTGATAATATCGACATATCGGCTGTATCTTTTGATTGGCTTGGCTTAGAAGTTTGATATTTTCACAGCTTAAAGGGACAATAGACGTAGGTATTTGGTATAAATTTCAATTTGATAACTTTATTCGTTCGTGAGAAATAAGGTAGTAAGTTCCATTTTATTAAAATATGTTTATTATATTATATAACTGAAAAAATGTGATTTTCGCAATTTTTCCTATATTTGCATTATATGACAATCCTTCATGCCAAATTTCAAGATTCTGAGTTTACAGGAAGTATCCTGTAGGTTTTGATTCCTTTGCGAGTGTCGAAAATTTGTTGAAAATATCGACATATCGGCTGTATCTTTTGATTGGCTTGGCTTAGAAGTTTGATATTTTCACAGCTTAAAGGGACAATAGACTTAGGTATTTGGTATAAATTTCAATTTTATAACTTTATTCGTTCGTGAGAAATGAGGTAGTAAGTTCCATTTTATTAAAATATGTTTATTATATTATATAACTAAAAAATGTGATTTTCGCAATTTTTTCTATATTTTCATTATATGACAATGCTTCATGCCAATTTTCAAGATTCTGAGTTTACAGGAAGTATCCTGTAGGTTTTGATTCCTTTGCGAGTGTCGAAAATTTGTTGAAAATATCGACATAATCGGCTGTATCTTTTGATTGGCTTGGCTTAGAAGTTTGATATTTTTACAGCTGAAAGGGACAATAGACCCGAGTATTTCATGAGAATTTCAGCTTGATACGTCCACGCGTTCTTGAGATAAAGGGTGGTGACAGACAGACAGACAGACAGACAGACAGACAGACAGACAGACAGACAGACAGACGGACAACAAAGTGATCCTATAAGGGTTCCGTTTTTTCCTTTTGAGGTACGGAACCCTAAAAAGGAAAGGCACTTAAAGTTTTCCATATATAAGAACGTAGGGACTGTTATCCTTAATACTATTAATGTGGTTGGTTTAATTATTCTGACGTGGCCATTAAATAAATCCTTTCACTCTTTTTTCAAAGGACACTCTCGCCACTTTAAGTCGTAAAGAAAACCGAACAAAGATAGAGGGAACTAAGTAATGACAATTTAGTAGTCCTGCGATAATAGGAACCCGTTTTATTTCCAGACCTCTTGATTCTTACTTACGCAGGTTGATTAGGCACTGCTACCCTACGTTTTACTTTAGGTTGGGCACAGACCTGAGCCACGACTTTCTTAAGTCAGACTGACTGACTTAAGACAGACTGTCCTGTGCACGCAATTTTCCAACTGCTCTGTGCTTTTGACAAAATAAAACTGTTATGATTTGTACGGGTATCTATGTACACTTGTACAGGCGACAGGACATCAAGCTATTTCAATCTGCAAGATTTATTTATTACATTTTCGATTTTACGTATAAAGCTCAAGATTGATTGGGAATTTTCGACAGTTTCGGGTAGGTTGACCTGCTGTCGTCCGTACCTACGCACAGTCATCTGAATTGTGTGTAGACCTGCGTGGTACCCAATAGCGTAACATGCAACGACAATTTCTTTACTTTTGACAGTTAAACAAAATTCAGTGTATTACTAGCGTTGTTGCGTAGAATAATAAACATGAAAATCAATGGATTAGTAATTTCCTTGCAATAGGTACCTATGTCTCCTGGGTAAAAAAAAATTGATTCTATTTACTCCGTCATTCAGATTATAGAAAAATGTTGGATAAGTATATTTTGTTTTATCAAATTAATAAAAAGTGACAAATATAAAAGGCATCAAAGATCAGGAGTGGTGGCTGGTGACGTCACTGCCGGCTAAAAGTGTGTGTGTCTAAGTAGTATTTTGTAGAAATCTGACTAACGGACTAATTAGTTTTTTTTAGTCAACTACCCTATCAAAATAAAAACCTATTATTACGATGCTACTCTTATAATAAACACAATTAAACTGGTCAATTTTAACAAGACTAAAACCATTCCGTCTGCAACAAACAATACTGTTTTGAGTCTGTTGTGAACACTGTCTTAATTCAAAGATCCCTTTATTCGCAACGACGTAGAAATACATAAAATAAAAAATAAACACACAGATTAGATGGCAAGAATATTTCTTGATAGCTTTTATCAATCAGTTGTTCCTTAGTACCGCATTACTGCATCGCTAGGAGGCGAATCCTTGGGAAAAGGTCTTCAATCATGTTAGAAGCTGGTTGTTTTAAAACAATTATTTAGCTTACAGCAAATGCGCGATTAAATGCTGTAACTACTAGGTTTGGTTTGTGGGTGCTTACTATCTGTGTCTATAATGCATACACACTGGTTTTAAAATTGCATTCTAGTGGCGTTCTTCGCTACATTTGCATGGCAGTATGCATTTATTTAATACTTTTGTATTGCCAATGTTTCTGCAGTAAGGTTCTGGAATGGAGGCCCCCAACAAGGTGGACCGCTGACCTGGTGAAAGTCGCGGGAAGCCGATGGATGCGGGCAGCACAGGACCGGTCATCGTGGAAAGCCTTGGGGGTGGCCTTTGTCCAGCAGTGGGCATCTATAGGCTGATGAAGAATGTTTTTGTCATGTTTTTGTTTGTTTTTTGTTTTCATTGCCAACTATGTTGGGATTAGCTGCCAGTCTAACCAAATTCAGCTGAATATCAGTATTGTACGAACGTCAGCAGATCAAGCTACCCGACTCTGTAAAATATTCACAATCAACCTTGAGCCTTTATTTATTTTTTTTGTAGTCCTTATAAACTACAGCTTTGACTGCAATCCCGCCTGATGGTAAGCAGTAATGCAATTGTTGATGGTAAAGCACGCTAGTTAATAAAGCCAAAAAACTTAGGTCCGTATTACAGAAGGAAACTCAAGCATTGATCTGCTTAAGCATTACTTAAAACTAGTTTCAACCAATGAAAAGGCTTCAAAGGAGACCTAGGTAAAGCTTGAGTTTTGAGTGACGTTCTGTAATACGCACCTACGTGTATAGAAAGGAAGACGGCAGTTGAGCGAGGTGATGCAATGTAAAACCCAACAGCACGACCAACGATGCTGCACCAGATGGAGACTGATCTGGAGACCCTTCACGGCCAAACTCCCGACACAATAACATTTAGTGCATCGTACCCGGCACACATCGCAACACAATTGCTCTGCCCCGTCCTGCGTACGGCTTCACCAGACATCATGCCGGAACACGACGAATCGCTTGGCGACAAGACTTTGTCTGGTGGGTATTAACTTCTGCCGGCGGCCGATATTTTGGCCTACCACCGAGTAAATTAATGCTTTAGAGATAAAGTTGAAAATCTAACAAAGAAATCTGACAGATTGTAGTAGCTTGATGTGCCATCGTCTGTTCATGAAGCGACTGCCTAACTGACCCCCACAACCCAGTTTTTGGATAATACCCCTTGTTAAGACAATTTGCCCATATTTTTACACAAAAGGAATTTAATACCTACTCATGCCGATTAATACCTTATACATATTTGAAAAAAAAAGAACTATGAATTTAATACTGAGTTATATTCCAGACAACAATTTCAAGAAGCTGACACATTGAATCTTTACTAATATTATAAATCTAAAAGTGAGTTTGTTCCGCTTTCACGCCGTAACTACTGAACCGATTGCTTTGAAATTTTGCAGACGTAAAGTTAGAAGTCCTGATTAAATAATAGGGTACTTTTTTATCAAGGAACAAAAAAATAAAAATAAAGGAAAAATTATATTCCCTAGGGAGATCTAAAAAGCACGACATTTTTTTTTTTACAAATTTTAAACCAGCGCTTGACCGCAATCCCGCCTGATGGTAAGCAGTGATGCGATCGTTGGTGGTAAAGCGCGCTAGTTTATTAACAGCATATTCACTCTAGCCTTGAAGACACTCAAATTGTAGTGTGACGGAAACACCGCCGCCGGCAAATCGTTCCAGTCCCTCGATGACCGAATTCCACGCGGGCGAAGCCGTGGGCGGAAAGCTAGTTTTAATTATATTTAACGGCAAATGCATATACTGCCTTGTGGTGCATAAACGCTTTAGTTTTGTTGCCTCACTCACAGATTTATATTAAAATAAATATTATGAGACTTTCCTTATCAGAATGTCTAAGTTTATTACCAAAGTGCCCAGAATATTCCGAGCGCTTATCGACAATACAAACTACCTTTTTTACAAAATTACATGCCATACCTACAAAGAATTTAGTAAAAAAGGTACCGTGGAAATATATTGTACTAACTTTCCGCCCGCGGCTTCGCCCGCGTGGAGTTCGATTACCTATATCGCGCTTTTTAGCTTTTCCTCGGGAATATCAAATTGTTCCGTGATAAAAGGTAGCCTGTCCTTTCTCAAGGGTCTAAAGATTGTCTGTGCCAAATTTCCTCAAAATCGGATGAGAGGTTTAAGCGGGAAAGCGTAACAGACAGACAGACAGAATTACTTTCACATTTATAATATTAGTATGGACTAGCTTTCCGCCCGCGGCTTCGCCCGCGTGGATGTCGGTTATATCGCGCTTTTTAGATTTCCCTCGGGAGTATCATTTTTTTTTTTTTTCAATAAATGGTAGCCTATGTCCTTTCTCAGGGTCTAAAGATTGTGTGTAACAAATTTCATCAAAACCGGTTGAGAGGTTTAAGCGGGAAAGCGTAACAGACAGACAGACAGAGTTACTTTCGCATTTATAATACGAGTATTAGTATGGATAATAAAGCCCGATTAAACTCTCTTTGATATATCGCTAAAATGGTACCCTAAGCTAATTCATTTAGTCTTAATCTTTTCATTACCATTATCTACCTAGCCTGTTCCCAAGTATATTGGGGTCATTATATAGATTTCATTATAGTAATTACTAATTTGATTATGTACTAATCTGAAAACATTTATAACTATTCACGTCGTCTTAGCTTACTTAGATACACCGTATTTAAAAAAAAATTGTTAACTTGTATTTAGCATAGTTTTAATATTTTTTTTATTTGGCATATTAATTTATTGTCTATTTATTTAATACTAGCTTTACGCCCGCGGCTTCACCCGCGTGGAGTTCGGTTATATAGCGCTATTTAGATTTCCCTCGGGAATATCGAATTTTTCTAGGATAAAAAGTACCTTATTATTTAATCCGGACTTCTACGGGCGGACGGACGAGACGGATTCTATTTTTATTTTATTTTAATAATTATAAACAAGTGCTTGACTGCAATCTTAACTGATGGTAAGCAGTGATGCAATCGTTGATGGTAAAGCGCACTAGTTTATTAAGCCTATTCACTTAAAAAACTTAGGAATAGGAAGGATGACGGCAGTTGACCGAGGTGATGCAATGTTAAACCCAAAACCAACACGACCAACGATGCTGCGCCAGAGGGAGATTGATCTGGAGACTCTCCACGACCAAACTCCCGACACAACAACATTTGGCGCATCGTACCCGGCACACATCGCAGCACAACTGCTCAGACCTGTCCTCCGTACGGCTTCACCAGACATCATGCCGAAACACGACAAATCGCTTGGCGGCAAGACCTTGTCTGGTGGGTGGTAACTTCTGTCGGCAGCCGATGTTATGGCCTACCACCGAGAAACTTTACGTCGATTCTAACTTTACGTGAGTCTGCAAAATTTCAAAGCAATTGGTTCAGTAGTTACGGCGTGAAAGCGGAACAAACAAAGAAACTCACTTTCCGATTTATAATATAGTAAGGATTTATTTAATATGTATTTTCGAAGTTAACGTTGTTCCTTTAATACCTAAGAGTTAAGTAGCACAAAAAGTACAGAATACAAACAGTAGCTTGTAATCAAAAGTTTATTGAATAAAAATCCGTTTTCTTGTTCGTTCGAACGATCAGTTGGACCACCGCGTAGAAAATAAGACGTTGGACAGATTGAAACGGCTCAAAGGAATGAAAGCTTCGTGAAGGCATTAGAATTGACCGTTTTCTGCGCGTTTCAAATAAATAATACCAAATACGAGGCTGTTCCGATATTGCGAACATCGAGGGAGATTTAACTTAGATACAGGCTGTTGCTTTTATGGAAATCACAATATCTTATTTTTGTCGGTACTTCATAACTTCCTTCTTTATCAATATACATAAATAAGGCAACATTTTGAAGCTTTTATGGAATCTAAACCTTCTAAAAACCACTGAATGTGAGTAATTTGTATATTTTTGGTGTGTAGGGGACACCAAAAATATACAAATTACTCACATTCAGTGGTTTTTAGAAGGTTTAGATTTAAATTCAAGAAAATGTGCGAAAATTTCGAACGGGTCACCCAGTTGTATGTATAGTTGGTTTATTAAAGATTAATCTCCAAAATCCAGTTGCAGTCTCATTTCGGTGACAAAAACGTCAGAAAGTCAAATTGTAGGGAAATTACGAGAGGTTTTTAGTTTTGACAGAATGAGACTGAGGTCAGACTGTAAACGTTTTTAAAATTAAAACCTCCTTTGGTCCTCTAGATACGGAAAACAATTGAAAATGATAAATACGATAATTTAAAATTGTTTTCTTTTTTTACAAATTATAAACTAGCTTGACCGTTATCCCGCCTGATGGTAAGTAGTGATGCAATCGTTGATGGTAAATCGCGCTAGTTTATTAAGAGCCTATTATTCACTTCAGCCTTGAAGACACTTTAATTGTAGACCGACGGAAACACCGCCGCTGGCAAGTTGTTCCAGTCCCTCGATGTACGCGGTATAAAAGAAGCTTTATTAGGTTGTTAAGGGGTCCGCTTGATAGAAATAATTAAATGTAAAGTGGAATAAGGATTATTTCCACAACCACCTTCATTATATCTATTAGGAAATACTAAGTTCGTTAAACGACTCCAACCTCAATCGAGTTTTCAATCTAAATTCTCTTCATAATTATTTTAATCACATTCAAAGTTTACTTTCATAAATTCTAATTATCTGTTCATAACAAAGTTGATAACATAATTCAAATCTCGTTCCCAACTCGAGTCATTAGGTCCTTAGATATTATCGGTAATCGGAGAAAAAATCACTCCTAAATGTGAACTGTCTTAAAAGTTCAATCGCGAATCGAAGGGCCACCCGTTACATCGCTTTCCCCGGTGGTCCAATCTTCAAGATGATTAAATTAGGATACGAACAGATATAACATGCGAAATGATATACAATGAACCGAGTCCGATTCTGCATAATGAAGCAATCAAATAGTTTCCATTGTACCCCGGCCGATCCTGACGCAGCAGTTGTAACGTTAACTTATGCGTTACGTTAGGTATTAACTTGAAGGGGATTACATCTAAAAATATATCTGTATAAACCAGATTAATACAAGAAAATCAATTAAAACCGACACGTTACTACATTTATCTCTTTTAATATGTGCCAACGAAATGTTGCGCATATATTTATCAAGTCTCTGTCACCTCAAACCACAAAGTTTGCGTTTTAGTTGCGTTTAGTAAGTAACACCGACGCACGCTTTGCTGTCCATGACCGCTTTGCATACGGTAATCCCGTTGGAATACTCACACAAAAAGTTGTTGCATTTTAAAATCCCTTTCGAAAGCAAACATTTGACGTTTCGAGGGAAATTGAGCGGAAGGCTTTTTGTGCGCTTCTTTGGAATGGATTAATGCAGGGTATACTTACACTAAGCTGACGTTCGGTAGCACTTTGTTTCGAATTGAAACAGCTTTTTGACTGGTTATCCACTAAAGATGATTTAAACCATCATGTTTATTGATTTACTCCGATCTCGAGACTGGGATATATTTTAATATGGCCGTCTCGGGTTGTCCGAGCGTCCGTTTATCGATGTTACATTGTCAATATGGCGCCTTTGTTCGCGCCAAAATTTATAAGTTAGACGTGTGTCCATTGTACGGCGACGTTAAAGGCAGAACTACAATGCGAAGTATTTTATACCGATCATAATCCTGACGTGTGGTCAAAATGTGTCGAAGCGTTAAAGATTTATATCAAACTGCCAGGATTTTGGGGTAGTGGGTCATTTATTATCTACCTACCTGGCTATGAAAATTGATATCACTGTTTGCAAAAACGCGCGAAATATCGTCGGCCATTATTATTTTCGCTCTAAAGCCTGAGCCTATTCGTTCTCGGATTTAAAGTTTAGTAAATTAATTTATTTCGAAAATTACAAATTACTTTTAACTTACGTTAAAGACGTAGTACTTACTTACATCGGGTTAAATGCTTGAATGTTATTATAAATCAATACTTAAATAGCCGGAGAGTAATTCATCTTAAACGTAGGTGGCTCTAATAATCTGTATATTAATGTATCAGTATCAGTCGAACCGTCAAGTTGTATACTTTACTTACCAAGTATTATAATAAAAGCTACAAATGTTTACTTAAATCCAATATTTTTCTTGTTTAATAAATTCCTCCGAAGAGAATATTGAAGTTTTTCAAAGTGTATCTCGATAATGATTCATATACCAGACTTATTGATAATCCAATAACAGCATACTGCCAGTATTTTCTACCTTGGCAGTAACAGTCTGGGAAATAGAAGTGAGCCTACATAGCACGCATATCAGGCACGCGGTCGACAAGTAATTTATCTATAGGTTTTTGTTGCAATCTTCACCACAAACTAAACAAAAATGACATAACACAAATGAGATAAAAATCAAAATTCAAGATAGCGCCAATTAATTTAAATATAATTTTGATCATGGCCATTTTTTTTATATAAATGACCTCGAAAACTAGTAAAGTAAATACCTATACCGCTAGGAGTCTCATTTGAAAGCTTACTTGAAAAACTCTGCCTAACTAACTAAGCATGCAACCTATACCGCTAGGAGTCTCATTTCTACAACTTTTTCAAGAAACTGTCGGCTCGCACAACTGGGTTCGCACAAGTGTTTCGCGAAAGAGAATTTGCGCAAGGAACCAATGAAAAGACAATAACATCCATATGTGTACTTACATAGTGATCAGGAGACGATTCTTTTAATCATAAACGACAAAAATATCAACGTATTGTTGAACTACTGTGTTAATTTATTTGGTACCCTTTTTTTAATGAGTATGACCATTAAAATTTTATTTTTTAATTACTTCAGGTAGCTATCTATCTCATAAAATGCTTAGGTTCCCTGTGTTAACTGCACGCGTATGCTAACAAATAAATCTTATTTTATCGCAGGTATTTCAATCTTATACTTTATATTACAAAATTACACGAACCAACAGCTTAATTTTACTGACCACAAAATTTTTTCGCCACAAATGTATTATAACCTCTAATCATACGCCCAATATACTACGCATAAAACATTTTAACGATCTTTGTGCACAATAAAACCTGCATACTACAACTTTTCATACCTGTAAGACATTTAGCCGTACCTTCGTATACCCGCCCTGTACCGCGGCATCTCTTTACTCATTATTGTCACACAGAACGACACTAATTTTATTTATTAGTATCTTTTGTGACATGTAAAATTGCGGAATACTACTACCTACTTCATAGAAGGTGGGCGGCGCGGGCGCAGGCGGTCTTTTATGACAACGCCGCAGTGTGTCAAATCGATTTGTTTTAGGATTCTAATGGGTAAATCGAGTTATACGACAAAGCTATGGATACTGAAAGATGTGTGACTGTTTTGTGTAGGAAATCTAAGAAACTGTTAGTCTACTAAATACTTCCTAGATTATGGCAATACTTCATCATACAGGTAAGTAAAAACATGGTTTCTTGGATATATAATAGTTAAAATTTGGCAAAATATAAAATAGTGTTACGAAGTCTTACAAAGATTCTCCTAGAATCAATGTCATGAGTCTTAATCGTGATTTTAAAAGGATTTTTGCACTATACATATTATAACACTAACACTAAGGGCCGTTGTTTGACAGCCTCCGTGGCGTAGCGGTAGCGAACGCGGCCGTTGCGCAAGGAGGCGCGGCTTTGATCCCCGCACAGTGCAAATGTTTTTATGCATCATCATCATCATCATCAACCTTTTTATCGTCCCACTGCTGGGCACAGGTCTCCTCTCATACAGAGAAGGATTGAGCGTAATCACCACGCTTGCTCAATGCGGGTTGGCGATTTCAGACTTAAAAGTCCAGGTTTCCTCAAGATGTTTTCCTTCACCTTCAGTCATTGGTATCCAAGATATACTTAGAAAGTACATATAACTTTAGAAAAGTTACATTGGTACTTGCCTGACCTGGAATCGAACCCGCGCACTCATACTTGAGAGGCTGGTGTTTTAACCACTAGGCCACCACGACTCGTAATGAATTTATGCATGAATATGAATATTTGCACTGGTCTGGTCGTGTTTCGGAAGCACGTTAGGCCGTTGGTCCCGGTTGCCATACGAACATCTAGTGGCAGTCGTTACGGGTTGTTGGAGCCCTCAAAAGTCTAACAATTGGTCTAACTGCAATGCTTAGATATCGCCTTCAGGTTGTGGAGGTCAGACGGCAGTCGCTTCACGGAAAATATCGAAGTTTAGCCAAAATCAGCAGTTAGACTGGTAAAGCGGACCCCAGACTCTAAAGCTGAAAAAGCTGCAGTTGCGACTGGGATTACCGCTGAGATGATGATGATGACTAAGGACCGTTGTTCAAGCTCGAACATTACTTAAAACTATTGTCAACCAATCAAAAGGCTTCAAACGAGACTTAGTTTTGAGTGAGGTTCTGTAATAAGGACCTCAGTGTTTTGGGAGCATAGTGTATAGACGTCATACTCGTGAAAGGTTTGTAAACTTTTCTTTACCGATTATGCTGGTTTTAAATTGAAAAACTAACGTTAGCATTATAAAAGTAGACTCAAAACACATAGGTACCTCTTTTACCTATAAGTAAAGTTCATATCGTCTCATACCTACGAGATTATTCAAAAAACAGTTATCCAACGTTACATATGTGTATGGCCCGTCTCGAGATTGACCATTTCCTCTCTGCAAAGCGGAGATCTTTAATATGCTAAAGAATTGTTTAACCAACAGTTTCTTTTTTTTTCTAACTAACTCATAAACTAAGAGAAAGGCCGTCTCAAACGAGATAAGAAAGCTGTAAATTGTTTTAGACAAATTGCCTTCCGATTTAATGTATGCGAGAAGAATATATAAAGGTTTTAATGTTATGCGAGGCTAACCGTGCCTACTGTGTATTTTTTTTTGTCTTATAAACCTATCGGGTGATAAACTATGTGAACTTATTACCAGACGATGACTAGACATACATAGGAAATTCAACAGACTAAACTTACCGAAAACTAATTTAAAGAAGATGTTTCATTTTGGGCTACCACTATGTACGCTATATAAATAAAAAGAAAAAAATAGAAGATTTGCATAAAAATACTACTAAATTAATTTGAATAGAAATACGAGTTTATATAATTAATTATCTGAAACGTTTTTTAGTGAGATAACCCTTTATTAAGGTCATGACACTTTTTTATGGCGTTTGATTGGCCACTTTGACAGTTCTATTTTCCCGTTGTGTTCGTGTCGAGTGTTGATTTGAGTTGATTGTATTTATTTAATGGGCCGTATGTTCGGAATTCATGTTCTGTTCTTTCGCAGTCATATGCTAGATAATATAGATACGATAGCCTTAGATACATGACACGTTAATCAAATGTCACTGTCAAAATCTTATTTCGCTTATTGCTGACCACTATATTTATTAATACTTGTGTTGCACTCATTGGCCGAGTTAAATTGAATCTGTATAAAAACTAAGCCAAAATATAGGAAATTAACATTAAAAACAGTTAGCTATAGCGTAACTATACCTAGCATTAAGTGTACAATGTGCTGGTCCAGGCTCCATACATTTCTGAAACATCTCCTTTCCATTCATAATGTTAGTTGAGTAGCCTAATGAGGTTTACTAACAGGCCAACTGCCCCTTTATCTTACATCTACAGCCATATATTGGTATAGTCAACACTGTAATACAACACTTACTTCGGGGTTCTAAACTCTTTCACACCTTGTACTCGGTCAATAAGTAGATAATGTACGCACCCTATTAATGTCCATATCGCGTTGGTCAGTGACTGGCGACTTGGAACAGCCCTTAGATTGTCTGACACATGAGCATCGAAAGTATCCAGTGTTTAATCGATTTTATACTTCAATTTATTATACTAGCACAATAAACTTCTCATTTGAAAACAAGACTAAATAAGTAATACTTGCTTGCCTATTACGAATTAATGACAGTGTCACTATTTTGGTATTTTCACAAGCAAATTGTTTGAGTATTAATATTTGGAATGTAACAATGAAATACGCAGGTCTCTGAAGAAGTCTATCAATTCAAGCTTAACAGATTCACTGTTTTCGTTGTTCATTTTATGAATGAAATATTACGGTTGACCATTAGAAAAGCACACTGCTGGTCAAACGAAGACCCCGTATGTATCGTTTCTAACATCTGCCCAACCCGTGCATGCGTAATCAAAATAAAAATATTATTTTAGTAGATTTATTCGATAGTGGGCAGATGTGTCGGCGCGCGCTCCTGCCACTCTATTTTTCTTGGCTCTTCATTGTATTTGGGCGAAGGGCCTCAAAGGGTCAATATCCAAGTCTTGAGCTTCCGTTCGATATTCGATTCACTTCTTGTTTTGTCTGCAAACATCTTAAATATCCGCCGTCAATCATTAACAAAGATTTTGCATTAGCTGAAATGCTTTCTTTGAATTTTATATTAATCCTTTAGTTGTGATAGGGTATTTTAAAACCGACTGGTCTGGACTGGCCTGGTAGGTTTTTTTTCGTCTGGATACCTATAAAAATTTTAAATTTAATTCGGGCATTACATTGGAATTTTAAATTAAATTCAGTTTTTACATTGGTTGTAATAATGGAATTTAATTTAAAATGCGTTTAAGGTTGCCTAGATGAAAAAAAAAACCGAAAATAGATCTACTTAGAATATTGATGATAATACTGATTACTTTACGTTATTTTTTTTTAGAGATACTTTTGCTTGTGAGACTTAAAGCATAAAGTAAAGAGTAGATTTAGATAAGAATAATGAATACATTATTAAAATGCAAAACTAAAATCGCCGAAGAGCTGATAAAATAATAGATATCTTATAGAAAGCTGCAAATATATATGTAAATGTAGAGCAGTGACTATCTTGTGCGTAGAGAATTAAACCTGTTTTTTTTTTATTTTACATGCTTTTTATTAGCTTCACTTGTATGTTTGCTTGCTTGCTTGTTTGTTTGTTTGTCCGTCTCTAACTTTTTGGACTACGAGTGATCGGCTCATTACTGTAAAATGTCCCAACGTTTTAAATACGTTCGTTCGTTCGTTTTTCTTTTTTTAAAGAATATCGAACTAAATAGTTGAAAATAGGTATAGTTTAAAAAAAAAAAAACATGCTTTTAAAGAATATCAAACTAAAACGTTAAAAATAATTTTAAAAAAGCGTGAGGCGCTTAATATACAAAAATTATGGCACAAAGCCCCTCACGCTTTTTTAAAATTATTTTTAATTTTTTACTTTGATGTTCTTTAAAAGCATGTTTTTTAATTTTTTAAACTATATTTATTATAAAGTACTGCTTGACCGCAATCCCGTCTGATTGTAAACAGTGATGCAATCGTTGATGGTAAGGCGCGCTAGTTCATTAGGAGCCTATTCACTCTAGCCTTGAAGACACTTAAATTGTAGTCAGACGGAAACACCTGTATCTCTGTAATATAATGTTTTTTTTTAATAATACATAACAGGTAGGTACTAGTTTGGGTGGTGCTGGCGCGGGAAAAGAATTCTTGAAGGGGTCTGGTTAAGGATTTTGCCCAACTGTTTGTAATTCTTGACATGTTAAGAAGAGGTAAAACTTAAATAGTACACCCCCATTTCAGCTCTCGGGTCCTATTTACGTTAACAACTGATGTATTGGGTAAATATATTGGCATAGACACTACTACTATACTAGCAACCTTTTTTATTGCGAAGCTTAAAAATATTAGCGAAGACTAAAATGAATGAAATCAGGTCTTATAAAACGTTTATTTCATCCAAATTATCTAATAAACTTCGTCATTTAAGTAAACTAGCGGCCGCCAGCGACTTCGTTCGCGTGGAGTAAGTTATGCTCCGCTCCTATGGGTCACAGCTTGATGTTATATAGCCTAAAGCCTTCCTGGATTAATAGGCTATCCATCTCAAAAATAATTTTTCAAAACGGACCAGTAGTTGCTGAGATTAGCACGTTCAAACAAAGAAACAAACTCTTCAGCTTTATATTTTAGTATAGAAGTATAGATGAAATAAATGTCAATTAAGAAAAACTTTGTTAGCGAACCAAACAATGAATTGAAAAAAGTGTTGCATTAACTATGTAAATACTTATTTATATCACAGCTCAGACTACTAAAGAACGGCGCAGCGTCTGTCGCTGGTCGGATTAACACTATTTACCTCTTGTTTCGCGCGAGCCAGTCCACTTAGTCTTTTTAATGTGTAAATTAATTTAAATCGACCTTTGGAGCATGAAATTCCCAATCCATTACCTGTGAGACAGTTTAATGCGCCGCCGCAGCCTCCTAGCGCAATAGAACACAGCTCCCGGCAAAATCCGCGTATTCCCAACATACTGGGACACAGGTGGCGGATTCCTGAAACGGAAAAATCGCCCATACTTCTTCTTAAGTACATTTTTCCCGTTTCATTATAGACCATAACGAGGAACTTTTTCATTTTAATTAAACGTACGTTAAAGTTGAAAGTCGGTGGCTTATCGCATGTCTAGGTGTTAAGGACTAATTGATAATCGAAATAAATGGAAGGCTTTCGTAGGTACTAATAGCCGTATGTCCGTGTGAACGCGGCGTAATCAGCAGCCACTTCTCAGTTGTCGCTCACGTACGATAATACCTGTGAGCTGATCATACCGGGCGCGAGAAGTGGTCTCACTAACGAAACCAGAGATTACCTCACAATCTCATTACTGCCGTGCCGTGTTTAATAGCGGGGATAACATTGGAATACGTTTTAATTTCGCGTCCAAGCTCGTTAATACGTCGCTCAGATCAGTTTATACTTAGTGCCAAGTTGGCGCAGAAAAATTGTTAATTACTTATTTTAAGCTCGCTTTAATATTGTGGCGTAGGGATCTGTTCCATCAGAATTTTATTTTTTTCACTTTTGATGATAAATATTACTTTTGATTCGATAAAATATCATGTTACCAACATAATATTTAAAGTTGTTATAATTTTATAGAATTACCTTAAAGGTAAACTCAAACGAAGAGACATTCGACCTTTGCTTTACGATATGCAGCTTTTGCATTTTAATAAATATGCAAAAGCTAGACTCCCCTTAGAGATGGGTAATGCAACAAAGTAACATACTTGATTAGAGTTGTTAAATAAAATAATTAAAGCATTAATTATTTAAAGACGTGTAAACAAATTGCGGCGAAAAATATTTAATGACACAGAGAAGGCATAATTGACGTTATTTATTTCCCAACAGATTTTTAATTTTGTACCGAGCTGTTGGATACTATCGTAGCACCATGTGGTTCTTTTTGGTATTAATTTCTCATTCTGAGCATCAAAGATTTTATTTCATCTTGATTTAAAGTTTTAATACAGTGAGACGGGCATCCATTATAAAGAGTCAATTGACAATCTGAGCCTCACGCCTCGTGGCGACGGAATAAATGACGCCCACGACGGGTGATTAAAAAATATGGCCACTTTAGAGTGTTAAATATCACAAAAGGCCGGCAATATTTTCAAAATAATTACGTCAATAATTGGCACGCAAGCCAACAGTAACTCGAAGGAGGTTCGTCTCATTATTCGCGTACGGATTTTACCACCAACCGCGACAGATTAATCGTTTTAACTATATCATAAGTTTATATTCGAACGTAGAACTACGCTGTGTCAATTACACAGCAAAAATACAGCTGTCTATTATTCATAGTGTGGTTCATGAAGTATCTATGCTAAGTGAAATCCATATTGCATGCGTGGGAATGGAGCGGCGCGACTACCCGCCTGAGATTATTATGAATGAAATGTATTTACTCACAGAAACTGACTGACCTATAGGTCAGTGAATGTATTGCAATTCAAATAAAAGACATGTAAACTATAATTACTAAGTACATATTTAACCTAATAGGATTTTAGGTTTAACAGTTTACGACAAGAGAAATCTCTTAAACAATAATTGAGCATTTCTATCTACATTGTCCAGAATTTCAGTTTATAAAAGAACACCATAATAGTGAAACATTAAACACTTCAATCGAATCACAGAACCAAAAAAAGTTCGATACAGAAATTATCTGTCGAACAAAACACGAAATCCGTCAATAGTGCGATGACAAACGTTGAATGATCTTCAATGTAGCCATTCAACAGAGATGATCTAGGGATCGACCTCTCAAAGTGCCCGAAAGTATACAATAGCATTGAAATACATGAATACTATCGCCGATCAGATGGTATAATGGATTCTTCTTCTCAGTCACACTTTCAATTTCGGGATGTGGCCACTAAAGCAGCGAGCGCCAGAGTCTTTAGAACACACAGGTAAAAGGAAAAAAAAACACTCATTACATTATATTCATTATTCTCACTGAATTCTACAACATTTACAAAATAGTTTTGTGATGACTGTGAAGGTTTACCGGTTCTACTGGAAGTAGAAAAGAAAACTTTGAGATGCCCTTAAAGCGGTTTTTCTGCAACCCTGAGTGGGCTTACCTCTCATGTAACTTCTGGCATATATGTAGTTAAAATTATATTAATTCTAGTGATATTTAATTACAATTAAGAATATAGTTAATGAAGACAAGACTTCGTAACCACGTTGTTTGTTCGTATAATCTCGATTTATTTTTGTTTTTTTAGAATATTTTGATTTTATATATTATTTTGTGTCTCCTTCACTTTTTACATGCTATCTGCACTATTGTGCTCATTCTCCTATTGTGGGTATGCTGGAAGAGATTTCTTATGAAATAAACATTCCCTCTGTACCTTTATTCTGATCTGTTTTTTTTTATATTTGAGTATACATAAATAATAATATTAATAATTAAAAAATAAATTTCTTATGAAAAGTAACATCGCCGCGTCATTACCCGCTGGCCGCTGGTTTAAGGGCCCCGACACCCAAAGCTTTCTGACAAATGTCTACGTCACTGATATAATCAAGGACGATGGCAAAGAATAGCCATGATACTTGTGGTCAAAACAGATAAACATGGTGATTGTACTGGCGATTTTGTTATTTTTAATCGTCCAGTGATTACGATCTGAGGTGTGGATAGCCTCTTAGAAAACTGCAGCTGAAGCCGTCTTTTATACATTTGTTATCATCTTAGCGAGTAATACTCTTGAAATTATCCTTAAGTGTATGTATAAATACTAGCATTAGAAATATTTCTTAAGCAATGGAAGCCCAGTGGCTATCATTTGGTGAGTGACTTACAAGTTGTAGGTCGTAGTCAAATCAAATTAAATCATTTATTTCGGAAAATATCCATAGGTTTTCCATCAGGCGCTTTCATCATCATCATCAACCTTTTTATCATCCCACTACTGGGCACAGGTCTCCTCTCATACAGAGAAGGATTAAGCGTAATCACCACGCTTGCTCAATGCGGGTTGGCGATTTCAGACTTTTAAGTCCAGGTTTCCTCAAGATGTTTTCCTTCACCTTCAGTCATTGGTGTCCAAGATATACTTAGAATGTACATATAACTTTAGAAAAGTCACATTGGTATTTGCCTGACCTAGAATCTCTCCCAGCCTCTCATACTTGAGAGGCTGGTGTTTTAACCACTAGGCCACCACGACTACTTACGCGCTTTGCGATTTGCTTAACTTTGTGTAAATTATTTCGTCACCAATACTCTCGAAACGGTGAGCGAAAATACCGTGAGAAAGCTTGCCTAAAAAAAAATTGTCTTAGAGGCAAAACTTCAAAATTATGTGACATCTACAAACCCGCTCTGAGCCCTTGTGGTAGATTGCGACCCTTTCATCGAGATGAGGCCTAGGTCCCAGTAGTGGGAATATTATAGACTGATTATGCTTTGGGCAGAGTGGAAGGGAACAGACTCGTGGAAGATCACCGATGAAGTAGACTGACCAAATCAAGTCAGTGGGTGGGGGACCTGTTAATAATTGCTCCAGACAGTCGTCCAACAAGGATAGATGGAGAGAGATCGTGCGGCTTGTGACATCAATGTCTCGAATTCAGTCATAGTGACCACGCCCGTTCTGTCAAGAGCGAAACGAAGAAGAAGAAGAGATGCTTTGAGTTATTACATTTCATGGTTGTTTCTTACGGAATAAACATGATTCACGTTTCGCTAATTCAGGGTAAAAACAATTAAATTTACTTGCGTCTATTCTCATGTTAATAATGCTTTTTGTTTCATTAACCTGAAAACTTTTTTTTTGTTTGGTGTAATTTTTAAACTCGATATCTGACTTTGTATCGCCTTTGATTGGTGACAGCTGATTGATTTTAATGGCGAGGAGTTTCATTTCTTTGGTTTTGATCGTCGAATCCTTGAGCTCCTTAGTTGAGCTGCATTGATTACTGACATATTCGTACACTGACAAGTTCTCTCAATCTATGTGATTCTTTCCTCTAATGACCATTTCAAACATCAGTACATGTTCCTTACATGATTTGACTAAGATTATGCCTTTGGAATGTAAAAGATCTGTGATTGAGATCTGCAAGTTTCTTAGTAATAATAATGTAATAAATGTTGACCTTGCGAAATAAAATCATTTATCATTTGTCCAAAAGTCCTAGAAATTATTAACCACCACCTAGAGCACGGGACGTTTCCCTAAAAGTGATCAATTAAAAAGGGTACCAATATATCAGAATTATTAAAAGTGCTAGTAATACCAAACCCTCTAACTCATTTCGGTTAATCACGGAGGGTTGAACTTGTTCAAACAACACGTTTATTTGCATTTGACGAGTGTAACGAGCTTTTACTATCGTTGAGTGTCAGCTGTTGGTAGGGTTACCAGCTATCCTTATAATACTAGACTAGTAAAATATGTAAATCCTATCGTGTTTTACATATTTTATAAGTCTGGTATTCTATGGTGTGTACTATGAATTATGGTTGTTAATATTTATGTTTTTTTTACAAACACGTTCTGAGTATTTGCATAACATTAGTTCTACTGGTTTTAACTGTGTTGCTTTAACTACCTAAAGATTTTCACTTTTGTTTAGTTTGTAGCGGTACATATGTACCTACATACGCCACATGCGAACAACGCGTCATACTGACACCACACGGATTCTACATCTCGCAAGCAAAGTTTACCGTGCAACTAGGATATATACTTACCTAGAACTTCCCAACATCAACCGTTAGGCAAGAGCCTGTCAGACATCACACCCGTCTGGTCAGAGGATCCTCCCTTTTCTAGAGAGGATAAGTGAACTTTATTCTCTGTTCCTAATGCCTCCAAAAGTTTAATGTTTAGTACATATGCTTACATATCTGGGCAGCTTTTAAAAACGATCGCCGTTTTTAAAAGCTGTTAAGATCAATAACGACAAATGTGATGTTGCTTATGTCATATTTTCTAGGAGAAATCATGCGATGTCTAAAGGAATCTCATTTTAGGAACAGGTTTGCGCCCGACAGTGATTTGTGTGGAAATATGACATTAAATAATAGTCTATTTAATGGATAACGACATAAAGGTGTCTAACAAATGATGGTATCATGCGATTTTTACAGATAATTAATTGAATACTAAATAATATTTCGAATTTTCCTTACCAACGGCCACCCTATTGAACAAGTATAGTATAGTTATGCGTTGTGGCCTCAAATTCCCTCAAATAAGGGGTGCGACACACCTGTCCCGCACCCTCGCGACACGCGACGTTTACAAGTTGCACAAGCTGGTCCACCAGTGTAAATAGACCTAGGGAGACCTACAAGCCTCATAAGGTCCTCTTTTGATAGTGCGTACAATGTACCAGTCGACATAGGTCTTGATTAAATGGTTCAAATTTGTAATTGCGTAGGGTGCCCATATAGCATGCTCTTAAATCTGAGCATGTGTAGAGCAATGTGCATTATTATGGATATAATGCAATGCTTTTCAACAAGTTTACCAGAGGTGTTTTATTTTTATTATTATTCAGGTTCTCTGCTGACTGACTGACCTCAGTTAAAAAGGGAACCACTGCAGAGATCATATTTATTATTTTATAAGAGGTTTCTCTCAAAATCGTAAAGAAAAATACTTTTGTATTACAAGTCACCAATATATAGGGAGTGATCAATGAAGGCGCTTCTTCGCTGTGACTGTGATCAATGGACCATTGTGCGCGCTGAAATTGGTAAAATGTCTTTACAACCTATTTTATTGTTGTGTCCGCGGTTTACTACTTCACCTACGAGCCGTGACACCTACATCACTGATAATTCGATAAAATAATGGCGATCAACTTGAAGTTACTGCTGTGAGATCAATATACATTTAAAGTTCCTTTTTCGCTTAACCTGTTTAGTGTTTTCATATAGTGCTTACATTAACAAGCAAAACGCTGTTAAAAATATGTAACACATACTTTGGAAAACAACTATGAATAATTTACAAGCTCTTATAATATTTTACACAATGCTAATATAATAACAAAAATTTTGAGTCATGACAATAACTATTATAAAATTAATAACGCAATGACTTAACCAGAATGCAACATAAATTATAATATTTATGAATTGTTGAACAATGTTGCTCATTACCGAACTCGTTTTACACGTGTCAAAAATACCGTTGAATAAAAATAATGGATATAAAATTCAACAATCGAACGTAAGAATAATTGCGGAGGGAATCGCAAGCGGTCGGCGCGTGGCGTGCGCGCGCGCCGGACAGGTGTCCCTCAACCCTAATTGTTCGCTATGAAAGGGAGGGCGAGAGGGTGAACTATGTGGATTTGCATTAAATAATGTATGTAACGTCACGCTTTATTGCCCGAGTAACTGGGTTGGGGGCAAACGAGTTGTATTGATACTGTTTGTTCAAGGTAAAATGCGAAGTATAATCTGGATTTTTATTTGTATATTTGACTGGCTATTCAGAATTATTATATATATTTATTTGGAAAGTATAGAATAAAATGTAAAACAAACGTAAAGTGTGTATTATTTTACCTCTCTAAGCCAGTTTTATCCTTGTCTTACTAATATTACCACATCTTTATGCTGGCACAAAAATTTCAAGATCATTGATAACCATTTCGTCAGTTATTAAGATTTTTTTTAATCTCCTGTATGTCACTACTTGACCTGGATGTTTCATAACTGACCAAGAATCAGAACAATCTGTTACAACTACCTTAACCTGAGGACATAACGGCCTTTCTATCCGCTCGTTAGCCAAAAACTCGTTGTATGTGCCCAGTGCCTTACCGACAATGCTGGAGCACAAAAAGCTGCTTATGCGTCCGCCGCCTTTCTGAACGCCACCGGAACACCTCAGGCGCAGGCTGTTAAAGAACACTTGTGTGTGTGGATGTTGAGTAATGTGGGAACAGAATGGTAAATAGGTTAAAAGCTTTGCCTTCAAGAAGTAAGTAAAAACTTTTAATATGCTAAAATGATTTAAGTAGATTTCGCGTTTAAAATTATTACACTAGAACAAATAGGTTTGCGATTACTAACATTACTTATTCTATGTCTTTCTAGACAAAATTTGTTTGTATACAGAGTGACAATTATTTTCCTCATTTTTGAAATCACCACCGACAAAATCTGCGACTACGATCTGCAATTTTGTGTTTCGTTTTCTTATGTGGTAGGTATTTCTACTGGTGCCGGTCATCATCATCATCATCATCTCAACCACATGAAGTCCACTCCTGGACAAGGACCTCCCCCAAGGATTTCTAAAAAGAACGGTTGGACGGGGCCTGCATCCAGCACTTCCTTGCGATTTTGGTCCGATCATCCGACCACCTAGTCGGTGGGCGTCCGACGCTGCGCTTGCCGGTACGTAGTCGCCATTCAAGAGCCTTAAATAGCTCGTAGAGCCAACTGGTGCTGGTGTCGTTTCAAAAACTCATCTAATTTCGCCACATGTTTGACAAGTTCCTGACATTAATTGTAGCTGAGGTAAGATCGCAACTAGGTTTTGAACGTTTGAAAGGGAGCAAAGTACAACTATGTACCTTATCATCATTCAAACCCTTGTACCATGCGATACCCATTGTACTCTGTACCAACCAACGCAAAATCAGTACAACTAAATAAATCCAAAAGAAATATAGAGTAACATCCTACAACAAGTGAAAAACGTCCCAGTTCTCGAATTAACATTGCAAATAAACTCCTCATGTCAAGTATTAAGTAGTGGGGGTAGTAAATAAATACGAGTGTGTCCCAGCAATCAGTGCAAATATATAGAGGTGGAATTAGCCTGCCGCCGGGGGCGCGCCGGTCGCGCGCCGCCCTTGCGAATACGTGATGCGACGTGGGTGGAACTTATGTTACATACAATAACTAAGTCATACTTTTTGTGAAGTTTCTATATCTCCTTCAGCCTATAGATGTCCACTGCTGGACAAAGGCCTCCCCAAGGCTTTCCACGCTGACCGGTCTTGTGCTGCCCGCATCCATCGGCTTCCCGCGACCTTCACCAGATCATCGGTCCACCTTGTTGGAGGCCTCCCTACGCTGCGTCTTCCAGTACGTGGCTGTCACTCTAGAACCTTATGGCCCCATTGGCCATCGATCTACGAGCAATGTGCCCTACCCACTACCACTTAAGTTTAGCGACTCGCAGAGCTATGTCAGTGACTTTGGTTCTTCTGCGGATCTCCTGATTTCTGATTCGATCACGCAAAGAAACTCCGAGCATAGTTCTTCCCATTGCCCTTTGTGTGACTCTGATCCTTCGTATGAGGTCCATTGTGAGCGACCATCTATCTATCATATATTCTATATCTGAGATGACAGAAATATTATTAAAATTTATACAGAGTAAATTTTTTTTAAGTATTTCCGTGACAGATTTCAGGGAGAGGCAATAATTTCACTTTGATCTCAATACTAATTGTTTTATACATTCGTTTGAATCACTTAGCTAAACTCCAATGATAAATCCAGATAGTCTGAAGGCCGAGAAGTAGTAATCCAAATATACGTAGATCTCTACATATGTTCAATAAATTACTCCCTATTAATTAAGTTTTTTTTATTGATTTTTCACTCAGTATTTTCCTTGTTACAAATATCGACGAATTTCAGTAATAAGGTAAAGTTTTAATAACTAAATACGTTTTTACAATGCAATACCAAGAAGTTGTAACAAGACCACACTCTTTATATGACCGTCCCACGTCTAGCGAGGCATCAGCGCCACTAATTGTAGGCTCCCGTACCGATTTAAATCGTACTCATAAAACATTTTGTAAAACACAACATACACAATTTATTGGTGGGATTTAATAATTGCTCATAATTGAAATGCAAGAGCAATTACGAATGTTACCTACCGCTCCGGAGCGCTTTGTATCGCCGAAAGCCAAACGCGTTTGTTTACAATGGAAATTATGTAAAGTGCAACTTTGAATGATGTTGATGGCTATTTAATGCATCTCGTAGTAAGTCTTATTCTTCTAATTTACCTATGTATTGGGCATAAATCGTACTCATATAATCGCACGCTATCGCACGTGACATGTACCTACTAGATTTATTATTAAGATACCTACTTTGTACGTTGCGAATCAAGATCATTAATCTAAATGAAATAGGAAGCTTTCAATCATTATTAAATAACTGAAACTTTATCGTCTTAATAACTTTGTATTTTATTTTTATGTACATACTTACAGCAATTATTCGATATGAGACTTACTATTAGAGGTGATTTGCAAATTAACTTAATTATATCGTAACCTGTTTAAAAAATACACACAAATCAAAGATGTAAAGCGTAATACAGGTGTGTTCAAACCGCGGCCATCATCTGAGATTAAGTTATCAAGTTACAATTTATACCGCCAATAAATGTCAAGGCAATGGTGGTACGACTGAAACTGAGCGAGTGGAGTAAACTCCCCACTTTTACCGAGAAACTTATTAAAAAGTAACGTTAGCTCATATCCCAACAACGTTGCCAATTTATAATAATGATCTCACTTACAGACAACGTATATTTTCAGCTGCTAATATAATTTTAACTTGCGTACTTGTAAAGTCATATTAATTTTTTTTAAACTCGCGCGAATGACTTAATCACGTGTTTCGGGAGACACCATTCGTTATATCCCTTATTAGTACTTGTGTGTGGTAACTTCCATATAAAGGCTTTTAAAGACATTCCCAATTAATATAAGTGAAACTAAAACCAACCAGGACAAATATACATTTTACATAGTATTTTCGATACTATTTCAAATTAAAACTCCAGTTATTGGTCGCCATCGTGGGAAAGTTTCATACGCCATCTTATTGTTTCTTACTTACACAAGATTGATAGCGGAAGCTGCATATCTCATGTCGTATTGCTTTTATCTGTCATTTCCGTCGAAATTATTGAAAACATATCATATTCATGGAATCGATTTAATACATCTTATTTTTTATTTCTTCAATTTATAAGATTGATGTGATTATAATTATAAGTTACGAGTGAAATGAACGGATATCTTTTTTAAGATTAATTTAATTCGCAACTAATAGTTCGGTAGGCCATTAATCATGCCAATTTCCCTAACTAGGAAACGAATGGACATGTTTTTGGTAGAAAAAAATATCGGCAAGTGTTGTGGGTGTACCACTAGAATCGTTATAAACACATTTCGTCGCCGCGCGAAGTATAGGCGGAGTCAAGGGCGCAAGAATTCACAACGAACAATCAGGAATCAGATGTTTTTAATGAATGAGATTAATGACATTTACTACCTGTACCTACTCCTTGATAATGATACGTGCTTCTCGAGTTGATTGGGTGTTTCATTCCGCAAATATTAACCGCGCCCTTGATGAATGCAAGTTTGCAAATTGAATTAGTGCACAGAAGCTTTTACATCGAATTTAAACAAAGTACACGGCAACTGTTTTATATTCATAGAAAAAATGCAAATCAAATCGGTTTCGATGATTCAAAATATCAAAGTTAAACGACAATATCAGATCGGTTATCAATATGCGTCATTTGTTAAAATGAAGTGGTATATAACCGTGAGCTCAGATTCTTCAAGCCAGCAGAATACTTAGGTGACAGATTTCGGAGTCGAACTAATCAAAATTACTAATCAATCGCTAATTACAGATCAACGACCCGCTGTGGGCACCGAGTTGCTTCTGTCCTAATTGCTGGACGTTTTAAAGCCTATACGGCGTACGTAGAGGCTTTATCTCAATAATTAAAGTCTTATCTTCGAGTCAGAAACGCCGTCAGAACTTTATCGTGCCGTGTCCACCCCAGCGTTATCTTCATTACGACTCTGCACCGCAATTTTAATTCACGTGTCCATTAATTTTAAAAGCTGCCGCGTGCGTTTGTTAAACCAATGATTATCTTTACGGTAATACGGCCCTAAGTTTCCCATGGAGCTATAAATCATTGCAAATCAAATGATGTCGAACCGTAGTGGGTATTCTAGGTTACGTTGAAATGGCAGATTTAAGACTTGCAGCATGTAATTGCTGGTTCTTGTTACAGCTAGTGGTTGAAGCTATGGCGATAATTAACGCTTGGTGCTTTGAAATTCTTCATTGTATGGCGTTAAAGTTACCTCTACACGTTCCTATAGACGGTTACCCACAGGCGTGCGTACTTACTACAGTATTTCTACCACATTATTTGATGTGCAAATAATGTCATAGATTAACTGTGATTTTCTGTCTATCTTCGATATTTTTAGAAGATGAAAAGGATGTTTCGTTTATAGAATGCTAGAAAAAAAGTAAATGAAAGAACGGATTTCATATGTGATAATAACTAAGCCATATTTTCAATCCGAGAGAGAGGAAGACGTCTGTGAAAATTCTAGAATGAAAACGAAAACTAATAGAAAGTTTTTACAAAAAAATAAAAACCGACTTAGAAAAAACACTTAAAAGGAAAAATAATTTTACTTTTGTCATGGCTCTAGAAATCAGTGGCGAGCTAAACAACAGAAACCTCGAGACACCGACTTCTAGAGCCATGACAAAAGTAAAATTATTTTTCCTTTTATGTGTTTTTGAAGTCGTACTTATCTTATAGATACTATTCCCTAAGTTGAACAATACTTATTACAACAAAAAAGAATTACTTAAATCGAACTTGTAGTTCCGGAAATATGCGCGCACAAACATAAAAATATTCATACATTTGAAATTTGGCTTACATACATACGGGTCGAATTTATAACCTCCTTTTTTTGAAGTCGGTTAAAAAGTTTAGGAATAAATACAAGTATACAGCAAGTATTAATGTATCACTTAAACTTTTTTCACATAACCGGTGTCGGCACCACTTAATCAACATAAAGGTACTAACAGTGACAGATTGCTATCGCCCCCAAGCATTAAGTTACTAGTAGATTCCTCAGAAAAATCCTAGAACTTGTGTCGGAGATATACCAATGATACACTAAATATTTTCATTCCAACAATTATTTAAAAAGAGAGGTAATAACTGGATAATAAATCAGCACGTTTTAAAAGACGAACAGTCTTGTGTTATCGCGAATCTTCATTGAGAGTAAAAATTTAATAACCTCAATTTTTCTTATTTTATCATCACCGGTTTTCCACTTGGTTTTTCAATTTGATTTAATAAGATGTGAATCTGATTATCTTGCGCTGTCTTTTCATGTAAGCGCGAACTAGCTAATGATTTGCCGAGCTAGTTGACGGCTCGCCCACGGACCTCGGTATCTTCCACAGCACATAGTAACGCGTACTTAGAGCCTCCCCGCTAATAACAATAATAATTACACCACGCTACTATCTCGCAGAACTAATCGATTTAATTATTAATAATAACGCGTAACAACAGAATTCCGTCTTGATTTAACGCTTGTGCACCGGTCGTGTTATTAAGCCCTATTTTTTTAAATCTACATTAAGTTCTTGTCTGTTTGTACGTGCGGAGGTAGGTATCTCTATTAATAAACGTTTATAACTATCATTTACCATTGTACGAAGGTCTGTAGCGTAACTGGTGGACGAGTTTATGACCACTCGGAATACTTTTGGCCGTGGAATACGGATAAACGTTTTAGGACGGTTTATATTTAACAATTATTTGTGGTTTTACGGTGGACAATGGCAATAATTGGAGCATTCTGATAAATAAATGTGGCGAACTGGCAATATGGGATTTTTGCTAATAAACTCGAGACATAAAGTGCCCCTAGCTTGATGATGATGAGATTGATTAATGGAAAACGATCTTTTCCTGGTTGACCTGGGTCTTGGATGTTTATCTATATATGCATCTATTATAAATATAGTATCGTTGAGTTAGTATCCCGTAACACAAGTCTCGAACTTACTTTGGGGCTAGTTCAATCTGTGTGATTTGTCCGTATATATTTATGTATTTAGTTATTAACGCATGTGAAGTAGCTGATGGACATACGAACACTTTACCTACAGCTTGACAACCATGCTAAGGCAAAAAGGTAATTATACTATGTCAATAATTACCTGTCACGAACTTACATCACCGACATTAGATTGTTTTTTAAACGTTGTAGCGGTACCTACAAAAACGCCACATTGAACAATGTCATACTGACGTAATGACGTTACACGAAGTCTACATCTCGCAATCAGAGTTTACCGTGCAACTAGCATAGATACAACTTCCCAATTTCAAGCATTGGGCATTTGCCCGCCAGACATAACACCTGTCTGGTTGGAGGATCCTCTCTTTTCTATGAAGAATGAGTGAACTTTACTCCCTGTTCCTCATGCCTCCACAACGTTATAAACATAGTGCTTAACCGGGATCCCACTTAATGATAAACAGTGAAAATACGCAATTACATAACCTGAAAAGCACTTATACTGAATGAAATTCGTATGGGTGCTTTAATCACTCCAAATCTCCGTAAAATAATATATTTATTTCATCCATATTATCTGAACAAGGGAACCAACAGCTCGAGCCGAACCCATGTCTTTTGTTATAATTGAATTTTATTAACAACACAGTTATCCGGCTTTATTGCAAGAAAATTAATCTTTATGATAAAAAAACCATTCGTGTTACCATTCTGTATTTTCATTACCCCTAATCTTGGCAGAGTTTATTGTTAATAAAACAAAGGTAAAAACTGTTGAAATAATAATTAGTGAAGCATTTAGCATGGAGCGTCAGACTCCCGTTCTATAATATGGATCTGGCTATTAAATTTCCATCTTAAAATTACTCCTGTCGTTGTACTCAGACAATCGTGTCGTAATCGTAATGGACTAAAACACAAGTAAAGATGAATTTTTAAAAAGATTTTCATTTAAACCTGTAAAGTCGTACAGTTTATAATGATTTGTTTAACGCAATAAAAAATATATATACTTCTATTAAACACCATGAAACATTCATAAGATCTGTGACAAAAAATAAGAATTGTATTCGAATAGCTATTGTGAATAGGAACGGCATAATATATTATGATTGTGTAGAATGTACTATTGGGCGTGTAGTAAAAACTTGCAACACAATGTTATAAAAATCATTAACATAAATACTATATATCATGGTAGGATATGATGGAAGTATGGCCTCTAACGTAAACAAAAACCGCTTTATGTTTCCAATGGCAACATCAAACAATAAAGGTGAAAAAGACTAGCTTGACTAGACAACACGACTTGACATATGTACAATCTTACAAAACATTCCTTGAACATTTTGGTGTTTTTACATTAATTACAATAACTACTATCCATAAAATAATATTTATCTATAGCATTCAACTGAATCAATAAAAAATAATATATAAAATTATCTCTCGCGTCTGTTTTGATCGTCGCACATACTCGGCCCACCCTTAATTGCTTGTCAACAAATTCTTGAATGGACAGCTCGGCTGGACACACAAGATTCTTCTTTTTACTTACCCGAAATACTCGATAAACAAGTCATCAACACTGGAACCTTTTCGGATGAACGCAATCCGTGAACAAAACGAAAAGTACTCGATTCCCGAACTTTTCTTACTGCGACAGAGTTGTAACGCTATTAGCGTAATAACGTTATACTTTCGTATCAATTATATTTTAATAAATTCAACAAACGAACCAGTATTCTGTGAGCATCCCAGTGCATCGACCCCATTTCATTGAACTAATTTTTTCGGGTGTTTCCGCATTCAAGTACCAAGATACTGGAGCACATTCAGTCAAATTGTAAAATACTTTTCTTGAAACGATACTTAACAAAACTTGATTAATTTGCGGCGGAATCGCCATATTTTTCACATAGAATAAGTCTTTAAAATATCTGACCAAATAGCACCTATAAATATTCGTGATTAAAAAACAAATAACTACGTAGAACTGCAAGAGGCCGCGATCCGCAAGGTTTCGCTAGTTCTTAATTAAACATCGTATCGAGGTACTGTCGCTTCGCTTATTAAGAAATAAATGAAATACACGCCTTATTCCAAACGAATGCAAAATAAGACAGAAAGGATTAATTCAGCATTTGTTTCGAAAACAGGAATTCTCGGGTGCTAAAACGGGAGTAGATAAGTGTTGTAATTATTTTATATATGGTGAGAAAGATAAAGTTTGAAGAAGTCTGGTGTAAGACGTCATCGGGCGCGTGTCTTTAATTTTATTTAGAAGTCCTCGTCAGTGCGCAGGCGGCGGTAGAACCTGTCGGAGTGCGCGGGAGTGGCGCGTGGCACTCGATGCCACTCACCGCCGACGACACACGCCACCGTTTACATATGGAATGACTTTAACCTGTCGCATCAACCTTATTCAACATCAAATTTACACAACAGTGCTCTGTCCGTGAGCATTGTTGCAGTTACTAATTATGCAGCTCATTAATAACTTGAAATTTTGGAAACTATATTATAAATAGGATTCACACCTTGAAAGATGTGCAGGGCAATAATTCTAAATTCTGTTCAATAAGGCATCAAAATAAAACAATTATGAATCACATTGAAGACTTCAAACTCAGCTCCGCACAGCGCACAGCACACAGCACACACACACACACACACAGCAGCGTTTCAGCTGCGCACAAGCAAGATAACTAAGCCTCTAATAGCACAATTAAAATTACAAATTCCAATTTTGGTGTTGGATCTTTTTATTCGATGCTGCAATTTCACAGCGGTTTTTGTCTTGGAGTAGACATAAATAGATCATGGCATAGCTGGGAGTGGACTAGGTGGAATCCGCTCGGCTGACCTTCGATTATTCGCCATTGCCAGTTGGCACAATAACCAGCAGTCGATAACCACCGTCCAATTAAGTTCGGTAGCGCCTCTTAAAGGCTCACAAGACAAGTTTTTGTCACGGACCATACGCAGAAGCTTAATTGGCGGATACTCGTCATTAGGTATGTGCAATGCAACTTTGCGGTTAGAATTACTTTTTGCATTTTAATTTGTGTTATATTTGCTTGTCCGCTTATTGAAGTTCTTGGCCATATTTTAAAGATGATATCTAAATTTTTTTATATTTTTCTTACAACTTTTCTTCCTCTGTACAGCAAGAATGAAAATATATTACTTTAGACTCTTCAATGCATCTCTTATTAAACAATAATTAACATGAACGCCATTTATAAAACATTCACATCATGTTTAATTATCATGAACTTGTTCATACAAAATTGTGGCTTGATCGATGTCGAAGCCCATCCAATTACTTCTCTTGTCGTTGAGATATTATTTACAGTCATCTTGTGTGTATTTATCATAAGATAACGATAAAATATTGCGTGTACAGTCTAATATACATCTGCTGGATTGTAATTACTTCGAATAAGATACACAAGGATATTTTCAAAGAAAAAAGTCATAATCTGCATGAACTTGTAACTAAAAGATATGATTTTTTATTTCATTTTTATTATTCTATGATTTCATTTGAAAATATTGATATTACTGGTTTTACGCTTTAACTTGATTAGTCTACAAATTGACAAACATTGGCAATTCTCCATCACAGTTCAATGCCAGATTGAATCTTTGGTTCCCAAAGATGAGAGACCTCAACTGTCACTTTCTATCAGGCGTGATCAAGGTCAATAGCAGGCCCATTCAGGAATAAAAAACAAACTTTCTGCGACTCTTATGCTCTGTAAATGTAACATGGTTAAAAAACTAAAGAAGAGTCCAAGAAAGACCAAGAGTAATACAAAATCATTATTTCTTTTCTTTCGTCTTGGTTTTTCTTGGACTTCTGTCATGACAGTAACAGAGGTTGCCACCCCAACTCTTATTAAAAGTAAAACGACTAGTAACAAAATCCAGCCCCTCATTTTAAAAGGTACTCCAGTTTATGAATGCGTTTATTTAAAATATTCTATTATTTATAACGCTCATATCTTCATTGGCTTGCTCAAAGGATAATCTTTTCTTTCGATTAAGAGCTGGTTTTTCAATCAATAGACAATTTTTATTCGAAGGACAAAATTAACTGACAGACGTTGTACGGAAGAACTGTCAAAAAGTCAAAATTATTCCTAATTCAAAAATCGTGAATATATTTGTTTTTTTTTTCAGGCCGTTAGTTTATCGAGATTCCATTTCAATCTAATCTGCAAAAAATATGCGAAACTCTTACATTGAACCTCATGAAGAAGACAATGGGAACGATGTCGGTGGTTCTATTTCAGCAAGACAATTGAAATATTATCAAAACGACTATTATTATTCTGTATAACATGTGACGCATGAGTGCGCGGGTTCAATTCCAAGTCAGGCAAGTACCAATGTAACTTTTCTAAAGTTATATGTACTTTCTAAGTATATCTTGGACACCAAGGACTGAAGGTGAAAGAAAACATCTTGAGGAAACCTGGACTTTATAAGTCTGAAATCGCGAACCCGCATTGAGCAAGCGTGATGATTATGCTCAATCCTTCTCTGTATGAGAGGAGACCTGCGCCCAGCAGTGGGACGATAAAAAGGTTGATGAGAATAACATGTGAAACTTGGTAGTACTAAACGGATTTCCATGAAATTGGCACACAGATGGTATATTTATATCTTTTATATCTTTGCACCTACCATGTTTTGTCTCTGCATCACCCTAAGGTA
Organism: Sesamia nonagrioides; assembly: GCA_017933935.1. Taxonomy (NCBI): domain Eukaryota; kingdom Metazoa; phylum Arthropoda; class Insecta; order Lepidoptera; family Noctuidae; genus Sesamia; species Sesamia nonagrioides. The sequence goes on from JADWQK010000049.1 coordinate 350,475, forward strand.
GACTGGTAGAAAATGCCTAAGGCATTAAGTCCGCCATTGTGCAATGTTTCTTTTTGTGCATAAAGTTTTTATAAATAAATAAATAAATATTTAGATAATCAGCCATATTGTTCCCACTTTTGAGACACAGGCCTCCTCTCGGTAAGAGGGAGTGGACTGTAATCTACCACGCTGGCCCAGTGTGGATTTCAGATGGTGTATGACTAGGATTAATATATAGTATAATTTTTATTCTGATACTAGCTTTCCGCCCGAGGCTTCGCCGGCGTGGAATTCGGTTCTATCGCGCTTTTTAGATTTCCCTCGGGTATATCAAATTTTTCAATAAAAGTAGCCTATGTAAAGGACATAGGCTACCTTTTATTGAAAAATTTCTAATTCTCAGCGTCTAAAGATGTCTGTACCAAATTTCATCAAAATCGGTTGGGAGGTTTAAGCGGGAAAGAGTAACAGACAGACAAAGTTACATTCGCATATATAATATTAGTATGGATTTCAATGAGATCGAAACTTACGTAGGTGAATCCGCGGGGCATAGCTTGTTACTTATAACATAAAGTATCTGCCTATTGATAAAAATTACAGAAACATGCCAGCTAGTTAGCTTAATTGGACTAAAAATTAAAATATAAAAGGCTAAGAAGCAAGGTATCTAAGCCTTTGCCGCCATAGAAGTGCATAGTTACGTTAATTAAAAGCCCGAGCATACACTTGCATACACAATGACAAAGTAGCATACCTCATAAGTGGTCCCATCCTAAGAATTAGATGGAACAGTCTGCAACGATAACGTTCAGATCCTGCTCCTGAGCCCGCTTCAAAGAAAAGCAAACGTTAACTCGTGCGTTTGTCGCGGCCACGAGCATTAGCCTGTAATGGATATGATCGAAAACCTGCTGCGGTTACATATTATGTCCATAGCTCCCCGAACTGGTCCCAATATCGCTTATTATGTATCGCCTTTGTGTTAATCATATCTTTCGCTCAGTATGGCAACCGTGGCGGCTACCGGTCGTTGGTCTATTAATAAAGGGCAGGCTTCCACTCAACGGAATGCCGTAACCTGCTATTGTAGTCTAGTGGTTGAGGGATTTGTCTTTTTAATCGCACTGCCTCTCCACTGCCCGGAGCCTATTATTAGGGTTAATTGGAATTATTAAAGTTTTTTTTCACAGCAACTAGAAGTTTTAGCAGATAGGAGTGATGCATACGAGATAGTTTTGAGTGAGGCAAGCTTTTAGATTAATGTATGGTTAGAGTACATGTTATGGAAATTTTAATAGAGCGAGCTTTGGAAGGCGTACGATCGTGACCGTATGATTTCTTTCGCTTGCGCCTTTTTGCATAGGAATTAGTAATCTACTAAATGTGATATAGTAATATCGCGTATGACCGTATCGAGTACTGGTTCTTGATTTTTTTTTTTTTTGTTCTAAAAGCCGGTTACTCGTTTACGATGTTTCAAATTTCATCACGTAGTTGCGCTTGTTAACTACAAAATTATAGTTAATGTAAAGCTCGTCGTATTTTTTTTTCTTTTTTTGTTCAGTCAATTTTCACTTATTACTGTAGTTGGTCGCATGTACTGAGTATTGAGCATGGCATGTCATTTGCATAATTGTCGTTAATTAACTCATAAGGACCGTGACGGTGTATGCGCGTATAAACTCACTGTAGCATTTATCATCAAATTGCCGGGCTATCTCGAGCTACAGTACAATTACGGTCAGTTTAAAATGATTCAATGTCGCCAATCGTATTTGAAACCAGTTTCAAGGGGCGATATTTTTTATGTTATTGAAAATGGTGAACTTTAGCAATAATCGAATAATACCAGCTGATTATGGAAACAGAATAATAAAAAGTGTACAATTTTATACTTTAAACATTGGAACTTTAAGTCCATTATTATGGTTAAAGGCTAGAGTACACATCGTTGGCTATATGATAGGCTTACAAATACTTATGATCACATAAGTATCTGAATTTCGTACAAAGCTTAAGTGGTTTCCTATACGTCTTCGCCGGAATTCTCATATTTCAGCTCTACAGGATTTTGTTTAATCGTAAAACCTCCTCTTATCTTAAAGAACCTTTCAAGTTCCTTCATGACACATAATAGACATCTGAGGTCATCGGAAAACCTGATATTAGACATTACATTGCCGTTGCATTGCACTAGTTTCTATGATAAATCCTTTACTTGTACAAGCAGTTCGGCTATGGAATGACTTGCCCATGTCTGTGAGGCGTGCTCAAACTCTGTCCACTTTTAAAACTATGATAAAAAAGCACTTCCTCTCTCTTTAAACATGTCATTATATTTTATTTGCTCTTGCATGATGTTTATTAATTAGATGTATATATTTATTAGACGAAGTTTAACCAGCATTTAGACTGATAAGGCGGACCCCAGACTCCAAAAAGCTGAAAAAGCTACGGATGCGACTAAGATTAACGCTGAGATGATGATGATGATTTATTAGACTAGTATGATCACTTAACGTACATATTTATTCTATGTATAAACTATGTAAATAGTACACCGTGACGGTGATGTTCCGACCGATTTCGGCCACGGCGACCACTTCGACTCCTAGCCGATGATTTGGCGCTCATGCGCCCGAAGATGGCTTATGTAGCCTTTCTTGGCGGCGAAACTTCGTGCACACTGAGGGCACGTAAGCACGCCGTCGACGTAATTGTACGTGATGGCAGCAGGTGGGCGGGCCTTTAATTGGTCGCGTTTGGCATCGAGGACAGCCTTGCGCTGCTCCTCAAACTCGCGCACTTGTCCGTACACCATTCAGCGCCATTCTGGCCGTTTTGCTGCCAAACGCTGCTATTCAGAGGGTTCTATATTACATCTCTTCATGTGCCGTTTTAAGACATCCTTGAACCAGTGGAGTTGTCCGCCATGCTTTCGCTTGCCCTCCTCCAGCTCAGAGAAGAAGATGCGCTTCGCCACCCTTTCGTCCGCCATACGTGATACGTGCCCTCACCACCGAAGCTGTCGACGCATTAAATAAGCCTCAATGCCACCAACATTGGCTCGTCGCAGGACTTCGGTATTTGGCACTCTGTCAGACCATTTGATCTTCATAATGGATCGGAGACATGTAAGGTGAAAACGATCTAGAGTACGTATGTGGTGGCGGTACACACACCATATCTCAGCGGAATATAGAAGGCTTGGCAGCACAATTTCCATATATATGGATATTTTCGTAGCTAGCTTAAGGTCATGTGAGCAGAAAACCTTGGAACACAACTTGCCAAACGCTGCAGCTGCAGCTCCGACTCTGCTGTTGATCTCAGCATCAAGGTCACACTTAGAACTTATAGTGTTCCCCAGATAACGAAACTTGTCTACTTGCTTCAACACATTCTCACCAAGCTTTATATTCAGTGTCTCGTGACCGTGAACGTCTAGAGACATCACCTACGTCTTCTTGATGCTGACTTTTAAGCCGTACTTACGGCAGGCTTGATGAAAAGCGGACATCAGCTGTTGTAGGCCGTCTGGGGATTCTGCTAAAAAGCACAAATCATCAGCATACATGATCTCAGTAATCAGTGCATGTGATACTTTGATGCGAGCCTTAAGTCTAACCAGATTGAAAGGAAGAAGCGGATGCGAACTCCTTGTGGAACAATTTGTAAGAACTCTCCCTCTACCACTGCAAAGTATAAGGCGAACAGAGTTGGTGCTAAGACGCATCCTTGCTTCACCCCACAGGTAACGGGGAAGAAGTCTGTCTGTGCACAGTCTACAGCAACGCAACACTGCATGCCGTCATGTAGGAGTCTAAAAAGTCTCACAAACTTTTCAGTGCATCCCAGCTTACCTAACACTAACCATAAGGCTTCACGAGGCACACTGTCAAAAGCCTTCTCCAAGTCAACAAAGCAGAGGTACATCTTACGACCCTTTTCTCTACTCTTTTCCTGTAGCTGACGCACGAAAAATATTGTTTCACAGGTACCTTGGTCCGGTCGGAAGCCGAACTGGGTTTCAGGCAGGATCTTTTCAGACAATACCTTTAGGCGGTTTAAGAGAACTCTAGCAAAAACCTTTCCAGGAGTCGATAAAAGTGTGATACCACGGTATGAGTTGCAGTCGGATCGGTCCCCTTTGTTCTTATATAGCGTTCTTATACGCGACACTTTAAACATATCAGGAACGCGCTCTTCCTCCCACATACGAACAAACAGCTTCCATATCAACTCTTGCAACCCCTCTCCGCCGTATTTGATCAGCTCTCCCGGTATAAGGTCAATGCCAGCCGCCTTCTGGTTTTGCTGCTGCCTGATGGCAGTAACAACCTCATCAAGCAATAGTGGCTCCTCCAAATCAAGAACAGGAGGGAGTTGAGGCATTAAGCCGATGGCTTGAAGATCAGTTGAACGATCCACATTCAGCAGAGTATTGAAGTGCTCCGCCCAGCGCTTTAGCACATCCTCCCTGCTAGTAAACAGGTGTCTACCGTCTAGACACTTTAAAGGCACCTTTGCATAGTAGGATGTACCAGTCAGTCTACGTACCTCACTGTGGAACTCCCCGAGTTGGTTAGTGTCAAAAAGCCATTGCAGGTGAATGGCTTTGTCATGCCACCACTTGTCCTTAGTCTAACGAGACAGCTTGCGTAATTCCTGGTCACTAGCTTTGACCACTTCAATGCTTCTTTTTCGCCTTCCATGCTGTCGCAAGAGATCCCGGTGTTTGTCGAAAGCCGCCTGTAGAGCTTCATCATTTTCATGAAACCAATCTTTATTGTGACGGCGTGTTTTGCCAAGTACAGATGAAGCGATAATCATGATATTAGATGACAAAGATCCCCAGGCAGCCTCGGTTTCACCTAAGTCATTAATCGGCGACAGCTTTCCAGACAACGCTTCAGCATACTTCTCCCTCATCTCAGGATCATTTAGCTTCTTTACGTTCAAAGACGCAAGCTTTTTTGTAGCAGATCTACGGGGAGGAAGGAGGCGAAGTCATAGCTTAGTGACAACAAGTCGGTACAACAAGTAAATAGTACACCGTAGACTAGGTACCTACATTATTTCTCTCTCCTTCCCTAAAGTATTCCATCCAAAGGTTGTCTGTAAAAGACCGCCCATAGTGTCACCCTTTGTAAAATATTTATATTTATGTTTCTGAAATCTATATGGTGTACATAATAAAGAGTATTCTATTCTCATCATCATCATCATCTCAGCGTTAATCCCAATCGCAGTCGTTTCAGCTTTGGAGTCTGGGGTCCGCCTTTACCAGTCCAACTGCTGATATGGCTAAACTTCGACATTTTCCGTGAAGCGACTGCCGTCTGACCTCCACAACCCGAAGGCGACATCGGCATTGTAGCCAGACCACCAATTGTTTGACTTTTGAGGGCTCCAACAACCCGTAACGACTGCCACTAGATGTTCGTATGGCTTAACCTGCTTTCCGAGGCACGACCAGACCAGTGCAAATATTCATATTCATGCATACAAATATTTGCACTGTGCGGGGATCGAACCCGCGCCTCGTTGCGCAGCGCAGCGGCCGCGTCCGCTGCCGCTACGCCACGGAGGCTGTCAAAGAGTATTCTATTCTATTATATAAAATTCTCATTGATGAAAGATAGGCCACCTCTCTGTTGGAGAGAGTGGTTCGTAATCCACTTAAGCCCAGTGTGGGTACAAGTCTCATCTCTTCTAACTTTTTGACTCCAGGTTGCTTAGTCGAATGTATTGACTCTAGGACAATGGTTTTCTTTCACCGCTTTGAGAGCAGTTGTGATTAAATTAAACAGATAAAGTAATCCCAAGTTCCCTTAGTTAGAATGCCACAAATCTACTGAGCCAATATAATCATTATATTACAGATAACATCAATCTTTATCATATAACAATTAAAACTAACACCCAAAACAATAGAATCACAATAGCTACTACCAAATTCATTATTAAAACATCGTAGAGGATTACAATTAAACATAGTACATTAAGATATAATGTATACAGCTTCAGGCGACTACCATAAATTCTTATCTATTAAATCTAAGACAATACACTTTTTTATCATTAACACAATATAAATATTTATATGTACCGATGGCCGATCTGATATTTAATCCAGAAGCGTATAGGTTAGAGGGCCTACACAATGGTGGTACATTAGTAAAGATAAGGCACATTTAATTATTTTTAATTTTAATAATTATAAACTAGTGCTTGACTGCAATCCCGCCTGATGGTAAGCAGTGATGCAACCGTTGATGGTAAAGCGCGCCAGTTTACTAAGAAAACTTAGTGAATAGGAAGGAAGACGCAATAGGAAGGGTGATGCAATGTTAAACCCAACAACACGACCAACGATGCTGCTCCACAGGGAGATTGATCTGGAAACTCTCCACGACCAAACTCCCGACACAACAACATTTGGCGCATCGTATTCGGCACACATAGCAACACAACTGCTCAGGCTCGTCCTCCGTGGCTTCACCATACATCAGGCTGGAACATGACGAATCGCTTGGCGGCAAGACTTCTTCTTTTTCACCTGAAATACTACGTTTGACGCTTTCTCCTTAGATAATAAACGCATACGCCTACATGTTTGTTGAACGTAAGCGCAGCTCACACGCTACTTGATCGCTGTGGTCCGCCACGCAGTGTCCTTAGCAATGCTGCGCAATCGTTATTGGCACGTTACGCTGTCGTCGTGGCTACGCTAAGCCGCCACTACACCGTAGCAAAGCTACACTAGTGCAGTGTTTTCACAGGGCAGAGATACTTCCGCATGGCCTACGCGGAGTGTACGGTTACGCTACGGACAAATGAGTACACCGACACAATTATGATAATCATGAAATGAATGAATGAATCCGTACTATAATATTATAAATGCGAAAGTAACTCTGTCTCTTTGTCTGTCTGACTGTCTGTCTGTCTGTCTGTCTGTCTGTCGGTCTGTCTGTTACGCTTTCCCGCTTAAACCTCTCAACCGATTTTGACATAGACAATCTTTAGACCCTGAGAAAGAACATAGGCTACCTTTTATCCCGGAAAAAAATGATGTTCCCGAGGGAAATCTAAAAAGCGCGATATAACCGAATTCCACGCGGGCGAAGCCGCGGGCGGAAAGTTGGTGTGAAATAAAAGTAAACTTATGACTTGAGAAGTAGGTAATCTAAAAATGTAATGGACAGAATTTATTATATTTAAAGGATTAGAAAAATCTAAATTACAATAATAGGAATTTTATCGGAAATAGTCAATTACCGATTGCACAGGTGGCTTGGCGCTGTGGTTAAGCTATTGACTGACGACGAACGATTGACGTGGAACAAATATTTGTATGACCTACATTTACTTACTGGTTCTGGCTGTTTGTGTATGGGAGTTTATATGTTTGTAAAGGCGCCCACGATACAGGAGAAATTCCTGGTGTGGGGCAACGTATATATAAAAAAAAACAGAACAAACGTACTACCGTATTACCTAAGTAGGCTGATATTTCCAATGTCAAACAATTTTATGGGAGAAATAACATTAAATTATTGTCAGTTCTTTCCAACAAAATCTTCTTTTTCTTTAGCCTATTCCCAGGGCGGGACAAAGGCCTCCCCCAAGGTCTTCATTGCATTGGGGGGTTTGCCATAATCCCCACGCTTGGCAGGCGGGTTGGAGATCGCAGTAATTTGGGATTCCACAGCAGTAGCGTTGCTGCCCGCTACCCTGGTGAGAGTTACCTTAGTCGCCTCTTACGACACGGATATGGGTTGGTACTATTCTAAGCCCGGTACCACACTGGCAAAAAAAATCTACCAGACGTCAATTTTACATATCTCACGAATAGATCAATCCGGTCCAAAAGAGAGCCTATGGTAGAGCGAACGAATGTTGCACTACAAGCAGTCTCCGAATGGGGCAATGCTAATTTTGTAGCATTGAATGCCGCCAAAACACACACGCATGTTTTTTCACCGCCAAAAGGAGCCCGTTCATCTTGACTCCGACTTTTCGAAATGTATCCTTGGAGTGTACCGACCGCCTTCAACTTTGGGAGTTGAGATTTCCTCGAAACTAGAGTCTGACCTGAGTGAACCTGAGTCCAAGGCCAAGGTGTTGGCGTTATCGCAAAGGTCCGGCGGTACTTCACAACAGGGCAGCTTCTAATGTTGTACAAAGCACAGGTCCGTTCGTGTGTGGAGTACTGCAGCCACTTTTGTGCGGTGCTGCTACGTGTCACCTGGCCACTTTGGATTCAGTGGAGCGTGCAAAGAGGCTGATTGGTGACCCTGATTTAACTCCAGGCGGTCTCCAAAGCCTAGAGCATAGGCGTAAAGTAGCCAGACTTTCGGTGTTCTATAGAATGCATTTTGGGGAGTGTGCGAGGGAATTGCACGATTTAATTCCCCCATCTCCGTTCCACCATCGGCCGAACCGTGGTACGGCGAGTTTCCACCCTTACGTCGTTAACACCAGTACGATCCGGACGAAGCGTTTCGCCTCCTCCTTTATACCGCGTACATCAAGGGACTGGTATAATTTGCCAGCGGCGGTGTTACCGTCGGACCACAATTTGAGTGTCTTCTAGGCTAGAGTGAATAACCTCTCAATAAACTAGTGCGCTTTACCATCAACGATTGCGTCACTGCTTACCATCAGGCGGGAATGCGGTTAAGCGCTAGTTTATAATTTATAAAAGAAAATTACACTAAATAAAAAAATATTTTCGTGCGCATTCCAATGTTCCTCGGCTATTGTACAGTCACCTTAACTCCCACAAGAACACAAAATTCGACACTTCATTAAGGCGAGGCGATACGCTGCGCCCGCGGCGATACCCACTAGCGCCACTAAAACAAACAACTCTATTAATTCAAACTATATGAACGAATCCAGTACGAAATTATACCCAGACCAATATCAATCATCCGATGTGTCCAAACCGATAATCGATATACAATCGAATATTCAAATCGAGAACTAACACGGCATGCATCGATTAACAACTCAATTAAAATGAATTATAATGTGATATTTGAAATAGCTTCTTAAAGTAGAATTTAATATTAATTTTCTTTTGCCTGATGATTGAATAATGAAAGGAATGGTAATGAAAGAAACGTCAACCAAAACAGCTGATCTGAGGACTAATTCCCATAATTAAAAACGTTCAAGTAATATCTTATTAAGTAGAGAGCAGCGGTGGCCTAATGGTAACTGCCGCAACTTACAAGTTGAAGGTCTTAGGTTCGAACCCCATCAGGTGCTTTATTTTGTGTAAATTATTAAATTAATTATTTCATCACCACTGCTCTCAAAACGGTAAAGGAACACATCGTGAGGAAACCGGCATGTCCTAGAGCCAAAAACTTCGAAGACATGTGACATCTACCAACTCATAGGGTCAGCGTGGTGGATTACGGCCCGCTCCCTCTCACCGAGAGGAGGCCTGTGTCCCAACAGTGGGAACTTTATAGGCTGATCATAGTAATAAGTATCTAGTCATTGTCTAATCTCAGCGACAATCAGTGTCAAAACTTGTCAGTGTGTGTTGTAGGGATTTTAGAGGCGTATTTGGAGTTTTTGGCGGGAAAGCTAAGATTAGTGTCACGCGCATTTTTCATTGGAATTTTAAAATTATTTATAGTGTCGTTTACTAAACAAAAGCGCGTGATTTATGTAGTAAAAAGTGGATTCAGTAAATAATCCATAAAGAACATTGAAATATCGCAGCATAGTGGCCACATCATGACTTTGCTTCAAACCTCCCTCATAGTCGGTTCACGCGGCTGTCTTTTTCAACTGTCACTGGCGATATTCGCCATTATTGTGAAATAAAATTTTCAAAGAATTTCTATAATTTGTTACACGTGTTATTGGCAAAATTGTGGTATCTATTCCACAGAGGCCATTGATCAAGAGTTGAGGTTGAATCTCACTTTGAAAAAAGAAGAAGAAGAGGTGTATTTGAGAGATTGGCTTAGATCAGTTTACGTAGCACTTAAATTCAAATCAAAGTACTGTATAGTACTGCATAGTTTTATAGAGTTGAGTAGACTAATTATACTAGTATTAGTATAATTAGTATACTCAACTCTATAAAACTATGAACCCGTTTCTATTAAAATGGTCTAGATCAGATCCCATTTACTTGTAATGTGCAATTTGAACGATGGGTAATGGCGCTGATTCTCTTGTTCACAATCTAAACTAATTTTAAGTTAAGTGCATCTTTTTCTTTCTAATTCGATAAGAAAAGGATAGAAGATAACATTTTTGTTTAATTCTGTCAAATTAAGATATTCCATAGACAGTTTAGACGCGATTATCTTCTCGGTGGTAGGCCACAACATCGGCTGCCGGCCGAGTAGACAAGGTCTTGCCGTCAAGCGATTCGTCGTGTTCCGGCATGATGTCTGGCTGGAAGTAGTACGGAAGACGGGTCTGAGCAGTTGTGTTGCGATGTGTGGCGGGTACGATGCGTCAAATGTTGTTGTGTCGGGAGTTTGGGCGTGGAGAGTCTCCAGATTAATCTCCCTCTGGCGCAGCATCGCTGGTCGTGTTGGTCTTCGGCTTAACATTGCATCACTTCGCTCAACTGCTGTCATCCTTCCTATTCCTAAGTTTTTTAAGTGAATAGGCTTAATAAACTAGTGCGCTTTACCATCAACGATTGCATCACTGCCTACCATCAGGCGGGATTGCAGTCAAGCACTAGTTTATAATTATTAAAAATAAAATAAATATAAACATGGCGACCAAAAATACCACAATTTACGTCAAGTGCGGACTTTTTTGACAGTTCTAAACTAACATATTATGTCCTTTTCTTAATGAAATATATAGAAACAGATGCACTGAACTTAAATTTAGTCCAGTTTGTGAACAAGGGGATCATTAATATCAAACGCTATTTAATTTAAATAAGTTACTTACACTTAGCTTACCTTAGTTACACTTTAAAGTAAGTACAACTAAGAACTTCAATTCAAAACTTAAACTTATATGTCGGCCAAATTCGATAAAGAATAGAGGTAAACAAACCGTTGCTAGGCAACGAGTAGTTTACGCCTAAAATACAGATGTTCTCAACCTTTTCTAGATAGATGATTTTCATAAAAGTAATAATTATACTTCCTACTAATTTAAATAGTTTACTTATTTAGATATTTATGATTTACATGGAACGCTTAACCGATTTAATTGAAATATGACACACATGTAAGCTAATTACCTGATAGGTTAAATTTTTTGATACATACAATATTATATTATACTTAGTCCATACTTGAAAGTATTGCAATGTATGTGTTATGCAGTTGATTTGAAAGTAATTAAAATACGCAAAATTGTATTGACAAATGGCTCAACTTTATTCATTGGTTGAATTCCACAAAATGTGTTTATTACCTGGATTTCATCCATCTTTCTTTTTTTGTAGGGCTATCACGTAAAATTAATGTCGACTTTTTAATGGTTTTTTGAAATATCAAGTTATTATGCATGTTATTTTAGCGATTCCATTGAAATATGCTGCAATAGGAATTTTTAATAAATAATTAGCATGTAAAAGTTGATAATCATGTAAATAACAGGAGATTTGTAAAACGTGAGTTGTGATAACCTTAAATTGGTTTGTTTACCTTTATTTTTTATGGAGCTTGGCGAGAATATAGATAAATATTCCTTGTGTCTATTCCAATACTATAAAAAATCTTCTAAGAATATCCAAACTGGGTATGGGTATGATTTTTGGATCGCAGGTGATATTTTTTGGGAATATAACTCTCACAATTCGCAACTCTTTAAAACCGCCGCCATAAAAATGTTCGACGTTTTATGATCTACTTAGCACAAATCCGATTGTTGGAACTTCTCTGTCGGTACCTCTGTACACAAGATACGAGCCAGAGAAATATGTTGCGAAACGGATAATGTCTTCATTAAAATGTATTTAACGTCGGATCGGATTCAAATAAGCTTGATCAATACACTTTCTATTACTTTTAATATAATTTTGTTCCCACATATTTTAATAATCTGAACTTTATTTGTGTTTTAAGGGTTTTTAAATATGATACGCTTTTTAAAGAACAATATTTTTACGTCATCATCATCATCATCATTAACCTTTTTATCATCCCACTGCTGGGCACAGGTCTCCTCTCATACAGAGAAGGATTGAGCGTAATCACCACGCTTCCACTGCGCCACTAGGCTTGTGTGAGATAGTTGAGAAATTTAGCTCTTCTATCCTTGATCTAATCGAGGTACACACGTGACATATCTCATGTAATTCGTCATGGTCACAATAAAAATATTACATTAGGTAAGTAAATTCCGCTGTCTCTAAAAAGCTTATTTTCTCTATTTTACAACTGTTATTATATAACTATAATTAATAATCATCATCATCATCATCAACTTTTTAGCATCCCACTGCTGGGCACAGGTCTCCTCTCATACAGAGAAGGATTGAGCGTAATCACCACGCTTGCTCAATGCGGGTTGGCGATTTCAGACCCAAAGTCCAGGTTTCCTCAAGATGTTTTCCTTCACCTTCAGTCATTGGTGTCCAAGATAAACTTAGAAAGTACATATAACTTTAGAAAAGTTACGTTGATACTTACCTGACCTGGAATCGAACCCGCGCACTCATACTTGAGAGGCTGGTGTTTTAACCACTAGGCCACCACGACCTATTTTTTACGTAATAATAAAATATTTACATACAAAAGAAACGTTGCCGCCAAATGATAAACGCATCATAAGTGCCTCAAGGCATCTCGAGCGGTCGATATCTGTTCGGAACAAATCACTGTTTTATCGTTACACCCATCGTAAAAAATATTGATATCAACATAAAAAAGTGGTTCAAAAACAATAGAACGGATGGATTGAAAGGATTCCTGCGTCAGATAACGAGTCAGTATTAAAAAAAAATGATACGTATTAATAATAGCTTTATAGTGACCATCTCCGAAACGCTGGTCATTCTTTGTTGTTAATGGTGTCATTTTAAACTCTATCGTTGAAAGATAGTTTTGACACTTCCCTAATACGGGACATGATAATACTGCTATCTCTACACTTAGCTGTTTTTTGTACAGTCCAATTGGACAACAAAAATACACTCGTAGGTAAGTAATTCCAATTGGATGATACGAAAAACTGCTAATTTTTCAAAGCCACAAGAGGCGTCTTATGTATCTGGACCATTATCTAATTTGGTTCTTTCTAATCAAAGGAAACTTATCCAACATTATTCAGGGGAAAAAAGTAGTAAACCGTCCTGAAGAATTTCTCGAAACAGCCACCCAGTTTAGGTCACATTAGGCAAGTAAAATATCACCAAAACTATAATATACATAAATTATGGCTATTCAACTTCATTTTATTTTACGGTAATTATATTTTTCTGGATAGAAAAACAAAAGTTAGTTAATAACCGCCAAATATTAATCGCCATTATTTATCCCTGACCTGCCTTAATTTACTGAATGTTAATGGTTTATCCACGCGTTAGGCTATCAATAAACACATAATTTACTTTTCAACGACCACATTGTAATCTAATAACTAATTTGCTTGATTGGATTAAGACGTCAAAGCGTGCTCTTGATTTCACGGTCGGCAGAAAAGATCGAGTTACTATCTATGAATCTGTAATCGATATTTTGTAAGTCGATATAAACATTTTATTGCTACATAAGTGATAAGCGTGTTAAATAAAGCATACTTACACATTAATATTATAACACAGTTTATCTTAAGATACCAATAAATAATACTTATCACCACATGGGTTTAAGTAAAATTAAAATAAAAAAAATGATGGCAATTATTTTAAAAAAAAGTTGTTTAAAAAATCTACAAATATTACCTACAAAATTTAAGAACAGAATTGAGTAACCTCCTCCTTTTTGAAGTCGGTTAAAAACAGGAATTAATACAATACTACGTTACTTTTATTATCTTATCCTACAACAAATACACAAAAATTGATACTTATAGCGTAAAAAAAAAGATTTTTGTACAAAAAGAATGATTAGCAGAGCGTGGTTTCGATCCACGGACCTCTGGGTTATGGGCCCAGCACGCTTCCACTGCGCCACTCTGCTTGTGTGAGACAGATGCGAAATTTCGCTCCTCTATCCTTAATCTAATCGAGGTACGAACGTGACATATCTCATGTAATTTGTCATGGTCACAAAAATAAACATTACACCAAGTAAATTCCGCTGTCTCTAAAAGGCTTATTTTCTCTATTTTACAACTGTTACAATAATAGATATATTTAATAACTAGCTGTGCCCCGCGGTTTCACCCGCGTAAGCTTCGAACCGAAAGAGTTCACTTGATATAAAATAAGCGCCTTTTAAAATAATGGGAGCAATATGTATGTCCGCGTTTGCTCCCGTTTTCGCAACATTTTTATTCCTGCTCTGCTCCTATGGGTCATAGCGGGATGCTTTATAGCATATGTCTTTTCTCAGGCTCTAGACTATCTGTGTACTTACCAAATTCCATTACAATCGGTTTAGTAGTTTTGGCGTGAAAGCCGGACAGACAGACAGAGATACTTTCGCATTTATAATATTAGTACGGATATATTATAATTTTTGTTGACGGTCCTATCTGTTGCATTTTTCATTCATACCCGTAACAAAAATTATCACAGCAAAAATAACAAAACATCTTCCTCGTGATGATGATTAGAACATAGACAATCATGGCAATGAACAATTTGTATGCAATTTATGGCATTATATCTGCAATTAGCAGTGACATATCATTCATTATAACTCGTTAAATATTTAAAACAGTATTCGTTGCATCAATGTCTTAATTAGTATCAGTCTTATAGACGTGGAAAAATATTGTTATAAATTAGTCAATATATTGCAAAAAACACCTGGTAGGTACCACTATGTGTAATGCTATTAGGTATGTGTTCTTTTTAATTAGCAATACCGTTTTGCTTCCATAAATCGACGAAATCGTTAACAACCTCTTGATTCCTATCAAAGCCAGCTGTTCTAGTTCTGATCTGATCGAATCGTATTAAAACATGTTCTGTTTCTGTCATTTCCATAATTCTTTTATTTCGGCAAATCTTGCGAGCATAAAGAACGTTATCGCAAAACCAGAGGCTTATCAGCAATTCCCTTGTTCTGCGGCAGCAATAAATTGTTTAAATATGCCATAATTCTTTGCTTCCTAAGATCTGATTCCGATAAGTGTTTATTAGAACACGGGTGGTAGAAAACTTGTGCGATATCGACAGAAAAACAGGTGAACAACAAAAAACTGCCGACATTTTTTCCGTTTGCCAAATCTTAAAAAGTGTACCGAAAATCTTCGAGCTTGTTCGACCCTTATCTCTGTTTGTTTAGTAAATAATGAGCGGTCGCGAACTTGTTAACAGGTTCTAAATTTGTGTTCAAACCAAAGATTAGTTAGAAATGAAAGACAAATATTAAAATGTCTCAAAACTTTTAATTGGAGAAACCCGAGTGTCTTAATAACAGTCTTAACATTGAAGAGCGAAGTCTCCAACGTTATCTCATGCTGCCCTTTTCATAACATGATTACTATATTAAAAAGTAAAGTGGTCAGATATTGTTGGTATTTGCATAAAGGATTGGCGGTTGGGCGTCACGGCGTGTGTGGCATCCTTCTGTCCCCGCTATATGTCAGCGATCAAGCAAATTAAGGTTTCAGGAACACTCGTTAAGAGCCCCAAGCTATAAGGATTTCATCGTAACGTGTAAATACAAGTGGTGGTTACAGTCAGAATTCGTCATTTCGCTGTCAGGTTTTGAAAAATGCCTTCTATACTCGACCGCAAAACTCAAATTAAGAAATTCAAGATAAAGGCGGCACAAAGTGCCATTTTTTTCCCTTCCATATGTCAATTAAGTGGATTTTATTTAACCGATCGAAATGAAGTTTCAGTAATAAATCGAGACACTTTTGAATAAATGACATAATAAAGATGTGAATGAATTACGATATCGATATCCAGTGTAGTAAATTAACGATGCAGATCGACGCATCCCAAAGATATTTATGAGATAAATTTGTCTCCCGCTTGCGCAGTGTCTCATTACTGCTGCCGACAAAGCCCCAGCAGGCCAGCATTTGTCACACGAACAGTTGGAAATAGCGAAATTCTTTGTAATTTATAACTACGCACTTGTGATTTTTACTTGCATAAGGATAAAAATTTTGCAAAGTTTTGGAAAGAGACCAACAAACTGAACCCAAGACCGAGTGTTCCCGTGAGTGTAGAGGGCATTAGCGATCCTGTCCGGATTGCCAATTTGTTTAGAGATCATTTTACGGTGCAATCCCCGCTAGGTCCTGCATCTGTGGAACCGGGGGAGGAGGTGGTGCGTTGGGGGTCGAGGTCGGTGCATATCGCAGCGAAGGATGTTGCGCGGGTGGTGGATAACATGAAGCGAGGAAAATCCCCGGGCCATGACTCACTGAGTATTGAACACCTGCAAAATGCGGGTGTACATCTGCCAAGGGTGCTCGCCATGTTGTTCACCCTCTGTGTCAGCCATTCACATTTACCGGGGGATATGTTAAAGACTGTAGTGGTACCAATAATTAAGAACAAGACTGGAAACGCTTCCAGCATTGGCAACTACAGACCGATATCTCTTGCTACTGTGATAGCGAAGGTCCTGGATGGTGTGATTGAAACATATTTATGTAAACATGTAACTCTGCATGACGCCCAGTTCGGATTCAGGGCTGGCCTGTCCACTGAAACAGCAGTACTATGTCTCAAACACACCGTCCAGTACTACACCAGCAGAAGCACACCTGTCTACGCCTGCTTTCTTGATTTATCGAAAGCTTTCGATCTGGTGGCGTATGATAGGTTGTGGCAGAAGCTGTCAAGGGATACCGACCTGCCACAAGAGCTCATAGCACTTCTCAAACACTGGTATGGCAATCAGAGAAATTGTGTGAGGTGGGCGGGATCGCTATCGGACGAGTATGGGTTGCAATGTGGGGTGAGGCAGGGGGGGGTGAGCTCGCCCCGACTTTTCAACCTGTACACGGACCGGTTGATTCGTGAGCTCAGCGGCGCTCGGGTTGGCTGCTCTATTGACGGTGTTGTTGTCAATAACATCAGCTATGCCGACGATATGGTGCTGCTGAGCCCATCGATTAATGCACTCAGGAAACTGATTGGGATCTGTGAGAGATATGCGGTGGCCCACGGGCTCAGATACAATGCAAGCAAAAGCGAATTCATGGTATTCAAATCAGGCACTAAAACTTATAACACCATTCCACCGATTTTCCTGAACGACAGCGAGTTAAAGCGAGTAGCCTGCTTCAAGTATCTGAGCCACTGGGTCACCGAGTCTCTTGCGGATGACCAAGATATGGAAAGGGAACGCAGGGTATTATCCATCAGAGCAAACATGCTGGCCCGTAGGTTTGCGCGTTGCACTAGGCAGGTGAAAACGACGCTTTTTAAAAGTTATTGCCAGTCATTTTATACATGCAGCCTTTGGGTCAAACATACGAAAAAGTCTTGGGATACCCTGCGAATCCTGTATAACAACTCGTTCAGGGTGCTGATGGGACTGCCGCGCTACTGTAGCGCATCAGGAATGTTTGCTGACGCACGTGTGGACGGATTCGCGGCGATAATGCGCAAAAGATCTGCGTCCCTGATGCGTCGGGTACGCGGTAGCTCCAACAGTTACCTGCAGCTCATTGCTGAGAGGTTGGACTCAGACTGCATTTTTATGGAGCACTGGACAAAGGCTTATATATTGTATTCCTAGTTTAAATTTGACATTTTATTTTATTTTTAATTTTGACATTTTATTTTATTTTATTTTTTGGTATTTTATTTCATTTTTAAATTTTACATTTTGTTTTTTAATGATTCGATCTGACATATCATAATTCTTGACATTTTCTATCATCTGATGCGATATCAAATATAAGTTATTGTGTAGTTATATTTAATGAAATTTCTTTAGTATAATTTTATTTTATTACTTTGTGTTTCATGTCTGCTGTGTGTTTATATTTACTTTTGTGAAACTATGGGTATCTTACCTGAAATAAATGATTATTATTCATATTATTATTACTTGCTAATTGGGGATATACCATGTTTTGCACTCAAGGGGAAAAACGAGCGAGAAAATTATATGAAATGTGACAATACATCAGCGGAGAAAAAATTGCAAATTTCTGGTTTTTCGATAACTACATCGATGTTTCCGAGTAGCAGTAAAGTGGTGTGAGGAATTCGCTTATTAAGTGGTGTTGAGATGTCTATCAAGTTTGATGCAGCTGAGCGGCGCAGTGGTGAAGCGGGGGAGGCTGCGCTTGCGCGGCGGCACGCGTTGACATTAACATTCAGCGTACAATCACCCGATCACCAACTGCCGATGACTCGTGCGCATTTTCGTACAAAACTCATTAAAATGATGAACATTGGAATTTTCTTATAATATGTTTTTTTTTTTTAATTCTGTATGCATAGACATGTTAATTAAATAGTAGTATTAATCAAGTATCTAAAAGGTGTCTTCAAAAATCTAAAATATGTTAGCGTGATGTTATGAGAGCTAAAGAACTGGTCATGGGTGATGTAAATAATAAGTATTTACATCATCCATGACCAGTTCTTAAGCTCTCATAACATCAAAAACAACAAAAGCCTGAAAAAAATATTGAAGATATTGCAAAGTAGCAAGAGACCAAATCAATATTAATAGGATGAAACATGTTAGGTTCTCGAAATACTCGACGCAAGTCGAGAAATGTTTTTTCATGTTTACATTTAAAATTCTAGGGTCGGGATCCTGAGCGAGACTGCATGGCAGGCCGTCACCTCCTTATGCGAAGCATTGCTGCTGACAAAGGAGGAGGCGAACCGCTTGAGGGAGTGGGAATCCCACTGCCTCCACGCCTCTAGCCGCCGCAGGAGATGCCCTACCCGGGAGACAACATCGAACTCTCAGCCACCGTAGGCAGGGGCTTGCGGGCGGTGAGTTGCCCACAGCTCGCCGCTCGCAAGGTACGGTAAGGTAAGGTAAGGACCGACGCGTTGTGTTTCATACGCGCCTCAAAGAGATGTCAGCACAACGTGACGGGTCCACGAAGACCGACGCCTTCTGGGTCAGGGTTGCGGATTGGTTAAAAAGAAACTGTGGCCCCGGCGCACAGGCAAGTGAAGGAATACGGGTAAGATTTAAGTATGACACGCCCTTTCGCTCCACCCAGAACAGGAGAGGTCATTTGATGAAGGTGAACGTTTGAAGAAGGTGAAGCATAAGGCAGTGCAGAAGGCATGGCAAAAGGCAATGGATTGGAAGCAAGTAGGCTCGTTGCTTTCTAAATGCAAAAGCGTATTGTGTTTTGTTTTCCAATATTTGCAATGTGAAAATCTGTATTTCTTAAAGTTATCTCCAAAGCGTAACCAATTTAAGCAAACATTAAATTCAATTGGTTTTTGTAAGCGATTAGAAATGAAATGAAATTAAATCGTTTATTAAGCAAGTAGGACGACTGATTACTTTTACACGTCATATGTTTTCTTTTTTTTTAAACTAGATGAAGCCGGCATTTCCTAACCGACTACCTCTGAGAAGAAATTGCTGAAACAAACTCAGGGATCATCGTCTTTTTTCAAGTCCAGACATTAAAAATGAAAATGTTTACAATAATTTACGTTATAATTACGCATATTGCTTAATAACAATGCTTAGCAGAACGAGCTGCTCAGTCCCAGATGATTTCTCATCCACACCAAATAAATGCGTTTATAACAAAGAATATACATATAGGTATACTTTATTATCAAAAGTAAGTGCTCAGTAGCCGGCCCCACGAACATTGATCCAGCAACAAGTGAGTTCTTCTATGCCGGAAATCGAAAGAATTGGCGTATGTCTGAGGTGTGGTGTCAAAACATTATTCCACATAATTTGAAACAATATGAATCGTAACATGTACGTTGAGGACTGCTCGTACCTACCTAGTCATGAACCATGGATATTTTCACACTTTAAAATGTTTGAACCATCGGAGATCTTTTCTCATAGAAAAATCTATAAGAAAAGCAGCTATAGCATATCATCAAAACCTGTTACATCAAATAATAAAAACGACAAAACTTAGTCATACCCTACTCGGAGGCAAATATGAAAAAAATCTCTCATCCTCATACTTTTTATTGGATCAAGCCTTTTCTGGCTATATTACATGAAAAGTTCAGTGTGCACAGCAGTAATTGCTATCTCAATTAAAACCTCACTCCTGATTTTGCAAGCGGCTCCCCCGCAGGCTACGGACTTTTCGTCCATAGCCTGTTGTTCATAATTGATTTCAAACAGCACCCACTCGTCTGTATTAATTTAACTGTTATATACAAGTAAACCTTTTTCAATAATTGTTCCAGAAAATTCAAGAAACTAATTCTGTACCACAGCGATGCGGCGTTGTAAAATGTCCAAGACATTACGTCCCCCAAGTATATCACCTTCTTCCCACAATGGGATCGAAAAACTATTACCGGCTAAGGTATGAATGTACGCAAACGTTCCCATCAGTATATTGAGGGCATTTAATGTGGATTCCCAAAGGAGTCTCCACTAAATAAGGCCTGTTTACGAGTACCGTGCTGCGGAGGCGGTATGCCATTGTAGCAGCCTTCGACGAGCAAAGTTTATTGGCTAATTTTATTCAATTAAATTGTTCTCGTTGCGAGCCGACACCCATGCCGGGCTCATTTTAACGCCTCGGAAATTATTGCAATAGATAACATAATACACGGCGTGCGTTCGAAGTGATTTAAATACAGCCGCGGCACTTATGTTTGTAGCCACTAGTGCAAGTTCGAATTTATTGTAACGGCTTTGACATGCACCGCTACTAAAACTATAAACATAAACCAATACCATCTTATTACTATCTCGAACTGTCGACGTTGAGTCGATGTATGGGGTTAAAAATTATTATAATATGTTAATTCTGAGCAACATTACAAGACGGGTGGTGGCTTCCAAACAGTGAACGCGCCGTCAACCTCACGCTGTGAATCCACTAAGACGTCTCATCACAATATTGTCCAGGGGACAAAACTATTATAACTACCCTTTGTTGAGGGAAAAAACTTGATTTCACTAAACTCAGTTCGCGTCATGCTGACAACGCATTTCACAAATCGTTTATAACAGAATTTTATTTTAGTTGGGATGCGTATGCGTTGATAAGTATCGTGGTTATGAATGTTGACATATGAATAACGAAACTATTAAAAGGGTTGTATTGTTAAAATGTTAGCAATTTATGGGCATGATATTATATAATATAAACGTCGGCAAGTTTTATTCATCTTCCTATCTTGAAATCGTGACTATTTGGGTATTTAACGTGGCAAGACGCTTGCCATTTCTGTCTACCTTCCCTCTCTCATTCTATTAAATCTTATAAACTGTTCTAAATCTAACTACCCCGTCGAAGTGTCCACATCTATAAACAAGGAGATGGCGTCTATTCATACATAAATTGTTAGAAAAACAAATAAAATTATATTTAATAGGCTCGTGAGAACTGTCGCCCACCACCCACTGCGACAGGTTCGTTAAATATTTTAATTGCGACGCTAAAAAGATCCCAAAATTTTATTCGTCGTAAATCAAAGCGGTGTCCACGGTAGTCCCCGTGTTTTTTTCTTTTAAATATTCTGTGGTTATATCTGATGAAGAACCACAAAGTAATGCCCGGAGTCTTAGTTCCTCAAAAAACGCATTCCTGTTAGTACCCTATTTAGAAACAAAAAAAAAAGAAAGGGTGTAATAGCAACGTCATCAGTGAAACGTGAAACAAAATCATACAGCTAGACATCGATTAGGATCGCTGCCTACGCTCCGTCAGCCCAATCTTTTCGCTTCCAAAATTTCGTATAACTTGATATATTTACCGCAAACCGATGAACAGATAAACCTTTGGTAATACCGTTCTATAATTTTGGTAAATGATATGTTCTAACTACTAAGGAGACATGATTTTGGAAAGCGGCATGATTATCAAATGACCAAAATTATTATCATCAATGAAATGACAAATCAGTTACCTCATTCCTTCAGATATCAAACATGAAGATATAATTTTGTGAACGGAAGCATCATTCCGTCAAGGGACGACAGTCATTCGAAATCCATCATTCATTGGCAACAAGACATTTAAACAAAAATTTCCGACTCAATAAATGTCTCTGTTTGTTTTTCTAACAGGAAACCTATTTAGTTTGGTAAAAAGATTGTTAAAAAAAGGAGACCATGTGGGTGGTAGTAGCTGATGACAGCCTAAGTAGTGTAACTCGATACGCGAGTCCAGCAGTTTGTTTTTCTTGCACACTCGAAATTGTCGGAAGCCAATGAGATGATGATATTATTTTGCCGAAGACCCATCGTAGACTTTATGGGCTTGTCGGCGCGTCTAAATGTTTACGGAAGCGGTTTTTTATGGGCACTTAACTGTAAAGTAGGTTTTAATGTCGTCATTACACTTCGGAACAAAAAATGAAGCGGTTTTGGATTGCAAGAACAATGGCACAAAAGATACTGTGATGTCTGCAAGTAAACTAATTTATCTGTTTTTATTAATTAGAGAATTACCTTCCACATATTTATGTATATAGGCTGGTGATCTACTTACTCTTACTAGGAAAGTAATTCATATTCTTATTGCTATCACAGTTACTACTTTTAAATATACATATTACTATGGTGATTCAGTACCGTTGACAGCCCTTAAATCATCATTACAGATCTTCTGTCTCCTTTTAGACCCAAAAACACTACCAAAGGAATTCGTTTCAATACTTTGTTTTATTTTCTAAACTGTGTGTAATTATATGTAAATATTGAATTTCTAAATAACACGCTTACTCAAAATATCAATCATAGTCACATTCATTTATCACACAGCAATAATAATAATTAAAACTACATCTACAAATCACGTTAATCCAGTACTCGGCCAGTAACAAAATTAATCGCAGAGATTTTTTCTCTAGATCAATAAAATGATCGAGGGTTCCCTGTCTTTGTATGTGTGCGTGCGCACCAGGGAGGAGATCACGTGGCTGAACCCTCCACAACCCCTATTCATATCTTTTCTCTCTCACTGACCTTCATGTTTTTGGTAGCATAGAAAGGGACAGGGTCTTTGATTGTGTGGGTAATACGGCGCGGGCCCAAACATCTGCCTGGTTCCTGATATTTTTTGGTCGGTTAAGTTGGTCGAATAATAATACTGAATTAAATTTGATTAAAGTTGGAATTGATTTTACTGTGGCTTATCAATTTTGATACAGTTCTAAGGCAAGATATCCGCTTGGTAAAGTATACGATACGGATATCGATGGGTCGATCGACTTTTCACCTTATAGATTAAAAGGGTCACATAGTATGATTTATTAATAGATCATATGAAATGTTTGAGTACAGATGTCGTTCTAAGCACTGTTATTTTTTTTTTTCCTAATAGTCCTTAGTAACTCTTATTGCCTAACAATAGTTAATTCATAGCATGTAACGGTTTTGCCTTTGAAAACAGGAGACCGAGTTGAACAGAACAACTTAAAGAAAAAACGAGATCTTGAACTCTTACAAAGTTTTCAAAACCACTACATGAACTACCGTAATCAGTAATTGTACGGAATAAGGTAGGGAATAGTATAGGGGAATATATTTGCAAGTGCAAATGTAATGTTGTTTTGTTATAAGAAGTTGGCAAAGAGTTCATTGAAAACGAATGCAGTTCTAAGGTCCCAGAGGAAGGGGCAGGTTCAAACGGGTGGTGTTAAACAAAGAGGTTGAAAGGAGTATTATGTCTGGACCATGGTCTAAAGAATGCACCTCATACGGTGCGAATACTTTTTAAATGTAGGTACTCCAGAATTCGATATTTAAATGCAACAAATGGGAACCAGACGACTATAATATTACATACAGTTTTTTTTTTTTTTTATATGTAATCTTGTTGATGTTTGTAACAATCTTTCTTTCTATTTAAACTGGGTTCGACCATACGCAGGGTAATTGCGTAACACACTATCAATAGCAATGGGTTTAATTTTGACAGTTCAACAACATTCATTGCTTTATTTACGTTGTTAAGTAGATACATTATTCGAATATATGGAGTAATGGATTAGCAATATGCTTCAAAATGATTCCAATTGATGGTAATAGTGTGTTACGCAGTAAGCTAATATCATATCAATTGCAGTAAAGTTCACAAGATGCGGTTATTAGTTTTAGGAATGAACTATCTCATTCAGCGAACTTCGTACTTACCACCTCAGACTCATTCAATTTTGTGTTAATATAATAGCTTAATTAAAATAAAAAAGAATAATAAAGTTGAAGAAATGTTCAAAAACGTAAATGAATTAATTTAGATTTCAAAAAATTAAAAAAATCTTACATTTTCTAACATAAATTTTCATACTATTTTTCTTACTATCTTTCTTCCCCATAGTTTAATAATTTGTTATTTGGGACGAAAACAAATCCAAATAACCGAAAATCGGTTCGAACGGTTGAACCGATTTTCGGTTTGTTTGGATTAGTTTTCGTCAGTTCAGTTTTGGTTCAGTCAGTCGTTCAGTCAAAATAGTGAAACTAACCCGACTTTGTTTTACTTATAGATTTAATAAATTCTCAAAAACTAACACTCACTTTCTGTATAAGCTGGCTCAAAATCAAAGACACCTTTGTCTCATTGTTTTCCTTCAGAATCATACCCAATATTTTGAAACGGATATGCTTACAACTCCCCCTTGCCTTGAAAAGCTTATATTGAATAGCTAGTCTAGTCGTCTAGATGCAGTCTAAGGATTCCAGACATCTTTTGTTATACTGACCTTAGCTTATTTAATTTTCAAGTTGAAGGTTCCCCTTTATTCTTATTCTTGGCTCCTAATAATAGTATACAGTCGATTGCGCGTATAGCAACTCAGTGACCTTCAGCTGGCCTAGCGTAGCACGGAGTTTTAATAGAATAAGAGGCCAGGTTATACTAGTTTTTTTACTGTGACTTCGGCCTACTGGCTGGATCGGGGAAGTCCTCTATAGCCTAGTTAATTCAAAGTGTTCTACATTGAGATAGGTTATAGCATTAGAAGGTAACTCGGTCGGCGGGAACTATTCATAACACAGCTGTTTGGGATGAATGCGCAGGTTCGTCTTTGTGCGTTTCTTTGGTCTAGACTGGGTTTATAGGATTTGATTTCTGTCAGAAAATAATCTTTTTTAGACTTTTCAATAAACTTTAGTTGAAACTGCTATTCAGTAGGTAGCTATTTTAAGCGTATCAATTTAGTAGTTTTTTATGCAAAGGATTACTATTTTGGCGGATGGGCAATTGTACTATACCTTTTTCAGATTTTCATCTATAATTACACTTAAGAATCTTTTTGTTTTATCCAATGCCTTTTTGTAAAATATATGCAACTATAAACAGGCAGAAAATCAATGTTGTCGCCTAGATAGGTAGGTACCTTCGTTTATATAGATAGATATCCAGGTACCGGTAGATATATGTAGGTTATCGATACTTACCTACATAATATATCTACCTGGATATCTATGTTTATACGTTGTTTTTTTAGACGACAAATCGGTATACAGTATTCTTGACATAAAGAATTTTGGTTACAATATTATTTTAGTAAAGATATACGACAGCGAAAAATAAAAACATGGTTGGTACTCCTCAAAAGTTGCTTTTAAAAAGGGTTATGAATGTTTTGACAGATCAATCCACCTCGTTTGCTTGCTATGGCATCTACAATTCGATACACCTTCCCCTGCCAGCAATTACCATATGGTCTGGCTAAATATAGCCAGCATAGTACGCACCATAGTCACACTTACGGATCCCACATGTTCGCAAGATGTTGGAGCCTTGGAGTTCGCCTTACTGAGCGGATTGCCGCGAAAAAACGAGACATCTTGAGTTACAGGATGCACTTTTGAGTATTAGAGGCAACACACGGCTCACCTCACTAATCCAAAGTCAGTTTAATGTTTCGTTGTTCGAGTTACGTTTTAATTGTGGTGTTTTAACAAATTCCAAACGCAACCGATCTAAAAAGGATGCCCATATCCTCTTTTGACAAAAAAATAATAGTGTTCTTACATTTTAAGATCCTTAAAACTTATTATTTATTTTTCACCGAATGCATGCCTACGCCTATCAGATCTATTAGAACTCAGGTAACATTCAGTGGTATTGCGTTACGTTGCCATTTGATCGGAGTAGGCGCTTGAAATTTCTTTTCGTATTTCTCGTCTTTAGCTGACTTTTTCTTTATTTTTTTTAGAATCTGCAATAAAAGATATATACTAAACATTACAAATATTTAATGTGCGATAAAGTTTTTACTAGGTTTACTCATTCAATTGCGAGCTTTTCATCATCAATAGCATAAATAGCCCAACGGCGATTTAATTTTATACTATTTTTTTTTTGGTCATGTTCAGTTTGTTTCTTTTAATTTACTTTTACTTCTATTTTCAATATTTTATTAATTTTAATCATCTAAAATCACAACTGAATAATTAATATAATTAATTAACTAATTAGTATAATTAATATTTATTCAGAATTTATATGCAAATGATTATTATTACTATTTTTATGTTACCTATTGTTCAACTTCCCGCCTATTGTTATTTAATTATTTTAGTATGTATATTTTCAATTTTAATATCATTTAAGTTTTAATTAAGTATCTAACGTAAACCGTTTTTTTTTTTTGTGTGCATGTGGAGTTAACCTGTAAATAATTGTTGCACTTGTAAGTATTACTCTAGTCATCAAATCACAATAATGTACAGTGTAAACAATTGTTGGTTAACCTAAATAAAACTAATAAAAAAAAAAATACAGGAGACCACAGCATGCACAACTTTATACCACAACTTTTTTATGGCATACAGTATTGAAGTATTCTATTTCCATATTTGTACACTAGCTGCGTCGCGCGGTTTCAGCCGCATAGGTTTCGATATTATGTGGTTATTTTATATGCTCCGCTCCGATTGGTCGCAGCGTGATGTTATATAGCCTAAATCCTTCCTGGATTAACGGGCTATCCAACGCAAAAGGAATTTTTCAAATCGGATCAGCAGTTCCTGAGATAGTGTTGCCCAAATGCAAGAACAAGACGAGACTTAGCCAGTCTTGGTCTTGGTCTTGCGCCAATACACCTGGTCTTGGTCTTGGTCTTGGTCTTGCGCTCCCAGTCTTGGTCTTGGTCTTGGTCTTGCAGCAAGAGTCTTGCAAGTCTTGCAATTACCTATTAGTCTATTACTATTTATTAAAGTTTACTTTAAATCTTAGAAAAACATATTAGAATTGGAACATTGTGAGCTTGAATTAACATAGCCATAGTAAAGATCAAGCAGATTAATAACTAACTGAAGATTTGATAAGAAATTCGAAAAATCAACTGACCTATATGTCGTTTTCCATGGAAGTAACTGTTTCTTAATAAACATTTATGATTTATAAGCTTACATTTGCTAAAACATGTAAAAAAACAAATTTTTGTAGAATTTTTTTACACGTTTCAAGTATATTTAAAAGTGGCTACAATATTTATTAAACGGGTGATATTTGAACACTTTTTTGCTATTTTTTCTTGTAAAAACTTAAGAAATATAATGACTAAATGTACAATAAGTACCTAAGTAATTAGTTTAAAACCATATAAGTAATCAATATTATAATATACAGTATGTTAAATAACAGAGGGCGTTCCCTTAAACTCGTTAATATATATCATTAATAGATTAAAATAAAAATATCAGCATAGAAAAATAAGCATAAAAAATCCGAATAAAAAAAAATTCTAATTGGAAATAAATTTGAAACCTCCTGTTTTAAATCAAAATAGTAGTCGTCATGTATAAATAAATTGCGACGTTGCCGTCTTTCATGTTCGCGTGTACAGTGTGTTTCTTTTATTTACATGTCAATTTAAAATTTTTATTGAATATTTTCATATTGTAAAAAATTTTAAAACATTTTGTTTTCGAATGGAATTATTTTTTTTAGCATGTATGTATGCTATACTATTTCGGGTTAACGGGAACGCCCTCTGTTAGTTAACATACTGTATACTTACTAGAATGAATTAATATGACATCTACTACCTATCCTTACCATTTTATCCTAATCATAATACTACTTGCGTGATCAGTACCTATAATGTATTCATTTTCATTCTAAGCACTCTGAAACTTATTTATTCTTTGGAACACCTGTAGGTACTCTTAAAATTCGAAATTATTTTGCATGAGTATACCTACGCCCTATGGCGGCAATCAAATAGTGTCAAATGTTATGATTTCGGCGTGGCGGCAACGATTGTTTTAGATTTCAAAAGAAGCCGCCGGCGCGTGTATCATAACCATGTACTTCCGAAAAGCGGCAAATTTCTTTGAGAAGTAAGTACAAAACCTTTGATGCCGCATTATCAAAGTGCCGATGGTTAAAACATAACTATGCATGCACTCAGTTTGATTTTAATAGATATTTTTTATTCGCTATGTTTATGGTATTAGTCGTAATGCGCATAGGTCCAGTTTTTCATATTCTTTGATACAGTTTTTTGCGTCTCATAGAATTCCTAAGCGTACCTACCTATACACCGAACTGTTACACCTAACTACTCAGTGAAATAGCGCTAAGTCCTATCTGCAAGACGCAAGAGTCTTGCAGGCTATGTCTTGTTCTTGCTCAAGTCTTGCACGGTCAGTCTTGGTCTTGGTCTTGCTAAAAATACGCGGTCTTGTTCTTGGTCTTGGTCTTGCAAAAACGCAAGAACAAGACCAAGACTGCAAGACCAAGACTGAATTTGGGCAACACTATCCTGAGATTAGCGCGTTCAAACAAACAAACTCATCAGCTTTAGGTATGTATTAGTATAGATAGTATTGTTACGGGCTAGGGGTACTTAAACACCGGTTAAGGGTTACGAAGTTTATTGGCAACGAAGGTACAGTCGATTGTAGGCAATGACAAGTAGAACGTAGCTGATGTCGCACCGAAGTCTTCCCTTATGTCCACGAAGTCCGTGTCGTAAATACACAATAACACTACAGATGATACTTCACATTGTACTCACAGTTCTCGTTACAGTTGTCGCAGTAGGTATTCTCAAAGATCGCTTCTTAACTGTCGCTGTTTTCGTATCGCTAGTCGAGTGTAGACTGACTCTGCGTCGGCCTCACGGCGCTATATATAGGCCAGCTGATCGAACATTCCAGAATCCTCTAGGCGTAATAATAATACTGCATAACTTCGAGGTCACCGGCCAAGTAAGTACCTACGATAATTCCCGGAAACGGGTTTCTAGAAATTTCGATGTCGACATTTTGTTGACAAAACTGTTGAGACCTGTACCATTCGATAGGCCATCCTAAGTCTAGTAATGCGTTTTTACATTGTGCCTAGAAAATGTCTAGATCTAGGGAAATAGGACTTAAAAGTGACACACTGCTTGTCACGCGATATTGAACCTTATGCCATCGACATAAGGTCCATTCGTAACAGTATAGATTAACTTGGCAACGTCCGGTCAAATGTCTTTGAGTCTACTTCTTAACCAACTTAATGCCTAACTTAACGTCTTTAACAGAAAAGAATGCTTTTGTTTTTTATTAATGACACAAATCCTCTTAGCAACTAGCGGCTAGACCCCAGTTAAAAAATTTAATAAGGCGTTTTACATAATTAACCTGTCAATTTTCTCTAATCTACCAAAAATAATTACACTATACAGCATTGTGTTAAAGCTCATCCTTCGACATTCCCAACAACCAGCACCACAGGTTACCATACCATTCATGTATGATTGAATCGGATCATCATCAACCCTTTTTTATCATCCCACTGCTGGGCACAGGTCTCTCCTCATACAGAGAAGGATTGAGCGTAATCACCATCCTTGCTCATTGCGGGTTGGCGATTTCGCCAAATTCTTTCTTTCGACTTGAAGTCCTGGCTTTTTCAAGATGTTTTCCTTTACCTCCTATTCAGTCATTGGTGTCCAAGGTATACTTAGAAAGTACATATATAAATATAAAGTACATATATCGTGTTTAGAAAAGTTACATTGGTACCTGACCTGGAATCGAACCCGAACACTTATACTTGAGAGGCTGGTGTTTTAACCACTAGACCACGGCGATTATTGATTGATTAAGTCAGGTAAAAAAAATATTTTAAGCAATAAATTGACTGTTAAAATATATCCTTCGCCGATATATATGAATCAATAACCTGTTGCTTTAAGAACCTGATCCATAATTAAGCTAAATATTATTATTATTAGCTGAAGAGTTTGTTTGTTTGTTTGAACGCGCTAATCTCAGGAACTACTGGACCGATTTCAAAAATTCTTTTTGCGTTGGTTAGTCCATGAATCCAGAAAGGCTATAAGACTACATAGCATCACGCTGGGACTAATAGGAGCGGAGCATATAAAAAAACAGATCGAAACCTACGAGGGCGAAACCGCTGGGAGCAGCTAGTCATCAATAATTTAATTAATTCAAATCTAATATATATTTCAAATAATTTTATCTAAATATCGTCTTAATAATCCATACTAATATTATAAATGCGAAAGTATCTCTGTCTGTCTGTCCGGCTTTCACGCCAAAACTACTGAACCGATTTTGATGAAATTTGGCACAGACAATCTTTAGACCCTGAGAAAGGACATAGGCTACCTTTTATCTCGGAAAAATTTGATGTTCCCGAAGGAAATCTAAAAAGCGCGATATAACCAAACTCCACGCGGGCGAAGCCGCGGGCGGAAAGCTAGTTATTCATAAAACTAAACTTTTAGTATAATACAGAGGGTCACTCACAGATTGGCTATTTATTCTGGCCCTATTATATCACCGTTTGTTATAGGTAGCCCCACCTGTTATGGACACTCAAGAACAGCAAGGAATGTGTTTAATGAAGGATAATTAAAATAATTTCAATTCCCATTTGCAACATCTATTAGATCTACTACCGTTTAGAATCTTACTGAATATATTCATTACCTATATTACTAAGTGATGTCTGGTAAAGTCATACGGAAGACGGGTCTGAGCAGTTGTATTGCGATATGTGCCGGGTACGTTGTTGTGTCGGGAGTTTGGTCGTGGAGTTTCTCGGGATCAATCTCCTTCTGGTGCAGCATCGTTGGTCGTGTTGTTTGGTTTAACATTGCAACGCCTTGCTCAACTGCCGTCTTCTTATTTACTCAGTTTTTTGAGTGAATAGGCTCTTAATAAACTAGCGCGCTTTACCATCAACGATTGCATCACTGCTTTGATTGCAGAAAAAGTATGTTGATATACTAATTTAATAATATTTTTATAATAATAAGCTAGTGTTTGACTGCAAGCCCGTCGGATGGTAAGCAGTTAAAAGCTGAAAGAGGAATAGTTCATGCTTTAAACTCAATACTTACATGCATTTTTCCTGGCGAATTAGGCACTGCAACAAACTAGTGAATTCTTTGTCTCCTACATCAAAGACTAATTACTTCTTCAAAAAGAAAACAGATCTTCTAAACACTGTTTATCGCCGGCCGATGTTAAATGTAGTAATAAGTCTTGTGGTTTAACTTTTTGATTCATATAAGTACACTTCATCATCAACCTTTTTTTATCATCCCACTGCTGGGCACAGGTCTCCTCTCATACAGAGAAGGATTGAGCGTAATCACCACGCTTGTCAATGCGGGTTGGCAATTTCAGACTTAAAATCCCGGTTTCCTCAAGATGTTTTCCTTCACCTTCAGTCATTGGTGTCCAAGATATACTTAGAAAGTACATATAACTTTAGAAAAGTTACATTGGTACTTGCCTGACCTGGAATCGAACCCGCGAACTCATACTTGAGAGGTTGGTGTTTTAACCACTCGGCCACCACCACAAGTACACTTATTTTTTACTTTATGTAAGTGCCTCCATGAAGCGACCTATGAACCTCTGTGCATATCAAAAATCCCGTTTCAAAGTCCTACTGTTTCAACAGCTTTAGCACACAGCAATATTAAACCCTACAATACCAGTTATAAGAATCAAAATAGTCTATCAAACTATTAAACAGTTGTACTAGAGATGCAACAATGAACTTGCTAGGACAGTGGCGCGTGCCACGACACAAAAGCTAAAGGGCACGCAGCTGGCGTGGGTGTATGTACACACACATACAGACAAACAAATGGATTTGAAAAAAAAAGATTAATTATATTTTATCTAAAAGATATAAGTTGATTTGAATGAGATATAGGTAGGTTCAATTGAATAGGCTTCATTGATTGTAAATAAGAATTTTGGAAATAATAGATCCTTCTTTTGAGAGTGAAAAGATATGAACGTATTATGTACTTTCACTGAAAGCATATAAAAGGGATATAAACTCTATGCCTTTCGTGACGTGATTTAAATGAAGATGAACACAATAAAAACTTTTCTACTTGAATTCAGGACTTTAATTACAAATGCGTACTTATTAGTAAGGATTCGAAGCCTTGAATAGCAATAAAATATTAGTCCTTTCGGCTTACATGATTCCATCACCAACCCCCTTGCGCCAGCGCAATCATTTCGGAGTTCCATTAAACACGCGAACGGTTTTAGCTCGATTACCGCACATGTGTGAACTATCTATCTATGTGTGGGTATACATGACACAATAATAGTATGTGTTGGTATGTAACTGCAACTTACACACACAGATATAGGTACCAGTAGTTGGGTGCGACACCCCATGAAAATTATATTGTCCTTTATGTTGTTCAGCTTATGGGGCATCGTTGTGGTTCGTAGCGGACAACACTCGTGTTTTCAAAAACTGATTTTTGTACTTATGCAAGTGTAGTACTTTAGGATATTTAGTTACATTATGCTTCAGAATTTTTTAGGTATCAATTTAAATAACAATTAATAAATTACCAAAATTCTAAAATTAAAACAACTATAGGTATAACAACGTGGCAAAAGCCACATGGAATAGATTCGATAGTATAATAAAATTAATATACTTAATTAAATTAAATTTGAATCCTTTATTTTTCTATTTAAATACTATGAATACGGGGACATACAAAAGAGATGTAGACTTTTCATAATCTTAGACAGCAAAACATTTCGAAGAAGAAATTGTAGTAAAAATAACTTAACACTCAAATAAAACTGAACAGGAACGATGCCCCATTCTGCCCTTTGAAAGAGCATGTGTGCAACTAGTAAACGTAAGTACCCCTGTTGATCCCCCCGCGAGCCACCCCAGGTGCGTCCGCGCGGCACGCGCCATTCCTGTCGCGGCCGGCGCTCTGACGCCATCGTATAGTTATTCTCCACTTACTAGAAAACAGTTATTTTCTACGTGATCCAATCAAACCCAAGTCCGCAACAAATCCAAAATAAACAATCGTAACATGTGAAAACAGCAACTCATCGTGCCGAAATGAGTTCCATCGGCGTCGTAGTCTTCCGCAACTCACCGCTTAGCAAAGCGCAGGTGCTCCAAGAATCCGTGAATAATACCGTGAATATAACAAACAATGATGCCAATCAAAACTCTACACGTGAAATTATAATAGTGAGAAAGAAGCCGAAGATTCAATCTGTACCAGCAACCGTTTCAGTGACGTCATTAGTGCGTGCTTCTGAGCCTATAACGTCACCAGCTTCAACGGCTAAGAAACCTCGGCCTAGTGAAAATAGCGCGGAAGAATCTGTGCGGTCACCTACACCTCTTGCAGTTGCTCGACGAAATGCGCGCGAACGTAACAGAGTGCGCCAAGTTAATGATGGCTTTGCCGCTCTCCGTAAACATATTCCTGAAGAAGTAGCATCAGCTTTCGAAAATGCCAACTCCAACCGAGGAGCTAACAAGAAGTTAAGTAAAGTGGAAACGCTGCGAATGGCAGTCGAATACATACGAAACTTGGAAAGTTTACTGAACATCGGTCATGATAAGGAAAACTCCTCACGCCCATCCATGGAATCTTTTCCGTCTCCAGCATCTTCGTCACCAAGAGAAAACAGTCAAGAAAGAAGTTACTATTCACTGCATTCTCCCGCTGTTGAAGACGATGATATGGATGAAGATGAACTAGATGGGTCCATGCACCTTATACGACAGCAATATGCTGACTTACAAGCAACAGAACAGTTCCAGTTAATACCCACTCCAAACTTATATGAGGAAGAAGAAGGAGCTGGCCAGCCTCTCACTCCATCATCCGACCTTCTCGGACATGAAGACATAAACCCTCATCTATTGGAAGGTCATTTCGCATTCCCGAATTCAGCAGAACAGTTTACAGTGATTCCAGAACGAAACTACCTATGTGAGACTGATGTGCCGGTGAACGAGAGTGATTTTGAAGTTAAATACTCTACAATTATGAATCAGCAATTGCACCATAATTTCACTGAAGAGACCAGTCTACCCTCGATTGATCCAGGGTTAATTTTAGCTCACAATGAGTACAAATTCAAGGCAGAAGAAAACACTTTCGCTGAAAACCAATTCAATGATGATACGGAACTAAAGAGAGAACTTCCTGACATCCAAGTCACACCAGAAGACAGAGAACAGTTTGAGGAAACCCTGAAATGGTGGCAGGAGAAAACTAGACAAGCGAAATCGCTAAAAAGCAACAATAATAAGAATTAACTTAGGCACCTATTTATAGTAATTTATAGATAAATGGAATTCAAGATATTTATTGCTATAGAAATAGGTATAGTGTAGTAAACATAACATACAGCTGTTAGTGCCAAAGTCGGTTGAGGCGCATGCGCAAGGTGTGTCGTAACGGTCGACAGACGAGCGTGCACTTCAAGCTTTGTATATTGATCGTGTTATTCATATGTTATTCTAGTAATTTTACATAGTTCAATGGCTTAGACTATCCAGTGTATTGTATGTCGTAGAGAAAATATTGCAGAGAACTTTCGTAAATAGTTCAAATATTGTAAATATGAGTGACAAAGGGCGCCTCTTAATACAAATTGAATAACTTAACTTATAAGTGCCTTCTACTTTAATAAACATTGTGATGTTAGATGATAGTTATTTTACGACAATAAATGAATTAGTTCCTGTATATTGTTTTTAATTTAAATAAATTTGTTCAAATTTTGATACTATTGAACTTAACTAGCAACCTTCACCAGCGTGTGTTTTTTTTTCTTATTATAAAGCTGAAGAGTGTGTTTGTTTGTTTGTTTGAACGCGCTAATCTCAGGAACTACTAGTCCGATTTGAAAAATTGTTTTTGCGTTGGAAAGGAATCCATTAATCCAGGAAAGCCATTAATCCAGGAAGGCTTTAGGCTATATAGCTCCACGCTGGGAGCAATAGCAGCGGGGCATAACTAACTCTACGCGAACGAAGTCGCTGGCGGCCGCTAGTTAGCAAATAATTAGGTAATAAGTAACACAACACTTTCATTTAATCTGGTTATAAAATTATAAACAATCCCTTTCCTTAATTTATCGATTGCCAATGATCTAGTGAGCCCATTTTCAACACACTCCTTAAATGCAACCCCATTGAGACAAAAACCCTTATGCTAATGCAGCCAAATCATTTGACAGTAAATGACCTACTTAAAACGCTTTGCAGCTTAACAAAAGCCGCTACGGTCGACTTCACTGTCGCCTAAATCTCTCGTTAACTAACAGTAAAACTGTTCTAAATAATATCTTTATATATTTTACAGTTCTGTATTAGTTTGTAGAAATACTTACTTAACGTAGATTTTTCAAAAGACGTTTAGTAATCCTTCAATAAATAAATATTTATGATACCCTATTACTATTAGAGAAAAGCTTCAAATCACTCTACCATAAAATCTATCATCAAATTAATAAATAAAAACATTACCACTTCTTCTTCCCAGCGAAAGTACTAGAAAGTGGCGAAGGGCGGGTATTTTGGGGGGGACTGTCATAAGTAGGTAATATTGACGTTCAAAAAGTGCTGATTCTCAGCCTAATTTGAATACATAACTTTTGATTTTGATTTTAATTAATGGTTATAAAAAATGTGTATAAAGTTACAAAACCTAACAAACTATAGTTTTTTTTAACATACCTACTCGTAGTTTTCTTCAAAACCTACGTAAATCTTAATCTCCGGTTAACAATATCGGTGGAGCCAGCCTAAAATCCGAGCCGTTAACGGTAAGGCGATAGCGCTATTATGATTGTAATGTGCCGCCGTTATCCCGAATAAAAAATACCAAGTTTCAAGGGAGAACCACAAACGGGTTGATTACAGCTTGGGTCGAGCTTACAGATTTGATTTTTTATTCAAGTTCATTTTTAACTGTCGGTTTAATGCTTATTCGGACACATTTACTTATTTAAAACTTTCCTAAAAATCCTTTATTTACGAACTTTAAAAAAGTTTTAGAAAATTAGGACAGTCAGCTGAAATCTTATTACTTACATATCAATTTACTGTCTTTGGTGGTTTTATATAAGTTGATATGTTCGCTACAGAAATATTTCAACTTTACCTTACTCAAAAATGCATTTTCATAAAAAAAAAACTTTATTTACGAACTTTCGAAAAGTGATAGAAAATTAGGAAACTAATTAGTTAAATGTATTATATCTAAATTTTCTGTCTTTGGTGGCTTTATATGAGCTAGTATAAAAATTTCAACTTTACCTAGCTCAAAAATTCACCAACAAACTAGTCAAACAGTCCCAACTTATTCATGTACCGTTCTTGACATCTCCTTTCAGCTAAATAACGGAAGTTTCGCCATCGAAGAATGTGATGAATTTGAAAGTTAGTAAACATGAAAGTTCGCCTATTTCTTCCTTCATTGGTTTCGTTCCGCACGCTCCTTGTATCCGGGCCTATAAGAATGTTAATTTCTCCCTTATTTTTTTTTACCACATCAAAATATCGCCATATTTTACGGGGTAGTTGCACGCTATTTTGACTTCCATTTAAATATTTTCCGCTCCATTCGTCAGGCGCTGTTTCAAATGATTAAAGTTTTTGATACACATGGGTGAATATCGATCACAGTTAGCGAGTGAGTTTCCGCTCCTTAGTAGGTACCTATTACAGAGCCAAATGTCGAAATTAAATCATTTATTTTCTCAAATAGAAATGGCACTCTCGAACGCCAAAATCGTCAATAATAATATCTTAGTCGCACCTTCCATAAGTTAGTATCGTATGAAGAAGAATGAACAGGAAGGTACATCGTTACTCTTTTAAAAATATTTTACAAAATTAGCATCAGCCTATAACAGTCATCTTTACATCTCCTATTGTATGCCATTCAACTCGATTTTCCGAATCTCTCATAAAGCTGATACCAACCATCCTGCGAAGGTCGTCTCTACGCCTAGTCTGAGGACCTTATGTTTACTAATTCACGGTCTCCACTCAAGAACACGTCCACCATAACGGTCATTGATTCTACGGCTGTGGCTCATTACCACTTCAGCTTGCTATGAGCCATGTCGATTGTGGCTTGGAGTCTCTCTGAGGAATCGAATATAATTAAAGTTATAATCCGTTTTCGTGTCCGTTTACAATCTATATAATTCAAGTTTTACGACATGTTATATACTAATTTTAAGTACCTATAATCTCA
The DNA here is from genome assembly GCA_017933935.1 of Sesamia nonagrioides. NCBI lineage: Eukaryota > Metazoa > Arthropoda > Insecta > Lepidoptera > Noctuidae > Sesamia > Sesamia nonagrioides. The sequence continues at coordinate 388,195 of JADWQK010000049.1, forward strand.
TGAAAAATAAAATTCAAAAAAAATACTGTACCTAAGAATGTCAGTAAATAAGTAGATAATACATCATTTGATGACTGATACAATGATGTAAATAAGGAATGTTTATAGCATTATTTGCGTTCCAATTTAGCTTAAGCATTAGTCAAAGATGTTTAACCATGACTTCATGGTAATAACTAGACAAATAAAACTAACTAGCACAAACTGATTCATTTGTATGACGAATTTTTAAAATCGTGCATGTCTTGAAATAGGTTAAAAAGGGTACAACTAACAATACACCTAGATAGCGACATTGCCAAGTCAGGCGTTATTGTAAGGAATATTTTGATTTACATTTTTTAAAGACAACGGTAAGCGGCTTCTGCTTTAAAATTGCTAAGAACGCATATTTGCTTGAGCAAGTGGCCATTATACTTTGGAACAAGTGTCCTCTTAGACCTTCTTGCCACGTTATCTGCAGTTTAGTTTAACTAACGCTTATTTAAACTACCATTATCTGCGTAGATTATTACTGCACTTAAAACACTTTGAGACCCGTTTTATGGAAGTCTGTAAGTAAATCCTTTTCAGTGTTAGATAACTAACAAGTGAAGATAGTGTCTATAACTTCAATTTCAGGCCCTATTGGCTTTAAAATCTTAGTGTTATATTGTTATGTGGCCAGTGATGACTTATGAATTTGAGACGTGGTCGCTAACAATGGGCCTTATAAGAAGGTTCAAAGTTACTCAAAGGGTAATGGAGAGGGCTATGCTTGGGGTTTCACTGCGTGATCGAATCAGGAATGAGGAGATCCGCAGAAGAACGAAAGTAACCGACATAGCCCGAAGAATTGCGACACTAAAGTGGCAGCGGGCCGGGCACATTGCACGTAGAACTGACTGCCCGATGGGGCCGAGGAGTTCTCGAGTGGCGAACACACTTCGAAAGACGCAGCGTGGGTAGGCCCCCGACAAGGTGGACCGACGACATAGAGAAGGTCGCGGAAAACCGCAGGATGCAGGAGTCGCCCGGTCGTCGTGAAGATCCTTGGTGGAGGCCTTGTCCAGCAGTGGACGTCATTCTTCTAAAATGATGATGATGATGATGACGATGATATTTTTAGAGTTTTAATGTGTATTTATTTTTGCGCATTATTCTTTCTTCCTTTATAATTACGTTCCATGGGGTTATTATTTCATTACTATTATTATCACGGTGAAATTGGTGTGACGATCGAACGAAGTTTGCAGCCAACATTGCCTAAAATCGCTCAAAACATGAAGGTCTGGTAAGAAATGGGGCAGGCCTTGCTCAGTAATATAGGATAGTAGTAGGTAGATGATAAATGTTGGCTCTTTCCAATACATCAGTGATACTAGAAGACAGACAGAGAGAGAGGCTAGAGATCTCATGAGTACTAATTACCTTTAATTCAAGTCTATTTCAAGGTACTAATTAATAGGTATTATTATTAATAATAATACCTATTTCAAGTTGGTGCTAATTACTAAAGTTTTAATTTTATTTGTTTTTGCTTTATAGTCGTGGTGGCCTAGTGGTTAAAACACCAGCCTCTCAAGTATAAGTGTGCAGATTCGATTCCAGGTCAGGCAAGTACCAATGTAACTTTTCTAAGTTATATGTACTTTCTAAGTACATCTTGGACACCAATGACTGGTGAAGGAAAACATCTTGAGAAAATCTGGACTTTAAGTCTGAAATCGCCAACCCGCATGGAGCAAGCGTGGTGATTACGCTCAATCCTTCTCTATATGAGAGGAGACCTATGCCCAGCAGTGGGACGATAAAAAGGTTAAAGATGATGATGACTAAAGATTTATAAGTAAATATTATCTACATACTTGCATGTGACAAAATTATTCAATGCAATAAATTAAGTCAGTAATCAGGTTATGCGATGCGTGGGAATGGCGGGTCCCTTGCATCACAAAAACTACGAGGAAGATATCCTGATCGATGCCGCACGGAAAAAAGTCCGTTACGAGCCGCTATGCCTTTTGTTGTCTTGCGTATAGCGCGAATCACAAGACTCGATACTTGAACCAGAATATATCTATCGATTGAGTAGTCATTGAAATAAATTAAGATTAGATTCAAATCTTGTTTATCGTTAGTAATGTTACACAATATCTAAGAATACATATTGTCGTATACCAATGAAATAAATATCTACCGTTTGCGTGGTTAAAACAAATGGACAATTCCCGTACATTAAACATAAATGTAGAACGTTCTCATTGTAACCTCAAGCATAGAATTTTAACCGATTACTGTTACCTATCATGTCAGAGTAGCCAAATAAGGAACGTCAAACACATTTAGTTTAAAAAATTTGATTGAACTATAAACGCTTTAAGTACAAACCTGCTTACAAAAGGTAAATATTTATCAATTAGCAATTAAAAATTGTAGATATGAGGTTTTTGACATCACTTGTCACCGAAATGAAATTGCGACTACATTAAAAAGTTTTTATCAGGAGTTAAGATTAGTATTATGACCCGAGATAATCTTATCTTTAGTTATTTAGTCACTACATTTTTTTCAATGCTGTCGCACCTACAAATAATACTACTACTGGCTTATTTTATATGTCGTAAATATTGATTAAATATTTTATGAAGGAACATTTTCTTTGTAATCTTACACCAATGATAACTGATTACCTACTATCAATAAATGACTAAAAATAATTCCAATAATTCACTTCCCATTTTTGTTATTTTAGATAACGTTGAATTCCTTAATAAAAATTCCGAAAGGCGTTAGAACTCAGATCAAGACTATTCCGTCGTCCAATACGGTAAAGTCAAAGAAGCTACCCTATTGTTGTATAATATTTATTCTTGGGTGGATCTCCCCGAAGTCTTTCAGCGAGGTCGTCGCCATTGTCGCAGGGTTCATGGGAACCAGCAAAAAATGGACTTTACCTTTAGGGTACTACCGAATTCACTAAAGAAACTGAATAAGCACTTTTTCTACAACGTTCGCGCATCCACGTGTTCCAAGATTAGGATGACGTACATATATTTTTGTATTAATAATCTGTGCATCTTATGCAAAGACCCTCGGGGCAGAACGTAAAGATGTGGACAAAAAATGGCTGTTTGTTTATTTAATTAACAAATATGACATTCTTTAGTTCTGAAAATCCTTTTGCACATGTATACCTCTGTCACGGCCTGCCATATTTACAAAGTAGCGATCTCAAAAACAAATTCTGCCGCTAACGAAATGTATCTTTATCTATAGCAATAAAAGAAAAAGTATATACACATATTCAGGAACCTTGTCTCTGTCATAGACTTAGGTAATACTAGACTTCCGAAATCTCGTCACTCGTCACACAATCATACTTGATCTTACTATATTTTTGACGTTGGTCTAAGATACCTATCTGGTAACATTAACAATCTTGACACTTTGATAGTTAGACTGAACTAATACGTTGAAGCCTGAAGGCCATAGCACTTATGTATGTATGATAAACTATTTCTAAAAGCACACATGTGAAAGAAGACTTGATAATATAGGTATTATACCTAAGTAAATTGACCAAGACTCGAAACCATAGTATTTATTTATTTATGTACACACAATAATATACATAAAGATACGGCAAAAGTAAGATCTGAGTACAAAGACGCTGCTTATTTCTTAAGAAATTTCTACCAGCAGACCTGCGAAAGGAGAAGTAAAATAGAAAATGAGATAATAGTGTGTAAGAACAAGGAGGAAATAAAATATGAATATGATAAGTATAAAAGTAATAATATTAAATATACCTAAACTAAACATATAACCTAAAATAATTATATAACTATACTTAAATAAATACATAATACTAAAATTAATAAATAATAAACAAATTCTCACAATATAGAGGAAAGGTGATGCTCTTTTAATCGACTAATTCCGAGGTGTTTAGAAAATAAGTGGGTAATAACTGTCTGTTTTTTCGTTTAATTACCTACTTTTAAACACTTCCTACCCACGTTTACCTACAAAGACATTACAAATTAAGAAATATAATTATTTTTACTTTAGGTTAATAACTTGTCACTTATTATTTCAAGTATTAAATATAAATGATGAAATACAATAAATAAATAAAACATCAAGAATAGACAGGCCTCATGTTTCCTCGTGGTTGCAACTCTTTTTAGATAAAAAAAAAAAAAACTTAAAAACCGAATTAACGAAACGCAACAATATATCTTTTTGTGTTTCCGACATGGGGCCAGATTGTTTGAGATAGTAGACAGTGAAATTACGCCAGGTTCCCGCCAGAGTTCTGGCACTGAGGCCATACGGCGTACGCAAGCGCAGCACAACCATCTGGCGATCAACAGAGATTCAACAAAAACTACAAATTAGCTCTCGACAAGAAAAAGTTTGAGTCACGGTGGCATATGCTTTTGTTTGCTCATAATTAGTGTAATTCGATTGATGGTAAACAAACACATGCGCTGCTGATGTTTTTTATCAGGTTTATTTTGGACTGTGACATCTACAGAAGCGAGCTGCTTATGCCAGTAAGTTGATATTATATCACAATTTTAATTTGTGCCATATCATAATATAATGAGAGCCTATCGATGAATTCTATGCATAAAATGGAGAAGCCTATTAAAATGTTGTGGACACGCAAAGAATGTGTAGCGTGGTTGGTATTTTTTTACTTAAGGTAAATCCATTAGGTAACAATTCTACTGCCTGGAATTCGCAGACCCTTATGTATAATGAGGTAAGAAACAATTGGAATAAACAAGGGTGTCATTAAGTATTGAATGATATTGTTAATCTGCCTTAAATCAACCGTTTTCCTATAACAAATGTTTACTTAATCGACTGTCTCCATATCTAAATTTAATCGACTGTCTCCATATCTAAACTTAATCGACTGTCTCCATATCTAACTAGTTACTTTGGTTCAAACGATCAGCAATTTACATACCTACATACTTACTTACTTACTTAGTATGTATGGACAGGATAGGTACCTATACATAATGCAATACTCATAATAATTATAGGTACCTACATTTTTGTCAACACTAATATATTGTATGAGTGTAAGAAAAATCTGACTGAATGGCTCCTTACTCTAAATTATGAAGATGTGGAGGAAACCTATTTACATTAACTTGATTTTGATACATGCTTAATGTACTCATATAGCTCACGTAACGAATTTGTAGGGTTATGTGGTCAAAATAAACTACCATCTACTTACACATAAACACACGCGCGCCCCACACACACACCCCACACTAACACACTCACACAAACAAACACACACTTCAAGCTTCTTTTTCTTCTTTTTAATTTTTAAGGAACTTATGGTAATATTATTGTTACTCATATTGTTGGTCTAGTAAGTCTAAATTTATGTTTCCATCGGAAGAGCGAGGCTTTCCCAACACAAGTATCATTTGATTACTTTCTGGGAAGCCCCGGCAACTTCCATGTAAAACTTACTGAAATAAATGCATTTTTTTTTTATGTTGAAAAAAATGTATGTACTTACCTACTACTTACTATATAATTGGATATACATATTTCTATATCTAACTGCATTATCTTTTTTATGACTTGTGTCTGTAAGAAGTCATAAAAAAACATAATGCAGGTAGATAAGGCAGTACAATATTTATTATATTACGCTTTTCAAAGGTTCGATCCCGCACAGTGCAAATATGTGTATGCATGAATATAAATATTTGCACTGGTCTGGTCGTGCCTCGGAAAGCACGTTAAGCCGTTGGTTCCGGTTGCCATACAAACATCTAGTGGCAGTCGTTACGGGTTGTTGGAGCTCTCAAAAGTCTAACAATTGGTCTAACTGCAATGCTTAGATATCGCCTTCGGGTTTTGGAGGTCAGACGGCAGTCGCTTCACGGAAAATATCGAAGTTTAGCCAAAAATCAGCAGTTAGACTGGTAAAGCGGACCCAAGACTCCAAAGCTGAAAGCTGCGGATACGACTGGGATTAACGCTGAGATGATGATGATGATGATGATGACGCTTTTCAAAGGTAATTTTTACATAAAATTGGTAGGTCGTAAAGTGTAAGTAGGTATAGTACTTATTGCAAAAATCGTTTGGCACTTGAATAATTTTACACGACGGTGATATTTTTCGTTAAAATTGAATATCACTCTACACTTGAAATGAATCCAGTATCGTCGGTAACATAAACATAAACATTTAAAGTCTCCTCCTTCTTATCTTGAGACTCACTTCTAATATTTACGTTCTTCACACTCTAAGAATCTGCGTTCTTCTAACAATGTCATCTTACTCTGTCCTTCACATACATTTGACTTTGTTCACTCTTCATTTCATATTCAATCCATTCTTCTGTGGAATCCACACCATTTTATCTCTTCACCACCTATGGTTGACTGGTAGAGAATGCCCAAGGCATTAATTCCGCCAAATTCACATACACAAACAAACAGACCCAGAACAACTACCTGTAGGCCATAAAAATATTAAATCCGTGCGGGAATCGAACCCGCGACACGCAGCGCAGCAGTTGCCAACCAAGTTGTCAAAGTCAGTGTTAGTGGAATGCATTTGTGTATATTTTTCTTTATATTGTACTAGATGCGACCAGCGGCTGCACCCGCGTACTTCTCTTCATCCTATAGGAATATTGGGGTAAAGAGTTATCCTATGTGACCAAATTTCATCCAATTCTGTTTAATAGTTTTTGCGTGAAAGAGTTGCAAACATCCATCCATAAATGCATGCATCCTCCCAAACTTTCACATTCATATTTAATTTTAGCAGGAAGTAGGATTGGAAGAACAAAATGGCTGCTTTAGTTTAGTTTTTGCCCACGAGATAAAAAATAAAATAAAATAAATAAATATATACGGACAAATCACACAGATTGAGCTAGCCCCAAAGTAAGTTCGAGACTTGTGTTATGGGATACTAACTCAACGATACTATATTTATAATAGATAAACATCCAAGACCCAGGTCAATCAGGAAAAGATCGTTTTCCATCATGACCTAACCGGGGATCGAACCCGGGGCCTCCACGTCGCAGGCAGGCGTGTTGACCGCTGCGCCACGGAGGACGACAAATCCTTTTACTATTATACTAATTATACATATACTAGCTTTGAATAAACATACATATATCCTCTAAATACGACGTCGATAGCCAGATTTTTGCTTCCTTAGCAATTAATTTTAATACGTATTCATGGTTATCATGGAAGATTTTTATGTGCTTTAATTAGCCTTGCCGCGAAGCGATTCGTCGTGTTCGGCATGATGTCTGGTGAAGCCGTACGGAGGACAGGTCTGAGCAGTTGTGTTGCGTTGTGTGCTGAATACGATGCGCCAAATGTTGTTGTGCCGGGAGCTTGGTCGTGGAGGGTCTCCAGATCAATCTCCCTCTGGCTTAGCATCGTTGGTCGTGTTTTGGGTTTAACATTAATAATAATAATAATCATTTATTTCAGACACACATCCATAAAAATAAACACATCTAATAAAATTACGTCTGATTTATTATTTTATTTTAATTCCTTACCTGTTTAATGTGAATATAAAACTAAATATTTCGTGAATATTTATTTTAAGCATATACCTGTTGCCTGCATAAAACATGTTTGTTGTACTTTTGCCCCACTCATATTTTTCTATTAGTGTCTCAGTCTGTGTAGTACTTGTTTGTCGTTATAACAGGAACAGATAAGTATACGTTATCTGCGAAGAATTCAACTGTCTGTCTATCATGATTCATGAGATAACAGCCTGATGACAGACAGACAAACATTGGAGTCTTAAGTCTTCGTAAGTCTTAATAAGTAGGGTCCCGTTTTAGTTTTTTTTTTTTACTTATAAATTAATAAATAAAGTAACTAATAACAACGTTTTAATAAATATGATACCTATAAAATGAGTGATGATCGCAATATATTAAAATTAGACTAAAATCTTCTTTATCGATAGTAATTAAAAATATACCAATTAAATAAATGCGTAATACCTTATTTGCATGGGTTTATAAAACACGTTCATAATACCTACTATGCAATCTACATAATTATATATTATAATTTGTTTAAAAAACAACAAGAAAATCATAAAATTAGTATCGATTATCCCTAAAAAGAGACAGAATTACATTTCCTTATTAAAACCAATTGTTGTAGTTTCAAACTTATTTGTACTAAATGTGCCCGTGACTTCGTTTATGTTCATAGGATGGGTTTTAATTCGTTTGCACGCAACCATAATTCTAAGAAAAGACTCCTTATAATGTCAGCTATCTGCCCGTGAAAGTCACGTCGAAATCGGTCTAGCCGTTTTCGAGATTAGCCAAAACAAACAGACAACAAAAGGAATTTAAAATAACTTTTTTGGTATAAATATTTTTACATTATAGAGATACTACAATTTTATTTGTTGTTTATAGGTTTTGTTTGTACGATCAAATTTCTCACAATAACAGTAAATTAAAAGTGCAAATCTAGCCGTAATCTCATCTTGAGGACAAGTAAATGTCAAACAATTGTCAAAATGTAGGAAAATTTGAAATATTTAAGTATTTTTGACAGAGATCAGACTGTAGACGAAAATCTTAAAATTACAAGAATTGCTTCAGTGAATATCAAGATATGAACAGAAATAACAACATCTATATGTAATTATGTAAATATTAATAAATTTAAACAAAATCAAATATTTCCTATACCAGTAAAACTGGTCAGGTGCCAGTCGAACTTGTTTTTTTATAAATCCGTTTCTTGGCTCCCCCCTCCTCCTCTATTTTTGGTTATAGCGACAAAAGAAATACACATTCTGTGATTATTTCCACTGTCTACCTATGGTTCATGAGACACAGCCCACTGACAGACGGATGGATAAACGATCAGCGGAAATTTATAAAAGGGTTCCCTTGACACTCTTCTGTCACGGAACCCTAAAAATTTTAAACACTAGTGCGTATTTAAAACCATAATGCATTACGAAAGACCCAATTATGGTACTCCAAATAGAATAGTCTGAACCGTGTCATGTGTCTCTCTACGGAAGCATGCTATCCGGTGTAACATATTACACAAACGTTTATGGTACTTTTAATACCATATGGTACATTAACATAAGTCACATGGTGCTCAGTATTCATAGTTTCGGTATAATTCATTAATTCATAGATTTTAATTGACTAATTTTCTCTGTTGAGACACTGACAGTAACCTACACCTACTGCGAGTGTCATTAGCATTTTTCACGTTAGAATTCAATTGCGATTCGTTGTGTTCCAGGCATGATATCTAGTGAAGCCGTATGGAGGACAGCCCCCTAATCGGCGAACACATTTTTGTCAAATGATTGCGACTAGTTGGGATCGTTTGGACTGAACGGACCAATGAGCTGCCCGAACGATCCCAATTGATGCCAACTAGTCTGGTCAACTGGTCTGAGCAGTTGTGTTGCGATATATGCCGAGTACGATGCGCCAAATGTTGTTGTGTCGGGAGTTTAGTCGTGGAGGGTCTCCAGTTTAATATCCCTCTGGCGCAGTCTCATGTTGTTAGGTTTAACATTGCATCACCTCACCTCGCTCAACTGCTGTCTTCCTTCCTATTAATTCAGTGTCTTGAGTGAATGAAAGAGGCTCTTAATAAATTATCGCGCTGTACCATTAACGATTGCATCGCTGCTCACCATCAGGATTATGGTCAAGCACAAGTTTATAATTTTATTTGAAAAAACTTTATTTGACGTTTGCTTGGAAATTTCGTTTCAAAATATAGGATGTTAGTTGTCAATTGATCCAGCACAAAGCAGAATTTTTTACTAGTCTGCTGGGAGACACACCTTCTCTCTGTGATGAGTCGGCCGTGGTCCACCTCGTGGGCTTAGTCACATCTTTCCAAATTTTTGGTTCAAGGGCATACCTGTTTCTTGTTTTCCTTCGCTGTTTTGAAAGTTTTGGTGTAAAATGATTTGCTCTAAGTAAAGGGATTACCTAGGTTTGGATCAGTCCGTCGATTGATCATCATCAACATTAATTGTGAATTAGAAATCTTTATTCATTCAAATCATTATCAATAATGGTGTCATTGGCCTAAATTCCATTGAAAGTATTCTAATTTCATTTGTATCAAATTGACGCTATCATCAAACTAAACAGATCTCAACCTTATTATAACGTCGTTAAAGTAGACTTCAGAGTAACTAGCTCTATTGAAAAGTTTGTGAAACTATATTGCGTAGGAATTAATAAAATTATTTTCCCATAAAGTCTTATAATTACTTTTATTTAAATGGACCCAATTCCTCTCAAATACTTTTCGGTACAGAGTTTTTCATATAGTTTCATAATCATTATTACAGGAGTTTCATATAGTTTCATATAGTTTCATAATCATTATTACAGGAGGGGACTTTTCCGCAAATCCCGAATTTCCCTCGACTCGATATCATTAAGATATAATAAACCCATCATGGTTGTTCTTTGTTACAGCTGGCTAGTGTATTAACCCCCAACGGCTCGAACATGAATGGTAGATTCGTTGAGTCGATAAGATACACGGCAAAATAATAACGCAACTATCGATACTAGCAGGGTAATTGCGTTACACAATATCAGTAGGTAGCATTGGGCTTCATTTTGACCGTTCTACAATATTCATTGCGTTATTTACGTTGTTCACCAGACATTTTTTTGGAATTTATTATGCAATTGATTAGCAATATGCTTCAACTATTATATAAGGGTACAGACCAAATAAACTAAGCAGCCATCGATGTCAATGATGCAGCATGATTCATGCTTCATTGCTGAAGCCAGCGAAGTGGTTTTTGCATAAATAAATGTATAATTTATTATAATTATATTTTTATTTAAGCAATAAACGCGATTTTTTATTAATAAAAGGTCTTAAATAATTACAATAAATCATTATAATTAAGTAGAATAGTAAAGTTGGAATAATTTAAGCCCCGCCGGATTCACGGCTAGCACAGCACACATGTCAGTTACGCAAATCGGTCGTATGTCAACCTTGCTTCCTATGCACACTGCTGCGCGCGCAGGTCACGTGTTACGATAAATTATTCAACAATTGCATGCACCAAACATAATATGTAGGTATGCGTATTGCATGTAAGGAAAATTATTACATTATTAGTGCATTTTAGAATGTCACTAACTGCACACTATTGCAGACCATTAGAAAAATTGTATTTAAAGCAAATACATACATACATATACCTATGTGGACCCGCGTAGATTAAGTCTACTTCTTCTCGAAGGGAGGTGGTCTGCGTCACAGATGACAGTTAAAGAGATGGTCAACAAAAAAATCTCGTTTAGTTTATTTGAACAAAATATTGAAATGTATATAAGTATCTATGTACTTAAGATATAATAAAATATTTTCGAGATATATAATAGATCACTGTCACACATAAATACCCCTGTCAAGAAAAACCTTTCTTACTTATTTCTAAAAAACTTAATACATTTTTGTATTCCACAATACATTGTAGAATGCAGAATTGAGTTTTTTTGTTAAGGTAGTAAGTTTTGACAATGAAACAATCATGGACCCTATCGAAATTCAATCCAATAGAGCGACAATCACATATGTACAATGTATTCTACTCCGTTACACCAATTATAGACTTACTGTTTAGTTTGTACCAGACAGTAATATTAAAAGAGTTATGAATTATTGTATTATTTGTATTTAGACCAATCCAAAGTTTACAAAAGGTTCAAATATAAAAAAAATCCGAGGTTAGCTTTAGCAATGACTCGCTGGACTGGAACAATTTGCCAGCGGCGTTGTTTCCGTCGGACTACAATTTGAGTGTCTTCAAGGCTAGAGTAAATAGGCTCTTAATAAACTAGTGCGCTTTACCATCAACGATTGCGTCACTGCTTACCATCAGGCGGGATTGCGGTCAAGCGCTAGTTTATAATTTATAAAAAAAAATGATTGTATAACGCGAACCTACTTTGTGGCCGCTCTCGCCACGATCCACGCGTTTCAGGCGGGAACACTCTCCTTCCCACCTGGACAATGAGGCTGAGTCGAAGCTTCTAGAACATTCCCGAAGCTCCTTTTTTTGAAAATAACACAACGCGGGGCGCGTTTTTCTTGACAAGAGTGGTTAAGGTTATATGTCTGGACTGTGCGCAGTAAATGTATTTTATTTCAGTATCTAAATCTCTTTGGGGGAAAGATCTTCGCACCCAAAGAGATTACAGCCTAGATTCACCCAGAGAGAAGATAGGTAAATAATTTCATGTATGGTTCGCCCCATACTCTATTTAATTATAACATGGATTTTTGTGTAAATGATAATGTTAAGTTGGAAATCATTATGTGTTGCTATATGTAATCTGTGGAAGTGGACAGGAGATGATCTGTATATACAATGTATGCTGTGTATCTGCTGGGAAAATAGAAAGTACATATTTTTGTAATGAAAAAAAAAAATCAAAGCATTTATTTCAAATAAACCAGTTACAGGCACTTTTGAATTGTCAGAAGGTCGGTCAGTCAGTAAGATGAAGCTAGTCGCCCATTCCAAAGAGTAGGTACCTATGGAGAAGAACGGGCATGGAACTCCATGGACACTCTTTTAAATTATCAATCTATTGATATATTGTGAAGAAGACCTAATTATAGTGAGGGAAAGAAGAAATAAAAGAAGTTTTGATTTAATAATAGAAAACATTTTTTATTACTGATGGACGTAGACTAATAACAATTGCAACAGATAAAATTGTTTTTTGATAGATGTACCTTGCCTCTTAAAAAATATTTCATTGAAAAATATACATTACACGTATATTTTTTGGCACAATCGTATAACATCCTGCGGCCCTAGCCAATGTAACATCGCTTCGTAGCGAAGCGAAATCGAATACCAAACCAACCAATGGCGGGAACGATTGACCACGTGATTTGTCGCGTCGCGTGGTCAATCGTTCCCGCCATTGGTTGGTTTGGTATTCGATTTCGCTTCGCTATGAAGCGATGTTACATTGGCTACAGGCCCTGATATGAAATTGAGTTAAAGAAGTAGGTATATAATGGAGCTAGAAAATAACGACTGTGGGTAAGTACCTACCCACAGTCTTTATTTTCTAGTTAAAGCAAAAATCAAGCTAATTTTTGAAACTCGTATATGAATTTCAAGCTTTTCTGCAAAAAAAAGTCGTATAAAGGTGTTATTAATTACTTAACAAGAACAGTAAATTAAATATTTCTTAAGTACCTGCCAAATGATTAACGGAATTATGTTCAGCATGAAACTGTGTTTGTCATTGGCTTTAATTTTTGTCTATTTATGTAGTTACTCAAATAAAGAATTTAATATGTAAATAATCCATCTTTTGTTCACTGTGACTAAAACACAATAGACAATTCTGAGTATGAAGACATCGGTCACAGTTATCTCTAATCGCACATTACCTCGTGTCAACAAGTATGATTCATTGGATAAGATAAATGCAGACAAGTGCTCAGTACCTAATAGTAAATAAATGTGATTCCGTGATCACGTGACGCATCAGTAGGTATATGTCTGATAAAACAGAACACATGCCTACTAACTCCTCTTAGTAAATGTTGCACTGTCTAGAGTTGAAAAAAATGTGGTCTTTTTGTTAGTAGATTAGTGTAAACAATACAGTATCTAATAAATAAAAGAGTGCCCATGGAGTTTCTTGCCCGTTCTTCTCCATAGGTACCTACTCTTTGAAATGGGCGACTAGCTTCATCTTACTGACTGACCGACCTTCTGACAATTCTAAAGTGCCTGTAACTAGTTCATTTGAAATAATTTTGAGTACACGCAATTTTATGTTTCTTGAGCAACGCGTCTTAGCACACTTTCTATGAAATCAGCTGAATTGTATTTACCTACCGAAAAAGAAATCTTACGGTCCACTACAACCTCATCTCAGACAAGTGAATGAACTTGTCTGTGTCTGAGCCTGCAACTCCTATGTCACAATTTATACCTACAATAAACGACGTCATGAAAATTATTTTGCCACTGCTTTCAAAACGGTGAAGGAAAATCTCATGAGGAAACCGGCATACCCTAGGACTAATATTTAGGTTTTTATTTATACAACATTATTTTTTGTTAGCCTCCGTGGCGTAGCGGTAGCGGACGCGGTTGCGGTGGGGTGGCGCGGGTTCGATCCCCGCACAGTGCAAGTATTTGTATGCATGAATATGAATATTTGTACTGGTCTGGTCGTGCCTCGGAAAGCACGTTAAGCCGTTGGTCTCGGTTGCCCCACGAACATCTAGTGGCAGTCGTTACGGGTTGTTGGAGTCCTCAAAAGTCCTACAATTGTTCTAACTGCAGTGCTTCGATGTCGCCTTCGGGTTGTGGAGGTCAGACGGCAGTCGCTTCATGGAAAATGTCGAAGTTTAGCCATATCAGCAGTTAGACTGGTAAAGCGAACCCCAGACTCCAAAGCTGAAAAGGCTTCGGATGCGACTGGGATTAACACTGGGATGACGATGATGATTTTTTGTTAATGCGAAACCCGAAACACGTGTCCAGTATTTTTAAGTAAAGAATCTATGTAAATAATTTCCAAAAGATATAATGAAAAATTACAAAGTTATGAGGTTGCAATCCTACTTGGTTGTCGCAACAAAAATATGGTCAAAGCTCTGGCGTTAGCTGTTGCACGCGCGCAAGTACTATGATCTATCGTAAGCTGCGTGCGCGGGCTCGGTATCCACACTGCAATAATTTCTAAGTTCGCGCATACTTTTTTTCACAGAAAACCAAACATACACGCATAAGTTTCTTCCATTCATCCGCAAACACATCACATTCAGGGTTGGCCTTCAGAAGGGCATTCAGCACTTTTAGGGTACGACAGACCGGGGATTCAGCTCTGGCTACCGTTTTTGCGGGGAGTTGCGCAAAAAGATTGTGCCTGCGGCTTCGACGATGGCCGACATATTTGTCAGGCACAAATCGTCGGCAGAAAAGATCATGGAGATCTAGGCAGTCTATACATCCCCGTAATGCCTTACAAGCTACGGTAAGCTGGTCAAAGCCTCTTCTCACTTCCAAAGAGTTAAATCGCAGGTATACTTTATTGTACACCAAAAACATACATTGATTAAAAAAACATGATCCTAATAATTCGTAGTTATGGGATATTAGTAAACCGCAATGGGCCTCATGGAGGATTATGGTCCCCTCACTAAGATCGAGAGAAGGCCGGTGTCACAGCAGTGGCTGGTAAAGATGCCCATCCCAAAAAAAAATCGTTTATCTCTTGTTTTGACGGCTCATCTATCTACATTTTGACCGGCTCGTAACTTCATTAACAAACTTATTGCACAAACCCCTTTTTTTTTGTTGGAATGGGAAATCACCAAATGTCTTCTCCCGCTCTGGGCGGAGCAGAACCCGTATTTCTTCACCTGCTTGCGCGACGTCCAAGGCCACGGTTCCTTTTTTAAGCAACCCGCAACCCAGATCCAGAAGGCATTGGTCTTCGTAGACCCCGTAACGATGTGCTGACATCTCTTTGAGGCGCGCGTGAAACACATAGCCCCGTCGACTCGGGCCAGGTCCTTACCGGGCGGCGAGCTGCCCACTGCTCACCGCTCGCAGGCCCGCGACTACGGTGGCCAGGAGCTCGATATTGTCTCCTGACCGGGGCGTCTCCTGCGGCGGCAAGTGGCGTGAGGGCGCTGGGATTCCCGCTTCTACATGCGCTCCGCCTCCTCCTTTGCCAGCATCACTGCTGGTCCATGCACTCTCGCTCCGGACCATGGCCTGGACCAGGGACGGATGCGAGAGAGCGCCGTCGATCGCCGCCACGAGGACACGGCGGTGCTCTACCCAAGCCGGACAGACCTCCACCGTGCCCTCAGGGCAATCCACACAATGGTGGCACCCTGGCGTTTCCCCCCGCCTTATCCGGAACAGGAACCTCCCGAAACAACCGTGTCTGGTGAGGACCTGCGTCAGGCGGAAGGTGAGGGCGCCGTGGCGCCTCTCTAGCCACTTCTCAAGAGGGAACTTACCGCGGCTATTGTGGCGTGCCTAACACAAACCCCCTGACTCCTTGCCTTGACTGAAACTACCTAATATCGCGTCATTCGTATTTATTTTAAACTGCATGCAGTCAAAAACTGATCTAGAAAGCATTGTTTAATGAAGCCTTCATTCTAAAGTGAAATTTAATTGAACAAATATTAGTTTTGTAGGTAAATTGTTAATAAGCAAAATGACAGGCTAAGACGACAATATTTGCGTTTTGATAGGTGCGTTAAATAAAGTAAACATTTCCTTGTTATAGAGATAAAAGAAGTAAACGCATTTTATTGCAGAACGCCAAAAATACGTAGGTAAAGACACCAGCATATCAATCTGTCAAACTTATTTTATAGATA
Organism: Sesamia nonagrioides; assembly: GCA_017933935.1. Lineage (NCBI taxonomy): Eukaryota > Metazoa > Arthropoda > Insecta > Lepidoptera > Noctuidae > Sesamia > Sesamia nonagrioides. The sequence goes on from JADWQK010000049.1 coordinate 404,634, forward strand.
ATCAATTTTATCGCTTGAGTTTTAAGATTGAAGGTTGATTGTACAAAATTTGACAGTGGCGCCATCTCTCTTGTTCACAAACTAAACTAATTTTAAGTTATGTGCATCTTTTTCTTTCTATTTCCTTAAGAAAAGGACAGAAGATAAAATGTCAGTTTAGACCTATCAAATTAGTGCGCTCCTGACATAAACTGGCGTATTTTTAGTCGCCATATTTACAATCGCGTCTATGGAGTACCTTAATTTGACAGGATTAAATTAAAATGTTATCTTCTATCCTTTTCTTAAGGAAATGGAAAGAAAAAGATGCACATAGCTTAAAATTAGTTAAGTTTGTGAACAACAGAATCGGCGCCATATTAGACATAAATTATATTATTTTAATATAAAAAAATAATGATATGGGTAATGTGGCTTTTTCACCACCTATAAAAATTTCTCACAATATATTTCGAGGTGATACTATCTATGAAAACCTTATCTTGGTGCTACGGTACCGAATGTAAGTATTTTTATTTCATCATCATCATCATCATCAGGCCCTACTCGTCCACTGCTGGACCTAGGCCTCCTTCATAGCACGCCAACAAGCTCGATCTTGAGTAATTCTCCGCCAGCCACTACCAGCCACCTTTTTGATGTCGTCGCTCCATCTCGCCCAAGGGCGTCCCACGCTACGTTTGCCGAGACGCAGTCTCCACTCGAGGACTCGTTTACCCCAACGGTATTTTTATTTATTTAATATTATAATTGTGACACGATAATCTTATGCATCGTGTTGAAAGGTTGTTATCATAGTATCTAAATCACCTAAACCCAGCCAAGGCCTAACAAAAACATGGCATTCAACTGTTTTCTATAAACTTTTAAATGGTTAAACAAATTGCTAACGTAGCTGCTTTCGATTTTTAAACAAAAAAATAAAAGTTTTTACAAAAAAAAAAAAACAATCGACTTCCAAAACAAAACTAGATACTAAGTGAAAAATTACGAATTCCTGAAGTGGTTGTTACTCAGTATTTTCGTTTTTTACCGACTTCTGAAAATAGGTATTTCTCATTTTGTTGTGTTTTTATTTTTTGAAAGTCGGTTGTTTGTATAAAACTTTTGATTTTCACTTTTTAATTGTGAGTAGTACCTACATCCCTTTCAATAAAAACAATCACCGAAATCGGATGGCGTGATAATCGTCCATTTGTCGCGTAAGTACTGGACCGAAGTAAAATAGGACCACACGGGAAGAATCAGCTTACAAATAAAAAAATAATCATCAAAATCTGGTTAAAGCGATTCGGTCGAAAGTTATGAGATAAAAACATAAAAATACAGTCAAATTCAGAACCTCCTCACCTAAAAAGGAATCTATTTCATGAGATTTTGAAAAGGCGGATAGTTAAAGTAGTCAATTGAAATATTATAAGATGAACTTTAAAGATGTGACACAAAATAAACTAGACTGTCTCAAGTCACACTTAAAGTAAAGAACACAAGCAGTCAATAACGTCCCTTAAAAAAAGCTTTGAATATTTTGGATTAATTTTGTCGATTTTAGAGTTATCAGTACTCCTTACACACATCTTCAGAGTTTTGAACAAGACGATTAAATTCTCAAAACTTTAACATCAAAACAAGAAACTAAAAACTAAAAGAATCCTCCCAACCCTTGGTTGCTGCACAAACAGAGGGTAATATTTATGATTTCGCTTTCATTTTTATAGACAACGACTCCTCCCACTTCGAAGGGTTCAATAAAATAAAATTCTAGTCAAGTTTTTTCTGTCTATTCCACTTCTAATTGATAGCACGTGCATGGTTTCCGCTCAGCCACGTGTCCTATTGTAGATTATTAAAATATTCGTTCCGCTCGGTTTCCATTTTGCCCTTTAATGCCGATGATATGATATGCAAGTAGCACAGAACGGGAAAAATAAACTAAACCACAGGAACTACTTGACATGAAAATAAAGGCAATTTGTTGATGCATGCTTTATTTTAGAATTTGGGTAACGGTAGGGTTGCTCTTATTGGCTGCTTATTTGTATAAAACGAGTAACATTCGCTTCACAAACGTAAAGTTGAACCATCAATCGATTATAGATGGATACGTCGTTACGTCAACCGGCGCACATGTTCATTAACTAGTTCCTCACACTTTACTTCATAACACTCTACTATAAATAGATTATCCAGTCTCCAGATGTTTTCCTGGTTCTTTTTTGTCCCCGAACATGTCGCGTACCAACGTGGGAACTTGAATCTGAAAAAAATCTTCACAGATGTAGCGAATCTTGCTCTCAAGACCACGTGTCAGACAGGAAGAATCGATAATTTATGTAGGAGACGCGTGCCACTTGTACCATAGACTAAATGTAAGTTAACGGACTGTGAAATTGACCTACTGTTTTTATTACAGCGCCGATGGACACCCTTCTTGTAAACGTCTTACAACAATTAATTTATTCCGCTTTATAGCTAAGGTGGTAGCTATTAACAGTAGTGATAAATTAGCATGCCATGTTCAATTAAGTTATTTGAGTAATCATTAGGTACCGGCTCTAGTACTCATACATTGTAGTTAATAAACCTCTTCCTTTTTTAACTGTTACGGAAAGGATCGTTAATGTATTACCAATCCTTTCCGTAACCTACCTATTGGAACAACAATGTAGATGAGTCAATTAGAGAGTGATGAATTCGGAGCAATCCATACTAATATTATAAATGCGATAGTATCTCTGTCTGTCTGTCTGTCCGGCTTTCACGCCAAAACTGACTAATGAAATTTGGTACACAGATAGTGTAGAGCCTGAGAAAGGACATAGGCTATAAAACATCCCACTATGGCCAATAGGAGCAGAGCAAGAACAAAAACGTTGCGAAAACGGGAGCAAACGCGAACGTACATATTGCTCCCACTATTTTAACAGGCGCTTATTTTAAATCAACTGAGATCTTTCGGCTCGAAGCTTACGCGGGTGAAACTGCGGAGCACAGCTAGTTTTAAATAAAACTTAAAAATTGGTTGTTCCCGTGTTCCATGAATTTTCACCTAAGCCTTTTGGGATTCTTTATCAAATGGGTAACACTATCACGCTCTTGGAAGAAATACGTTGAATTACAGTTTGACTCGAACGGTTTGTTTCATTTTTATGCGCCCAAGACGAGAAAAGGATTTTCTTTTTCTACGATATAAACCCTGGTTGGTCAGCAACCTGTCACGGTTCCAGAAGTAATTTTGTTTGTATTGGTTTCATAACAAAAATATAGTAGATAATATATAAACAGAGTGCCAAGAACGTCCACGCGCTGTATGTAAAGATAAATTCAGTACATGATTCTTACCTTAAAAGTAGAATCATGAAAAAAATACAATTCCGTATCTCCAAACTGTCTTGTCATCTGAATTCCTATAGATCCCGGGCATCATCAGATGATTGATACACAGCAGGAAGAGTTGCAGAGAGAACAGACCTCTATAGAACACCGGCATTAGTCGTCAAGGGCTCCGATAAGTAACCATCAACAACAAATGAGTATCTAAGCTAAAAATATAAACAATGTAGGTATGTACACATAGAGTGTCATAAAACTAAGGAATTTTTATTGCATTTATCAACTATTTGGCTTTAGAGTTAAGCATATAATTCCAATTCGAGCGTCATAATGATATAGGTAATATTATGAGAAGTGTTACCATGCCTTTCGTTTATTATTACTGATTTGATTAGGTATATAACCCTTTTGCAGAAAAAAGGTGCAATGGCGGACTTTTATGTCTTAGGCATTACCTATGGGAGTTCGTTTGATATTTCTCATTAAATATTTTTTGCACAGTCTTATTGACATTACAGCAATTTATAATGACAGATAAAAAAAAAACCCTTCAGGTGGGAAAAAATGAAGAAAATACCATTGTTTAGGTTTGAGTGCAAAATCCTATACTTGGGATAGGATTTTGCTCCAGTGTGGAAACAGACATCTACATTGGAAAAAAATCCTCACACACTAAGATATACTGTTTACATAATGTTATTTTGTTTTCAAAGTCAAAGCTCTGATAACAGATCGCTGTTAAGAGCCATAAAATGTTTTAATAAGCAATCTCTGGACCATGGATTTAATACAAAACTCCAATTTTACCATTTTTGTTATGAGTGGAATAAACGTTATCACTATAGTTATTGTGGAATAATATCTTAACTATGTCAATGTACCTATGACATATTACATAATTTCTCATAATGTATGTGTGTATATGTCTATTTATGTTAATTAGCATATAAACCAAAAACGAGATAATTGATTGATTTGTTGTTATTAACCAGACATTCAATTGGATTGGTTTCTTTCTTGTTTTATGTAGAATCATATTTATGTTCTGAAAAACACTTTGGATTTATTTGATCTCGTGTCTGTCGTGACTAGAACTTGGATGAAGGGACTTAATCCTAAAAATGTAAACTATTGAGAGGTCATGAAAATGAAAGAAAGAAAATAAATTGCTTTTATTTGCATTACAACAAAATAAGTACACCTTAAAACTATAAAAATATAAAGCTAAGATTGTAATACTAAAAGGGCCTCAGCTTACATAAAGTTAGATTACAAAACAAGGTGTATCACTTGAAGCTGATTTTGTAAATGTAATCCACGAGTACTATATTCATTTCACCTAAGTTTTTACGGTGAAAATTTTACGGAATGGAACAGCCAACTTTCACTACAACAGGTCATATAGCGCACATCTCAAGTTCCTTCATCGTCAGTCATCAACAGTCTCTTACTGGACATAGGCCTCCCCTATTGGACGACATTCAACTCGTTTTCTCAATCAGCTATTCTGTGAAGATAATGATCTTCACAGAATAGCTGATTGATAAAACGACTCCTGTGGCGGAACGGGGCGCCTGTGGGCTTGGCAGAGCAATGGCTCTGCCGAGCCCACAGGAGTCCTACCTCGGTTTAATATAATATTAGGAATACAATAAATTATTTTGTATTATTGTTTAATTAATATTTACAAAATAACTTGTTTTACGCAAATCCAACGATAAAAATAAATACGGATTTATTAATCTCTCATTCAAACTGACATCTTTCCCTATCCTTATTCTTACGCAATCATGTCGCATCGTCACCCAAAAGATCAGTTACAAATTCGTTAAAAGTCATTTAATGACGTCTCAAACTTTATTGACTAGATATCTATTTGTTTACTATGATTTTTCTTGTTATACCTAAAATGTTCTTCTATTTGTAGCAAAGTTTTGTCCTTCGTTTCTGGTAAACAGAAGAATAAGAATATCGTACCAGCTAAAGTTGACAACCCATAAAACAGATACGTTCCATGGTGACCAATACCTGTAAACATGGCGGGCGCTGTCTTAATTACTGCGAAGAAGGAGACAGATGTCATCATGACACTGATACCTGAGCATATACCCTTTGTTTCGACAGAAAAAAGTTCTCCTACCATGTTCCATGGTAGAGGAGCTATTCCCAATATAGATACAATTGTATATAATCCCATCAATCCTAATGTAATCAATGGAGAAATGTGGTCAATGACACCAGAGCTATACAAATATAGATATAAAGCTAAACATATTAAAGATAAGGCTGTAAATACACCACTGAATAGCGCCATAGGTCGTCTGCCCGATTTCCTGAGCACGATGCAAGCAACTCCCATTGACACACATCGCAACAAGTCTACACTCAACATAACAACGTTAGTGTAAGAACTGGTCGGATCTCTACCAATGAGTTCTCTCATAATATCTATTGTATAAGCACATATAACATTGATTCCAGAAAGTTGTACTATAATGAAGAATATAGTCATTATTCCCAATGGTTTATAAAATTCTGGCTTTTTTATATTTGCAGCTAAAGTTTGCATTTTACTCCGACTTTTATCTTTAGAAGAAAGATCCGCAATCATTTTATCCAGTTCAGTTTTCATTGCTATACTATTTCCTCTGTACCATTGGAACGAAATCATACATTCGTCGATTCTGTTCTTAGACGCTAGCCACGACGGCGATTCCGGAGCGTAATAAAGTAATATGCCACCAACTAGAGGGAATAATCCGCAAAGCAAGGAAGCTAAACTCCAGTGAAGGAATGTACCGAATAAATGTGACATGAATACACCAACAGCAATCCCCAAAGATAAAGCAGCTAAAAATAATCCCCTGAAGGCAGGAGAACTAATTTCTCCAACATACACTGGGCCAAGTGGACCAAGCCACCCTTGACACAGACCTGTGATGAATCTCCCTATTAATATTAAATACATCAGGTCGTTTGAAAATCCGATGATTAGCCAACCAACCACAAATGTAACTGCGACTGATAAGCTGGATATTCTTCTTCCAAGTCTATCCATTAAATAGCCCGCAATCAGGTTTCCGAAGATGAGAGCCAAGCATGACATGGCGGCTGAAAGAATACCATAATGAATTTATGTCATTAATTACTGCGAAGAAGGAGACAGGTGTCATAACAGTAATACCTGAGCATATGCTCTTTCTGCCAGATTTCCATTAACAAAGGCTCGGTCACAGTCGAAGTATACACGTACCTACCCAAGATACCAGTTCGACGGAGAAGGCATGCTTTCCTTTGGCATGTTCCAGTTGTGGTATTAAAATTGCTGAGATGCCTGATGTGGTACCAAAACCCAGACTTAGCATAAACACTCCGAACGAGATGATTGCCTTTAAACATAATACGTTACCAATTTAGAACTTTTGTTGTTCACAACATATTTCACCTCTTCTCATACAAATAGACGTTCCATATTATTATAAGATATCCGAATTGTCAAATAATATGATTGTTTTCGTTTTTCCTCATTTCAATTAATTAAATAATATTTATAGGATAATAAAGATGATATTGTAGAATAGGGTATGAAAATGGTGCAACTGGTATCAATGTTAAGATAAGGCGGGTTATTAAAATATCCTAGATTGATTGTATTGCTATATACTATTATAACTTGCATATTTTTATAGAACTAATGTTGGACATTTTAGACTGAAATTGCTCTTCCAGTAACCCATGGGTAGGTATACAAAATTACAGTTACTTGAAGTTGTGTATTGAATACTTACATACCACACTACGGTCTTTTAACTATCAAAAGACCATGATCTTATAAGTAGAATATAAACGAAAGAGACAAATAATTGGCAAAATACATTGTAACAAAAGCTGTTGTGAATTTTACGCAAAACACATTCTAGTGCATGCAAGTGCAACCTATGATTACCCAATAGTGGTAAATAATATGTAATCATTGTATTCTTTTTCTCAGCCTATAGAGGTCCACTACTGGACAAAGGCCTCCCCCAAGGCTTTCCACAATGACCGGTTTTGTACTGCCTGCATCCGTCGGTTTCCACCTTAACTCCAAGCATAGCTCTTTCCATCGCCCTTTGTGTGACTTTGACCTTCGTATGAGGCCCATTGTGAGCGACTACGGTTCAGTTCCGTATGTCATCACTGGCAACTCACACTGGCCAAAGACTTAAATCTTGAAACCATGTGTTATCTTGGATTACGGGAAAATGTAGCGTAACTTCCCGAACGCTGGCCAGCCGCGGTTTCGATTCTTGATCCTGGAGACGGACTGACATGGTGGCGTTTTCGTACTAGCACTTTATCACCTCGATATATCGGTAGTCGATTTGGCGGCGCTGGAAAGTCTGTAGTCACAGCTATCTTAAACTAAGCTGGAGCCCTTGGGCTAACTGACTTTTTTAAAATAAGTTAAATCATTTTTTATAGGTAATCAAATACAGTATGAAGTTATATGTCATTAATGATATTCAAATGCTGCTGTTTTTGGTGACTACGATAATAGAAACCATGACCGTAATCATCAAAAAACAGCAGCTTGGGTTTTTTGTGGTCATTAGGGATTTTTGTTGATCAAAATCTTCTATTTTATCATTAAAATCAATGTTTAGAAGGATATCACTTTCAATGCACATAATTGTCATATTACTTAGCTCTTACGCTGCGAAAATTACCGCTCGTAGTGGAACAATTGGCAACAATCAGACAAAGGAATATTCTTGTAATAATTTCTACGTTTGGAAAAGTTTCTTTCAATTTATATGGTTTTAAATTTTTTTTAAATATTTCACCTTATTTCATCAGTAATATAAGATGAGATATTTTAATCCATAGCATTGGCACGTGCAGACTATCTACATAGTTTCCGAAAGAGACTTCAATATTCTATTTGCAACTAAATGTTCTGTTAAAATTTTCCATCGTTTTGCTGAAACCGAAATTAAATAACATTTTTGTACAAATTGAAAGTATGTTACCTCTTCATTAACGCACTCAACAGCCTGAACATCCTCTATATTTAGCGAATGTGCCGCACATGGAAGGAAAATTCGCGAATTCATAAACTTCTTTTATTCTTGCATGAACACCAGAATACTCCCCAGACATATTTGATGCATTATCATAGCTCTGCCTATGAAAATCTTTTATAGAAATATCAAGGCTTTCACAAAAGTTAAAATGGTATCTGCTATATATTGCGCATTATGTTCATCTATTATCCATAGGCAAAAATTGCAAAAGTTCTTTCAATAAGATGTCCGTCTTTTACGTAGATATCTAACAATGAAAGTCATTTGATCAACTTGGGACAGATCTGGTGTAGAATCTACAATAACTTTGCTGTTTTACGTTCTTTGACAATGGTTTTCAAAACTTGCTGTCCCATTAAATTAATAAATTCATTTCAAATGATTTATTTGAATCATTTGAGAAATTTTTGAAGGTTAATTCAATGTGTGAGAGAAATTGTAGGTCCTTCGGGGCCCCTGTAAGAATGGGGGCCCTAGGCACGAGCCCCGTGTGCCCTTATGGTAAAGACGGTATTGTCTGTAGTACCACTCAATGCTAATCATAGTGGTTTAGTATACTCCTCGGACTGTATAACTTGTCATAGCATACATATATGGCACATGTTGCTAAAGCCTTTTCGGAAGCCTGTTTATCCGGGTGGCTGTAAATCGTCGAACCTGCAAGCGAGATGTTCAAGATGACCCTAGAAAACAGCTTACAGATATAGCTCACAAGCGACATCGATCTGTAGCTTTTCAGGAGGATAGTATCACCTTTTTTGAAAAACAATACTACCACGCTCCTGTGCCATGCCTTAGACGTTTCGTCTTTGAGAATAATGGAATTAAATAGCTTCCAAAGCGCTTTAAATACCGGTTTCTTATCCGTTTTCAGTAACTCAGCTGTGATTCCATCATCTTCATCTGCCTTGTCGTTCTTGAGCTGTTTCAGGGCCATACCAATCTCGTACGGGCTGATCCGGGATATCATCGGTGTAGTGTCGGGTTAGCCTGGCACCTGACACGCACCTGTTGTAAGCCTAGCCAATGATTCTAGAGATCATTGGTCAGGCTTACAATAGGTGCGTGTATAACTGTTAGTAGAATTTCTCAATCTCACCCAAAAGCTTGGGCTTTTAAGTGACTATCCTACCAGCACCATTCTTATCTGTAGTTTCTCTGTCCAACAGACAATTCTGTTGCCAATACTTTCATCCTTTGTTCCGCTCGATAGCCTCTTTATATTTGTGTTAAATTGACGCATACCGCGAGTCATAAACTTTAAGATTTGTCTGTTGTTCTGAAGGCATCTGATATGCGAAGCGCTATTAGGGGATTTTAAGAACGCTTCCCTTCTTTCTTCCATTAGCCGAAGGGCGGGACCTGAGATCTCCTTCTATCCTTTTCAACGGAGGGTTTTGAAGAACTTAGACCCATCCGTGTGGAGAGGTTCCATAACTCTGTTGTTGTATTGGTCCAAATCTACGCAATCACTAACCATTCCATACGATTTTGCAGCTCGATGTGAAAACTTTCGAGGTTTTGGAGCTGGGTTGACGCTGGACGGAGCTTTGACTTCATAAGACGAGAGCGTTCGAGCTTAATGTTGAAGTTCAAGATACTCCCGGTTTTAACCGCATACACCATGACCGGAGAGAATGACGTCATTTAAATTTACCTCGAATTTTGCGCATTTTTGACATACATAGCTCTCACATTTCACCTTGCAGTTTATTTATTTTGATCTCATTTATGTGACTAAACAAAATTATTATCACCATCATCATTTCAGCCTATTGACGTCTACTGCTGTACATAGGCCTCCCCCAAGTATCTCCACGACGACCGGTCCTGCGCCACCCTCATCCAACAGTATCCTGCAATCTTCACCAGGTCGTCGGTCGGCCTACCTTGTCGGGAGCCTACCCACGCTGCATCTTCCGGTGCGTCGTCGCCAATCCAGAACCCGTCAGCCCCATCGGACATCTGTCCTACAAGCAATGTGCCCGGCGTGTTGCTATTCTTCGGGCCATGTCGGTTACTCTCATTCTTATGCGGATCTCCTCATTTCTGATTTGTTCACGCAGTGAAACTCCAAGCATAGCCCTCCCCATTGCCCTTTGAGTGACCATGAGCTTTCTTGAAACAAAATACCTATACAAAATCATCAAAAATCCTGTTCTATTTTAAAGTTTTAACATAAAATCATTTGAACTTGATCAAAACAAGCCGAAGTTACTTTCTCACGTGAATATCCATTCCCATACCTTCAAGGATAAGAAGGGTCATACGACTTTAGATAGCAGATAGTGAGGCTTTATACTGATTATAGGCTTATAGATTACAAAATTGTTGTCTGCATTTTACTATCGTGAATGCATCTAGAATTCTTGCCAAGGATCATTTTTATGTAAAAATAACTGACTTATCTACTTAATTTTATTTAAAGTCGTTAATTGATAGACAACGCAGATTGATAAACAAAATTTGCGTAAGAATTCCATAAACAGGTTGACTCAGAAGTCAAGCCAGTATTGAGTAATAGGTCAAGTCATAATAGTTACATCGAAATTTAAAATAAAAAATTACTATTTTCATCTATTTTAATTACTATTTTATCAGCCAATCAAAGTTGGGTTAAGTATTACTTTTGAATATATTGGGCAAAAAGTTATATTTTCTTCCAAACTGGAGCAGTTGACTTTACATTACAGGCAACAGTTACACGAAACCTTCTTTAGGATCCAATAAATATATACACCGACGAAGTATGAGTCGTACTTGACCGGGTTCGGTACACAATTATCTATCTAGCAAAAATCACGTCTGTTGGATGGGAGCCCCGTTATTTATTTTATTATATAACTAGCTTTCCGCCCGCGGCTTCCCCCGCGTGGAGTTCGGTTATATCGCGCTTTTTAGATTTCCCTCGGGAATATAAAATTTTCCCGGGATAAAAGGTAGCCTATCTCCTTTCTCAGGGTCTAAAGATTGTCTGTGCCAAATTTCATTACAATCGGTCCAGTAGTTTTGGCGTGAAAGCCGGACAGACAGACAGACAGACAGAGATACTTTTCTCATTTATAATATTAGTATGGATTAGCATTTGTTGTAATAACAGGAACAGAAATACATTTTCTGTGAAAATTTCAAGTTTCTAGGCATCACGATGCATGAGATACAGCTTGGGGACAGACAAAGAAACAGGCAGACAGAGAGAGAGAACGAGAGTGGATACCCAAGAGAGCGGAGTCTTTTCCTTTTGGTACTTCCGTACCTAATAGAGCGGAGTCTTTCCTTTAGGTACTTTCGTACCCAAGAGAGCGGAGTCTTTTCGTTTTGGTACTTCCGTACCTAAGAGAGCGGAGTTTTTCCTTTGGGTACTTCCGTATCCAAGAGAGCGTAATTTTGTCCTTTAGGTACTTCCGTACCCAACAGAGCGGAGTCTTATCCTTTGGGTACTTCCGTACCCAAGAGAGCGTAATCTTTTGCTTTGAGCACTTCCGTACCCAAGAGAGCGGAGTCTTTTCCTTTTGGTACTTCCGTACCTAAGAGGGCGGGGTCTTTCCTTTAGGTACTTCCGTACCCAAGAGAGCGGAGTCTTTTGCTTTTGGTGCATCCGTACCTAAGAGAGCGGAGTCTTTGCCTAGGGGTACTTTTGAACCTTAAAAGAAAGACTCCGCTCTCTTTCTTTCTAAATATGTTTAGCAACAGAAGTTAAAAGACTGTCACTGGCTGCAGATTATATACTATATTTTTTAAGTGCCACTAAGTTTTTAAAATATTATTTTTATTTTATATTTGAAACAATTTTTAATGAAAAACAATTATTTAAACTATTGTTACTGAAATGCTGTAAATTGTGCGTGTAAGGACTACGGAAAGATAAAAATCGTTAAATATAAGATAGAAGTTTGTATAGACGCTCGACATTTTGACCGATGGAAAATTCCATCGGGCACACGCCTTGTACTTAAAAATAATACTAAATGAAATCTGTATACCAAAACAAAATATTTCAACTTTTTTTTTTTATTATGCTAACTATTATTCATCTTTTTATTACGATATATACAAACTTATAAAACTAAATAAATAGGTACAATTTACTAAATAACTAACTAATAACTTTTTTATTTATTACATTATTTTATAGCCAACTAACGATATAATCTAATATGCTTAGGTTACTGAAAATAATCATAAAATGCTTAACAACAATTACAGAAAAGACTTTATATACCTAATAGAATTAACTGATAAGATGCGTTAAGAAAATCATACAATATAAGATCCGATCGTTAATCTGTATAATCTACGATGTAGGTGTGGGTTAACTAATTTAAGAACATATAATTTTATTATAAAAATACATCAATCCTGTATCCACTGTTAAAGTAATGTAAGAAAAAACACGTTTCACACGTCATTTGCGTGCAAAACTTTTTAGAAGTCCTAAAATAATTAACACTTATTAAAAAGCTTTTTAACACAGACCTGTCTACGAAACGGTGCTCGTAGGTCATTATTGAGATATTCGTCTTTGGATTCACTTAATTCTTTTTCGTGGTCCGTTCCATCCTTATGGATTCTTTCTAATTCCATCACTGTATCGTCACCCATCTCTGAATGTTTCCGAGTCACTGCAAAACATATGATTCGATATTGATTCGATTGTATTTTATCTTATCAACCACTCAAGTTAATTGTATTTTTATAGCCAAACGTGTCATTGCACTAAATGAAAGCATTTAGATGGAAACGTGGAGACTGCATCGTAATTGCGTAACACACAAACAATCTCAATCAATTTGAGGATCCATTGCTTCATATATTATTTAGGTACATAAAATGTTAAATGGATACACCCCGTATAACTTTAGAATCTAAAGTTATTCGGTGTGTATCCATGACATTAGCGGGTAGTACTTATCTAAAGTTTAGATGCTACCCGCTAATGTCATTATCATCATCTCAGCGTTAATCCCAGTCGCATCCGAAGCTTCTTTTTAGCTTTGGAGTTTGGGGTCCGCTTTACCAGTCTAACTGCTGATTTTGGCTAAACTTCAATATTTTCCATGAAGCGAGAGTGACTGCCGTCTGACATCCACAACCGGAAGGTGATATCTAAGCATTGCAGTTTGGCCAATTGATGGACTTTTGAGGGCTCCAACAACCCATAACGACTGCCACTAGATGTTCGTATGGCAACCGGGACCACCGGCTTAACGAGCTTTGCGAGACACGAACAGACTATTGCAAATATTCTTATTCATATAAATATTTGCACTGCGCGGGGATCGAACTCGCGCCACCTTGCGCAGCGCCCGCGTTCGCCACCGCTACGCCACGGAAGCTATTGCTACTAATACTGTGTTACGTATTATACAAACTTACCACGCCTCCGTGGCGTAGCGGTAGCGGACGCGGCCGCTGCGCAAGGTGGCGCGTTCGATCCCCGTACAGTGCAAGTATTTGTATGTATGAATATGAATATTTGCACTGGTCTGGTCGTGCCTCGGAAAGCACGTTAAGCCGTTGGTCCCGGTTGCTATACGAACATCTAGTGGCAGTCGTTACGGGTTGTTGGAGCCCTCAAAAGTCCAACAATTGATCTAACTGCAATGCTTCGATGTCGCCTTCGGGTTGTGGAGGTCAGACGGCAGTCACTTCACGGAAAATGTCGAAGTTTAGCCATATCAGCAGTTGGACTGGTAAAGCGGACCCCAGACTCCAAAGCTGAAAAAGGCTTCGGATGCGACTGGGATTAACGCTGGGATGATGATGATGACTGTGTTACGTATATACCCTGCTGGTTTTTCAATAAACATGAATTTGTATTTCATGGGACGACAGTGGGACCTCTTTCAGTGCCAGATGAAATACGACTACGGACTAAGTATTTTTATTGTATTTATCGTATATCGATAAATACACTAAACATACTTAGTCCGTTTTGGCTTTTGAGTTAATCATGGGACTGTACCTAAATTACCTTAAATAATACATTGCATTGGGTAGGTACAGTCACATGCTTACCTCAAAAGCCAAATTATATCAACCTAGGCAAATAAAATTTTCGTATTTCCTGATTGTGATAATATTATAGTTAAAAACGACCCTGCCTGCCGGAGAGGAAACAAGCCCCATCCACCGCATGCATCTGTAGGAACTCGTCGCCAAACTTTGTCATCGTCCACCGTCATAAGAAATGAATTCCCATGACCTAATCTGCCTCGTCCCTTCTTACCATAAGTTAAGGGAAGAGGAGGGGAGAAGGGAAGTTAATAATGGGAATTCACAGTTAATAAATACAAGTATAACAATTATACTTGTATACGATATTTTTAGCGATTAGAAGTGGTGTTTATAAAAAAAAAAAAAAAAAATTAGGACGTTCCAATGTTCGTGTATTATCTATTTGAATTACAATTACAACCAGAACTTAATAATTAAGATAGGAACATAATAACAATCACTGAGTACACAATAAAATGTAAAACGATAGCAATCAGCCATTAATTAATACGCAAAATATAGGTCTCATAGAGTGCGCATAATGTTACTTACTGGTCCGAGCAACGCTTGTCGAAAGAGGGCGGGCGCATTTCTTTTTCTTTTTTAATATAGCATCTCGTAGTTGACCTTGAGAGGTCGGAACTACTTAACCGGACTATCCTGTGGCTGCCTTAAGTGAATTTAAAGCCTCCAGCCAGGGCTACTAAAAGCTAAGCGACTACACGCTAAGGTACACGTAGGTACCCCACAGGGGGTGCCCCCTGTGGGGTACGAACCTCGGCTTAGGGTGTCGCTAGAAGAACAGCAAGGGACGGCTGGATTGAATTTTTATTTTTATTTCGGTTTGATGACCGCGGCGTTTCCTAGTACTAGCTCTGAGAAGAAACGGCCGAAACAAACTCAGAGGTCA
This sequence comes from Sesamia nonagrioides, assembly GCA_017933935.1. Classification (NCBI taxonomy): domain Eukaryota; kingdom Metazoa; phylum Arthropoda; class Insecta; order Lepidoptera; family Noctuidae; genus Sesamia; species Sesamia nonagrioides. The sequence continues at coordinate 419,940 of JADWQK010000049.1, forward strand.
TAGTCGGGAATTTATATTTACTGGAGGATCTCATTTCAGACGAACCAAGGGGCGTTTGTTGCTCTACGAAGAAAGCGGTTTTGGAGAGTCTGCATCCTATGGATATGACTGGGCTTGGTGTGTGCGAAGACTACATAGGCGTATGTCATGATGGGGCGTATGCAGGCTGTGTACAGGCGCATTTTGCACTTGAGGGACAGCTTGCTGCGTGGGTTGAGTAGAGAGTGAAGATGATAGAGTGCGTAGGCGGCGCGCGAGTGTACCGTCCTTATATGCTCTCCGAAGGTGAGGTGTTCGTCTAGGATAACACCTATGTATTTGGCTCGCTTTTCCCAAGGGATCGGCTTGTCAGACATGATGATTGGTCGGGGAAGGGTGGGTTCGCGGTCTCGAGTAGAGTACCGCTTGGCTCTTTTCGGGATTAACTTCTATTCTCCATTTTTTAAACCAGTCAGCAAGGGCGTTGACAGCGGTTTGGAGATTTAGTTTTATTTGATTGGGGCTGGTTCCCGAGCAGTAAATGGCTGTGTCGTCTGCAAAGAGAGCGAGGTGGGCCTTTTTACTTTTGGGGATGTCGCTGGTGAATAGCGTGAAGATCAGAGGGGCCAGTACGGAACCCTGGTGGGCTCCGGCCCGGATGAGATGGGAGGGGGAGAGAGCTCCTTCGGTCTTGTAGCGGAAAGTGCGGTATGACAGGAAGTCTCGCAGGATGAGCACGAGACGGTCAGGCACGCCGAGTTGATACAGCTTTTATATTAAGCCGTTGTGCCAGACTTTGTCAAAGGCTTTCGCTATGTCGAAGTAGATAACACCTGTCATCATACTACGTAGGAATCCTTCGTGAATATGCTCGGTGATACGGAGGACTTGTTGGACACTGGAGTGCCGAGAACGGAACCCGAATTGTTCGTCGGGGATGAGGCCCTTGTTCTCGGCAAAGGCTCTGAGACGCTTATAAATATGTCTTTCATAGACCTTGCCGAGAACTTTTAGCAAGCTAATAGGACGATAGCTCGAAGGCTCAGATTTTGGCTTGCCGGGCTTAGGAATGCCAATAACGGTCGCTTCCTTCCACGTTTGTGCGAAGATATTGTTGCCCATGGCTCCATTGAAGATGGTGGCCAGAAGGATAATCAGGTGGGAGGGAGAAGTCGGATCACTTTATTGGTAATGCCGTCAGAACCGGGAGCTTTTTTTTGTGTTTGAGACCTCTGATAATATCCTGCACTTCGTCTGGAGTGACGGGAGGCCGTGAATCTTCAGGGTCTTCGACGGGCGAGCGCGGGTAGACCGCGCCTTTTATAGTAAGCTTTGAGGTGAGGTACCGGTCTTCGCTAACAATATTATATGAAGCTAAGAAGACAAGAGTGTAAGCAAAGTATTTTAAATTAAGATCTAGTATTATAGATGTTGCTCGTGGGTTCTCTGTCATGTGCAATTTAATTTTTAATTTATTATGTGACGGGGTGAATCGCTACTCTTGCGTTTAAATAAGTTTTTGATTGCGTTACTTTATTTAATTACTATGTATCCGCTATAGTGAGACCGGGAACCGTTATATAAAAACATATGCTCGTTGCACATATTCTGTAAGACCTAACGGATAGAACTTCTGAGGACACTATTATGATTCTAACAAAAGCACTAAAAGAACTAAGCACTAAAAATATGTCTTGCTTTACCTTAGGACTACTGCGAAGTCCACTGTTGTCAAGGAAGACAAGTTCTGAGATCATACATATTGTTCTATGATTGTCGCCCTTGGCAAACCGTTCTAATTCTAAAGGATTACACAAGCTAGCACAAGCGTACCATAGACTCATTGCTATCAAACATGCTACACGCCGAAATGGAAACATCACTTCACATTTCTTTAATCTTCCCATTTAGAAGGACGGGCGGTTTAGAGTTAGATTTATCGAAATACGTTCCCAAGTGTCTTTTTAATACCTATTGATTCAGATAGTAGTACGTGGTGAAGCCTACCCCTCTCCCTAGAAATGGATATGTATCAGATCCTCACGCAAGTGTTCTGTGGGTTTAGGAGACGTGCCATCATTATTTTACTATTCAACAGAAAAACGGCATTTTGCAGTGGGCAGCTCACCGCCCGATAAGAACTAGGAGGAGGACGACGCATTGTATTTTACGTGCGCCTCAAAGAGATGTCAACACATCGTGACACGTTGCAGGTTGGTTAAAAAAGAAACCGTGGCTCTGGCGCACAGGCAAGTGAAAAACACGAGTGGGTTTTAGTCAGCGAAAGTCTGACACTCCCTTGCACTCCACCCAGAGCGGGAGAGGTCATTTGATAATGTCACATCCAACAAAAACAAAAGAATAGGCACGGACTTACGTTACGGCCCGGTAAGCACCAGGCGGAAGACGACGCATTGTATTTCACGTGCGCCTCAAAGAGATGTCAGCACATCATGACGGCGTGCACGAAGACCTAAGTTCAAAGAGAAACCGTGACCCTGGTGCACAGGCAAGTGATGCAACACAGGTGGGTTTTAGTCAGTTAAAGTCCCACACGCGCTTCTGGTTATGGAGGTATGAGGAACAGCGTGCACGCCACATACACTTTACTCACTCATCCTCAATAGAAAAGGGAGGATCCTCCGACCAGACTGGTATTGTCTGGCCGGCACTTGCCCACCGTTTGATGTCGCGAACTTATATGCGTGCTAGTTGCACAGTAAACTCTGCTTGCGAGATGCAGAATTTGCGTGACGTCAGTGATATAGCGTTATAGGTACATTACTCCCCTCCGGCTAAGGGTTTTAATCGTTTTATTTTGTTTAGTTTGTTGTCGGTACGGTTCGTCGGTATCAATTAGGGACCAGTACGGTTCGTCGGGATCAATTGAGTATCACGCTGGTCGTTTCGGCATTACGTCGGGATCACCAATGTGTAGGTATGAGAAACAGCATGCACACCAAATACACTTAACTCACTCATGCTCCATAGAAAAGGGAGGATAAAGAAATAAAAAGAAAGGAATAAAATAAAATGCGTTTATTTGCATTACAACAAAATAAACACACCATAACAATACAAAACTAAGATTGTAATGCTAAAAGGGCCTCAGCTTAGGATAATGTCAGAATATAATACAACGTGTATCACTTGAGACTGATTTTGTAACTGCAACCAGCGAGTACCATAGTTTTTACGGTGAGATTTTACAGAATGGAACGGCTAACCTTCACTACAATATGTTATATGGCGTACATCTCAAGTTCCTTCATCATCAGCCATCAACAGTCTGTTACTGGACATAGGCCTCTCCTATTGGACGACATTCAACTCCATTTTCTTCACCTGTCATCCAGCTTCTACCAGCTATTCTGCGAAGATCATCTCTCCACCAAGCCTGCGAGCGTCCTATCTTGTTTTGGATTGCAATAAATAAAACAATAATGGTCTTGAAATATATCATAGACCATCTACAATTACAGTTCATTACCATATTTGATTGGTGCGTTCTTGAGCTTGTATAAACAATAATAATATAATTTCTATTTATAGTTATACAGTATGTTAACTAACAGAGGGCGTTCCCGTTAACCCGAAATAGTATAGCATACATACATGCTAAAAAAAATATTTCCATTCGAAAACAAAATTTTTAAAAAAAATTTCCAATATGAAAATATTCAATAAAAATTTTAAATTGACATGTAAAAGAAACACACTGTACACGCGAACATGAAAGACGGCAACGTCGCAATTTATTTATACACTAGCTTTCCGCCCGCGGCTTCGCCCGCGTGGAGTTCGGTTTTATCGCGCTTTTTAGATTTCTCAGTGTTTCTCTACTATATTATGCATTTATTATACATACAAACCTTCCTTAAGAATCACTCTATCTATTAAAAAAAACCGCGTCAAAATTCGTTGCGTAGTTTTAAAGATCTAAGCATACATACGGACATACAGCGAAAGCGACTTTGTTTTATACTATGTATTGATGACGACTACTATTTTGATTTAAAACAGGAGGTTTCAAATTTATTTCCAATTAAAATTTTTTTTTATTCGCATTTTTTTATGCTTATTTTTCTATGCTGATATTTTTATTTTAATCTATTAATGATATATATTAACGAGTTTAAGGGAACGCCCTCTGTTATTTAACATACTGTATATTAATAATTTTAACAACACTAATATTTAATATCGGTGTCCAATTTTGACTCTTATAGAACTAGTAACCTAAAATTACATCCCAAAAAGGATTCATACAGTTTTATTATAGGCATTATTTCACTTCAAAATATCTACTAAATAAATTATAATTAATTTGTTTTAATGAGTTAATAATTGAACTATTTTATGCGCTATATACCTACTGGGCGATCATATCTGCATTCAACATTAAAACTTTGATATGGATATTTTAAATAGGTTAACTAAATCACATATATACATACTCAATCATTTATTCCGTGATTACTTTATTTACACACCTCCTTTAATATTTTACAATAAAAAGTACTTAAATTATACTGATATCTTTTACAAAATACTTTTTTACATGAAAACAATAATAAAAATAAATACGGCTCTATTAATCGGTCATTCAAACTGACATCTTTACCTTACCATAGACTTACGCAATCACATCGCAACGTCACCAAAGAGATAATTTACAAATTCGTTAAAATATCAATATATACAGTCATTTAATGACGTTTCAGACTTTATTGACTAGATATCTATTTCTTTACTATCATTTTTCTTGTTATACCTAAAGTGTTCTTCTATTTGCAGTAAAGTTTTGTCCTTTGTTTCAGGTAAACAGAAGAATAAGAATATCGTACCGGCCAAAGTTGACAACCCGTAAAAAAGATACGTTCCATGGTGACCAATACTTATAAACATGGCGGGTGCTGTCTTAACTACTGCGAAGAAGGAGACAGATGTCATCATGACACTGATACCTGAGCATATACCCTTTGTTTCGACAGAAAAAAGTTCTCCTACCATGTTCCATGGTAGAGGACCTATTCCCAACATAGATACAATTATGTATAATCCCATCAGTCCTAATGAAATAAATGGTGACATGTGGTCGATGATACCAGACCTATACAGATATAGATATAAAGCTAAACCTATTAAAGATAAGGTTGTAAACACACCACTGAATAAAGCCATAGGTCGTCTGCCAGATTTTCTAAGCATAATGCAAGCAACTGCCAAAGACACGCATCGCAACAGGTCTATACTCAACATAACAGCATTAGTGTAAGAACTGGACGGATCGCTACCAATGAGTTCTCTCATCATATCTGTTGTATAAGCACATATAACATTGATTCCAGAAAGTTGCGTTATAACGAAGAATATCGTCATTATTCCCAATGGTTTATAAAATTCTGGCTTTTTTATATTTGCTGCTAAAGTTTTCATTTTACTCCTACTTTTTTCTTTAGAAGAAAGATCCGCAATCATTTTATCCAGTTCAATTTTCATTGCAATACTGTTTCCTCTGTACCATTGGTACGAAATTATACATTCGTCAATTCTGTTCTTAGACGCTAGCCACGACGGTGATTCCGGGGCGTAATAAAGTATTATACCACCAACCAGAGGGAATAATCCACAAAGCAAGGAAGCAAAACTCCAGTGAAGGAAAGTACCGAATAAATGTGACATGAGTACACCAACTGCAATCGCCAAAGATAAAGCAGCTAAAAATAATCCCCTGAAGGCAGGAGAACTAATTTCTCCCACATACACTGGACCAAGTGGACCAAGCCACCCTTGACACAGACCTGTGATAAATCTCCCTATTAATATTAAATACATCAGGTCGTTTGAAAATCCGATGATTAGCCAACCAACCATAAATGTAACTGCGACTAATAAGCAGGACAGTCTTCTTCCAAGTCTATCCATTAAACAGCCCGCAATCAGGTTTCCAAAGACGAGGGCCAGGGATGACATGGCAGCTGAAAGATAAATGAAGACCATAATGAATTTATGTCGTTAACTATTGCGAAGTAGGAGATATGTGTCATTATAACACTAATACCGTAGCATATGTTCCATGGGAAAGGGATATATTCTGAGCATAGACACAATTTTGTAGAATCCTGTCAGTCCTAAAGAAATAAATGGTGACATGCGGTCGATGACACCAGAGCTGTACAGAATTTTATATCTTTATTTGTTCAGATCAGTGTCATGGCGGTTAACCCTATTAAAGATAAGGATGTAAACACACCAATGAATAGTGCCATAGGTCTTCTGCCAGATTTACTTTAACAAAGGCTCGGTCACAGTCGAAGTATACACGTACCTACCCATGATACCAGTTCGACGGAGAAGGCATGCTTTCCTTTGCCATGTTGCAGTTGTGGTATTAAGATTGCTGAGAAGCCTGCCGTAGCACCAGCACCGAGAGTTAGCATAAACACTCCGAACGAGATGATTGTCTGTTAACAAAATTTGTTACAAAATTAGAACATTGTTTCACACATATTTCATTTCATGTTCTACACGATATCTGAGTGGTAATTCTACAAATTTTAAGAACGTTCACAGGCCATGATCTCAGTCTCAATCTATCAAAAAATACTCATATTTCCCCACATTTTGACAAGTTTCTAACGTTTGTTTGTCGCCAAGAAAGTCTGCGACTAAATTTTGAACGTTATAAATTACGAGAATTGGGAGTTTGGATTGTCAAATAATGTGATTATATGCGTTGTGCCTCATGTTAATGAACTATAGTAATCCTTACTAATATTATAAATGGAAAAGTAAGTTTGGTTGTTTGTTCCCCTTTCACGCCGGAACTACTGAACCGATTGCTTTGAAATTTCGCACACGTAAAGTTAGAAGTCCAAATTAAATAATAGGGTACTTTTTATCCCGGAAAAAAATGTCATTCTCGAGGGAAATCTAAAAAGCGCGATATAACCGAAGTCCACGCGGGCGAAGCCGCGGACGGAAAGCTAGTCAAGAAATAATGATAATATTGTAGAATACGGTGTAAAATGATGCAACTGATATCGATATTAAAGATAAGTTCGGTTATTAAATATCCTAAATGGAATCTATCGCGATATACTATTAAAACTTGTCTAAGTTGCATATTGAGCGCTTACTAACTATCCTACGGTCTTTTGACTATGAAAACACCACAATCTTATGATCATAAAATAAACGCACAAGACAATTAACTGGCAAAACAAAATACATTGTAACAAAACAGCTGTTGTGAACTTTACGCACAATATATTCTAGTGCATGCACGTGTAACCTATTATTATCCAATAATAGATAAATAAAATGTAATCATTGTATTTGCATAAAATAAAATTAGTATTATTCTAATAGTCTGACACAGAATGTATTAAATATAGGTATCTTAACTAGTTTTAATTTGGTCTCGAATATAATTGTGATGTAAAAACCGCTTGCTTTATCTCAACCCATTATTTGCTTTGCTGACATATATAGGGCTCTCACACATTAATACATTTTTTTTTTTTTTGATTTGGGACAAAACCCACCACTCTTTATCCCACCCGCTACAACTCCTGTAAGCCAGAATCAACAGTGGATACCGCCAGAAAAACGCCGAGCAATGAAGCTCGACGAGTCCCGGTGAAACGATTCAACTGTCTTGGGTCCCGCAACGAACTTAATAAGAAAAGAATAGCGTAGGAGTAAGAAAAAAAAATGTTTTTACAATTATCACTATGTGAAATTTTTAACATGCAATCGTTCGAACTTGACCAAAATAAGGAAACAAAACAATTTCCCAGGTGATATTTCATTCCCATACCAGATACAAGGATAAATAGCATCAAGCGACTTTAGAAAGCAGATAGTGAGGCTTTATACTTATTATAGACTTATAAATTATAAAATTATTACCTGCATTTTATTATCGTCAATGCATTTAGGATTATTTCCAAGGATAATCCTTATGAAAAAATAACTGGCTCATCTACTTAATATTTTTAATACGTTCATTGATAGACCAGGCAGAGCCTAAACCAGTCTCGGGGATTTTTTTTTTTTTTTAATATTATAAACCAGCGCTTGACCGCAATCCTGCCTGATGGTAAGCAGTGACGCAATCGTTGATGGTAAAGCGCACTAGTTTATTAAGAGCCTATTCACTCTAGCCTTGAAACAAAATTAAACAAAATTTGCATGAGAATTCCATAAACACCTTCACCCAGAAGTCAAGCCAGAATTAGGTAATGGGGAAGAAAACGCAAAGCTATTTGCAGATGTCGCTGATGGCGTTTGACTCATAACAATATTAGCTATCAGTCGTATCACGTTTTATGTTGAGTTTTTTTTTTTTTTTTGTGTTTGACGAGTTATTTTTAGGTAAAGCAGAGCAATGTATTGTACTTGGACTGTTTCAAGTTAAAAAAGGAGTTAAAAGTCTAGAGGAGCTTCAGAAAAAGGATGAAAAGCTGATCTAATTACCAGGCAAATAACAATGCTCAGACTTTAAACTGAATGCAGACTTATTAGTGTTTTAAGTTACATTAATTTTGTATTAGGTTTAATGTTTCTTTAGTTATATTTAAGTTAATATTATTGTATTTATTATTGCCATATTTTGAAAGTTTCAACCCTATTATCCTAAAATTATTATCCAGACTTGAATCGTATGACCGAAATTTTACTTCGAAGTTCCTCAAGAACAAGAAATTCAAGAGAAAAAATTGATTTACCGCCCCCAGAAAGCTATAGAGACATCAGCATAATCTTTACTGAAATCTATTTATATATTCTGTTCTAAATTGAAATGCATATCTTTAGGGATAGAGTGATTTCCATTATTACTATTACATGCTACACAACGCGGCATATTCTTAAAATTTTTATAAACAACGTAAATTCGTACAAATTACATTAGGTTTTGACAGTTTATTTGGGTCAAATAATATCAGCGCCTCTAGTGGCGAGATTTGTCAGTTTTCTTCCCCATAGGTCAAGTCGTAATAGTTACAATCCAAATTTAAAAAAATAACTCGTACTGAAGAAAGTAAATCTTGCCAAACTTGTATAGTTCCTAAATTTTTTTCAGTATATCCAGTCAAAGTTTAGGTATTAATTGTGAATGATTGGTCGGGACAATAGTGTACTCAACGTACATACATTTTTTAATAACTATTGTGACTTTGCCTATAATTCCGGCTTGACGCAGAGTTCTGGGAAATTCTGTAAATAGTAAATGTAAGCACTACGGAAAATCTTGGAGATGGAAGTTTGTATAGACGCTCGTGATTTTGGCGGATGGAAAATTCCATCGGGCACACGGCTTCTATAATTGTATAATACTAAAACTTATACCAAATGAAATCTAAATACTAACGCAAACTCACTATTTCAACATTCATTGTTGATCGCAAATTATTTATCTTAACTACCAAAAATCAAAATCAATTTTATTTGTGTAACATAAGTAATGAAAAAAGAATCCAAATATTATTAACATTCTAATAACTATGTAAATTACAGTATTTAATTATTTTTTAAATAACTCTGTATCAATTAATTGGGTAATTATTCATTGTCATTTCAGCCGAAAGACGTCCACTGCTGGACATAGGCCTCCCGCAAGGATCTCCACGACGACCGGTCCTGCGCCTCCTGCGGCCGCGGGTAGAAAATTTCAATATTTACTTGACCTAAACGAATGGGGCGGCCGTATTTTTTATTCGAGATAACGATACTGGACCCATGGAAAAAATTGTTCAGTGTGATGGTCTAAAAATGGGTCTATACAAATAAAATGCATACAGAACAGGGAAGCGTGGCACAAAAGAGAGTTGGTCTGTACTCGGCAGTAGGTGGATCAAGGTCTGCTGGCTAGGTGGAAGATGATCATGCGTAACGTTACACAATTGAATACAGGTTCTTCAAACCTTGACTTGGTTTTTCTATGTTCTATGTTAAGAGGGAACTCTAGTGGTGCTTTCTCTATACAAACGTATTCTGCAGTTTCCTTCGTGGATAATTCTTTTAGATATTATTTTTTATGCAATTTTACACCGTGATTATACGTGCACCTATAATTTGTTTTTTTTTTTTTCGAAACTTAATTAATGAAAGTTTCTTTTTGTTTTACTGTACTTGGAGGTTTCATCACAATGTTGTTCTTCGACTGTTTCATTTAAGCACAATATCGAAATTAAATTTTAAAACGTGAATAATTACTAAGTACAATAATTAATTTAAATCAAAACTTTTTTATTTTTCTTTGTTTTGATTTGCAATCTATCATCCCCGCAGCATAGAAAAAAAGAGCAAGCGACACAACAGCTTTTGCCTAAAAGCGAGTAACAAAGTGTTTTTCGTGTTATTGGTGTATTATACAAGAATAGGCAATAAGCTTGCCTGCGTTGTAGTTTTAGAGCAAGGCATAATACCTACTTGTAAAAAGAAAAACCAAAAGGTATTCTAGCTACAGCATTTTTTACAAAATAAATAATCACACATAATGATAAAGATTGGCAATCACTTAATATAGAAATTACATTTTTAAATGACAATTCAAAATTTTAGCCAGAAAACAACTTTTTTTTATTAATGCATATTACTATTATACAGCCACCTTTACGACGTAAACTAATAAACACATTAACAAAGAAGCATTTGTGGTATTTTAATATTCTTTGTTTACTGACAATAATCATAAAATACTTAGCAATAACTACAGAAAAGGAAACTGTTAATTGATAATATGTGTTGTGGAAATCGACACTCGAAAATCCGGCCGTTAATCTGTATAATCTACAATGTAGGCGAGAGTTACCTAATTAATACAAAGTTGTATAAAAATGCATCAAACCTGTGTCCATTGTTACAAATAAACACGTTTCACACGTCAATTGAGTGCAGAACTTTTTAAAAGTTTTAAAATTAATTAACACTTATTAAATAGCTTTTTAACACAGACCTGTCTCCGAAACGGTGCTCGTTGATCATTATTGAGAAATTCGTCTTTAGATTCACTAAATTCTTTTTTGTGGTCCGTTCCATTCTTATGGATTTTCTCTAATTCCGTCACTGTATCGTCACCCATCTCTGAATGTTTCCGAGTCACTGCACCACATATGATTCGAAACAACTACTTTATGAACCTCCGAACGCTTTGGAGATTGTATTTTATCTTATCACCCACTCAAGTTAACCGACAGTCTGACGTATAATGTCATTTGTATTTTTGTAACTAAACGTATAATTACACTGTACGAAAGCATTAAGATGGAAACGTGGAAAGTGGTTTTTCAATAAACATGAACTTTTACAGCATGGGACGATAAGGGGACCTCTTTCACTGTCAGATGAAGCACGATTATAACAGAAATGTGAATTGTATATAAAAATGGAATATAAAACTTTTAAAGATTATACGTTCTATAAAAATACCAGCTTGAGCACACGTGCTATCGAGGCGAGGCCTCGTAGTTTGACAAACAGCATAATTATTAATTCAATGCTTTGGTAATAGAATCAGGTTATCACGGAATAATCCTTACTAATATTATAAAAGGGAAAGTGAATTTGTTTGTTTGTTTGTTTGTTTGTTTGTTCCGCTTTCACACCGTAACTACTGAACCGATTGCTTTGAATTTTTTCAGACGTAAGGTTAGAAGTCCGTATTAAATAATAGGGCACTTTTTGTCCCAAAAAATTTGCTATTCCCGACGAAAAACTAAAAAGCGCTATAACTGAACTCCACGCGGGCAAAGCCGCGGGCGGAAAGCTAGTTAGATATTAAAATATGTAGTATACCCATGTGTCACTTAAGAATCATCTTTTAAATAAAATTTGATCCTGAATGATGAGGCTGCTGAGAGCTGAAACTGTGAGACCCATTCTCGATATTTTCAATCTCCTCATAATCGAGGCTTTGATGAATACGTATAGAATATGTAGGCATTCTGTTTCGGGTATCACTGAAATAAGTAGCTACACACATAGGTAAATAAACGAAATACATAGTACCGAAAATCTTTTATTAACTACATAATTATATTAGAATAAAATTGTGGAATACTCAAACCATAAGTATACCTAATGTAGATCAACATAAACAGTTGATAACCACGTTTCACGTTTTTTCATTTGAATATTAACAATTTTACCACAACGTGTCATTATCAAAACCCCAACACTATATTATATTACCGTAGTGTATGTCTCCAATGAGCCTCTTCTTATCATATTTACTCATTAATGGATGAAGAAATACGATTACTGGTACTTACGCTACATAATAAAATATTATAAACTGGATTATCCACAAGCCTGAATACAATCGAATCTACTGATAAATAATCTAACTATAGTGCAGAATTGGTGCTAAGAGTACTTAAGTTTATGCCTAATGAACTATTAGATACTGTTGATATTTGAATTTGGCAACCCAATTTGTCCTTTTTCGCTTTTGTTCTACATCAAGAAGTTGAACAAAAATGGAAAAAGTCGGCAAGAACACTTCGCAAAAACGACGTGATAGCACAGACAGGCGATGCGATGCGGCTGTGTGGATCCTTATCCACAGCTTCGCATTGCATCGTCTATCTTGGAACAAGAAATTTCACGGGGACGAAATCGCTGACAGATGTTACAAAATCTTACATGCTTCTCGCACAATATTTTGCACCTATCGGACTCACATCTATCAGAACTATATTATCCAACCTTCTTTAACCCATATTTAGCTGCAGCAGCCCCTAAATGCTAGTACTCTAACTTTTTCAGTATAGTTTTGGTTCATTATCCCATCATACGGAATCAGTCTACTTAAATGAAACTTTAAAGGCTTTATGAGCTTTACTAAGCTTTATGAGCTACTAGAATTGTGGCACTGCCAGGTGCCAGTGCCACGATTCTAGTAGTATTGGACATATTTCGACGTTTTGAGTTGAAACAGAACGCAAAATCGTGTGGAAAGACATCATGAGGAAAGTGCTCATACTAAAACCAAAGTATCAAAGAGATGTGACATCTACGACAGCCGCACTGGGCTCGCGTGCTACATTATAATGCACTCCCAATCAGTCTATGTAATTTTTCTTCTTCAGCCTATAGATGTTCACTGCTGGACAAAGGCCTCCCCCAAGACTTTCCACGCTGACCGGTCTTGTGCTGCCCGCATCCATCGGCTTTTCGCGACCTTCACCAGATCATTGGTCCACCTTGTTGGGGCCTCCCTACGCTGCGTCTTCCAGTACGTGGCCGCTTACTGCCCCATCGGCCATCGGTTCTACGAGCAATGTGTCCTGCCCTCTGCCATTTACTTGCTTAAGTTTAGCGACTCGAAGAGCTATGTCGGTGAATTTGGTTCTTCTGCGGATCTCCTCATTTCTGATTCGATCACGCAGAGAAACTTCGAGCATAGCTCTTTCCATTGCCCTCTGTGTGACTCTGAGCCTTTGTATGAGGCCCATTGTGACTTGTGAGCGACCACGTTTCAGTTCCCTAAGTCATCACTGGCAACACACATTACACAATGGTCTATGTAATTATGAGACGCTAAAACAAAGTTTAGCGATCTTTTGACCCATTGTACGGGATGGTAGTGGAAACGTGCACCACATTCACAAAGCACATATAGTTCAGGTAAATCTTCTGCGGTTGATCATTGAGTTACTAATACTTAATAGCTAAGGCCATGCGTGAGATTGGTATTACCTACATTGTGTAACGGCATTTCAGTTTTAGGAAAAAGTACCGTTAACAAAATTTTGTCTCTACTTGACTTTCTATTGACGTAAGTACATTTTTTTTTGTTTTTTTTTCTGATATTGGTGTGTTGGTTTGTGATATGCATGGATTATAAATATGTCAGTGTTTTAATTGGTGTTATATGCATTTTTCACTTATTTCCATAGATTATGCTTAGTTGTTTTAAAAAACCGGCCAAGTGCGAGTCGGACTCGCACACGAAGGGTTCCGTACCATTATCTTTAAAAACGGCAAAAAATCACGTTTGTGGTATGGGATTTTTTTTTTTAGTTTTTAATAGTTTTAAACTAGTGCTTGACTGCAATCCCGCCTGATGGTAAGCAGTGATGCAATCGTTGATGGTAAAGCACACTAGCTTATTAAGCCTATTCACTCAAAAAAACTGAGTGAATAGGAAGGAAGACGGCAGTTGAGCGAGGTGATGCAATGTTTAACCCAACAACACGACCAACGATGCTGCGCCAGAGGATGATCTGGAGAGCCTTCACGACCAAACTCCCGACACAACAACATTAGGCACATCGTACCCGGCACACATCGCAACACAACTGCTCAGACCCGTTCTCCGTACGGCTTCACCAGACATCATGCCGGAACACGACGAATCGCTTGGCGGCAAGACTTTGTCTGGTGGGTGGTAACTTATGCCGGCGGCTGATGTTGTTGCCTACCACCGAGAAAAGCCCCCATTCAATATTTATTTTATTTTAATCTACTTATTTATTTTTAATTAATATATAACCAAATATTCTGTGAGCATCTCAAGCGTCTATCTATTTCCGTTATTAATATGGAGTAAAAAACGACAAAAAAATCATGTTTGCTGTATGGGACCAAGCCTCCCCTTAAATATTTTATAATTTTAAATTTTACTATTTTTTGTTATAGAGGTAACAGAAATACATCATCTTTGAAAATTTCAACTGTCTAGCTGTTACAGTTCATGAGATACAGTCTGGTGACAGACGGACGGACAGACGAACAGACGGACAGTGAAGTCTCATGAATAGGGTTCCGTTTTACCTTTTAAGTGCAGAACCCTAAAAAGGATTTTTTTCTCTTCTTCTCTTCTTCTTCTGTCTTAATTACCGAGTTCTTTTTTTTTAATTTAGTGAAAGAAAATAAATGCTTTAATCCGTAGAACAATTTCATTAATACAGTAGTGTATTATCTTCTCTTAATCATTGCTCTTATTAACGAAATGTATATTAGTCATGTACTTTTAGTTTATAATTAAGAATTTTTCATCTCTGTCATGTCTGCCAACATTATTTTATATTTTCCTATCATTTCTTTACTCCAATTTGGCGGTAATATAATTTAATACTTTTTTAGTTAGAGACAAGAAATTAGGTAACAAAATTCGCTGCGGCATAGGTCCCTAGAAAAATGTAGCAGAATTGCACAGCGAAATAATTCAATATTATTAAAAAAACGTTTAAAAACGAATAACCTCAGCAATAATTATTTTGTAAAGATCTAATAATCATTTTTAAATAATAAAATTATTTAAAGTCCATACGTCTAATCAATCTGCTTCTATTTTTAGACATCTTTGAATCAATCCCCTTTTCGTTTTAGGATGATCAGTAATTCAGTAGATGTACCACCCGTCTCACTAAAACTATACTGCGGATACTAAATTATATTGTGGAACTGCACAAGAAAAGCGTTTCCGAAAAATGGTACAGGTTTAGGTCCTGGTAGTAAATTGCCTAATTTGAAAAGTTTGGACTACTACTGCCATCTATGTATCAACCATAGGATTGACGTGATGAGCAGTAGAAGGTAGATAACAACTTGCGCATAGTTCATGTGATTAGTATAGTCAATGAAAGACGTCATATTTCTGGAAAAAGTATCAAGTTTAAACCAGGAAATGAATTATTGTACAACAAACATTTAGCGCCTGAATGATGCAGGTATGGAAGCGCTGTTAGTAAACATTTGTAAAATTGTTGTAAAAGTTACTGAACAAACATGACAATGGCGTTAGTTATGATTCTAGCCACACCACAAAAGATAAAGTATGTCTTCTTGATTAGAGCCGCAAAATAATTATGACAGTGAGAAAGGTTTTATATGGACAATTAATGCCATTATGCAATAACCAATCTGGCGTTTCGGACAGTTTCCTGTAACGAAAGTTCGTTTGCAGATAGGTACTTTAATTATGTTAGCAGCGACCTTATTGTGACGAGTACAAAGATCATACCTAATGATTTTAACAGGCTTGTTGCTTGGCTTCTTGTTGTTAATAGCCGCAACCCAACATGCAACCTTATTAAAATGAAAATAAAAATCACCGCAATTGTAAAATACCTACCTGTGAAAGGTAAGGTTTACTCTCCAGTAGGAAAAAATTGTCTTTTGTTACTGTAGGTACTTTTTGAAAAGCAGATAAACTTTAATACTCTCATAGCCATAAAGATTCACAAAACGATCTGCCAATAACTTTAGTGAAGACAAAAAACATTCCTAGTTCGTAGTAGGTATAGTTACGAGTGACTTTTGTTAGTGTCTAGATTAAGTATGTCATTTATTTAGTTAAGATTGCTCCAATTTCCAATTGCTCCAATATTTTTCGATGCAATACTCAAATAAAGGTCATATTAGTTTATGTTAATAATATCCACTATTTATTTTATTTCAGCCAGTTGAAAAACTCGAATCTTATTAGCAATTGATCTAGCGTTGCTTCTTGCTATGATTAAAGTTATAGGCGCACTGTGTTGTAAAAGTTTTTGTAAAAACATATTATACTAGTTGCGCCGCGCGGTTTCGCACGCGTAGGTTTCTATTTATTTTTTTTTTTTTTTTTATATGCTCCGATCCTATTGGTAGCATATTTTTTTAAAGGCTTAGATCGCAAATATGTTAAACTATTATATGGAATATTAAGTAATACATTAGGATGGTTTTAGTAGCATTTGCTAAGAACATTTAAAGATTTTTTAACATAAGATTCAGGTAAACTTGTAATAGTCAAATCCAATATTTTATTGTCACAATTATTAATATCGTTTACCTGATAAAGGTAATTCACGTTAAGAAAGTCAACGAGTAAGCGTCCAAAAGTGGTTTCGTAGTTAGATGGGCTCAAATAATTGCAGCCCAACGTGGCGTTCCAAGTGATAAAGCCCAGTCACCCAGAATGACTAGATCATCAGCTTGACTATTAACATGTTCCACTTTGTCAAGAAACATTGCAAGCGCCTCCAAATTTACAGGCGGTGGCAAATACACAACGCATATTGCTAGTTTTTTTTTTTTTTTTTCGCTCCTATTATATGTATGTCCTATTATATGTGGTCTGACCGGCGGTGGAACTTTGACGAGCACTTCCAACGTTTGGAGGAAACTCTAGGGTGTCACCATTGTGTGGATCGCCCTGAGGACACGGTGGAGCATACGGTGAAGGACTGCCCGGCTTGGGCAGAGCACCGCCGTGTCCTCGTCGCGGCGATCTCTAGCATCTGACCCTGGTCCAGGCCATGGTCCGGAGCAAGAGTGCATGGCAGGCCGTCACAAAGGAGGAGGCGGAGCGCGTGAGGCAACGGGAATCCCAGCGCCCTCAAGCCACTAGCCCCCTGGAGACGCCCTGGTCGGGAGACAACATCGAACTCCCGGCCACAGTAGGCGCGAGCTTGCGGGCGGTGAGCAGCGGGCAGCTCGCCGCCCGGTAAAGACCAGGCCCGAGTATCGACTCGGCCGGCGATGGCGTGTTGTGTTTCACGCGCGCCTCCAAAGATGTTAGCACATCGTGACGGGGTTCACGAAAACGATGCCTCCTGGCGCACAGGCAAGTGAAGGGTGGGTTTTAGTCAGTAAAGTATATGACGCTCTTCCGCTCCCGCCCAGAGCGGGAGAGGTCATTGATAATTTCCATCCCAAAAAAAAAAAACCCTTTTCCTACATCACTTTGTATACATAATGTTCTCACTTTTGGGACACAGCCCTCCTCTCGGTGAGAGGGAATGGGCCGTAATTTACCCTTTTTGGCTCTAGGCTATGCCGGTTTCCTCACGATGTTTTCCTTTACTGTTTGAGAGCATTGGTGATGAAGTAATCTACACAAAGTACTACGCACAAAGTACACAAAGTAATACGCCTGACGGTGTTCAAACCTACGACCTACAACTTGTAATTCACCGCCGACACCATAAAACCACTGCTGCTGTACCCTCCCCTACCACTTTGTATATAAATTACATTATAATCACAAATAATTAAAAATATATGTATTACAAATTATTTTTTCAGCTCGCAAGTACGCCTTACTGAAGCTCAAGATTTTACTTTCAACAATTTTGAGGAACTACGAGTGTTCATCCACTGTACCTGAGAAGGAATTCAAATTTCTTGGTGACATTCTTCTGAAGAAATGAGACGGATACAGACTTACTATTTAACTTAAAAAGAGAGTACCAACAAACGTAGTTTAAAAGTTTAATTTAAAAATTATGCTGCTCCATAAAATGCTTAGGATTTAGTTTTGAGTCTTATAAACATTTATCATTTGAAATTCTGATAATAAAATTATGATTTACTTACATATTTGATAATGATATGTAATTTATTCCTCTCTTGGATCAGTAGTATGATTTTTCATTAAATACATACTTTACCTACTATTGTTATTCCACTCGTATTCCATGTTTTCAAGAACATGTTACAAAAGACTTAAAGCTAAGTAAAAATGTGGACTCTGAAAAGGGCACAGCAATTAGATAACATTTAAAACAAAACACAGTATGACATTTAAAAAAAACTGCGTTTTAAAAATATACGGTGTCGAGAAAGAAGATGACGGAGAATATTGTATAACGAACTCACACAATATGTATTGAGCTATATTTTTGCAAATATATATTGTAATATTTATTTTTGTGTTATAAGTCATATTTTATTCCTATAGGAAGCTGTTATCCTGAACACTTGCAAAACTGTTTTTTACAGTGTATACAACCGAGGGTCGACTTGGAGAGGATGGTTAAATAAGACTACTGGATTACTGTACCAACCCGTATATTATTAATTTAGTTGCAGTAAATCACAATAGAGGCGCTGCTCTCACTCTCAAAATTATTTTTTGTTTTGTTTTTTAATATGGCATCTCGTAGTTGACCTTGAGAGGTCGGTACTACTTAACCGGACTATCCTGTGGCTGCCTTAAGTGAATTTAAAGCCTCCAGCCAGGGCTACTAAAAGCTAAGCGACTACACGCTAAGGGCACCCCCTGTGGGGTACGAACCTCGGCTTAGGGTGTCGCTAGAAGAAAAGCAAGGGACGGCTGGATCGAATTTTTATTTTTATTTCGGTTTGATGACCGCGGCGTTTCCTAGTACTAGCTCTGAGAAGAAACGTCCGAAACAAACTCAGAGGTCATAGTTGGGAATTTATATTTACTGGCTCAGCTGCGGCGCGGGCTGGCCGCCTACATCGGACAAGGGACGGGGGGGGCGATTACTACGTTGAACGCGTCGCGTCGGACCTCGGCGGCGAGGTCGGTAGGTCGGTCTTTTGTGTTTTGTGCTAGTGGCCCTATTGGCCTCTTGGAGGAGGGTAATGGGGTCATCAGGGTCGGTGAGAGCGTGCCTATGTCGGCGAAGCTTGCTAATTTTGGAGGGGGAGTAATTTACTGCCGCGACAACCAGAGGGTTGTGATGTACAGCGGCTGTGTCAAAGAAACGCTTGGAGAGGCGTTTCATGAAATGCTGGATAGTGGGGATTTTGAGATCTAGATGGAGGATCTCATTTCGGACGAACCAAGGGGCGTTTGTTGCTCTACGAAGAAAGCGGTTTTGGAGAGTCTGCATCCTATGGATATGACTGGGCTTGGCGTGTGCGAAGACTACACAGGCGTATGTCACCAATTTTTTTTTTTTTTTTAATATGGCATCTCCTATTTGACCTTGAGAGGCCGGTACTAGTTAACCGGACTATCCTGTGGCTGCCTTAAGTGAATTTAAAGCCTCCAGCCAGGGCTACTAAAAGCTAAGCGACTACACGCTAAGGGCACCCCCTGTGGGGTACGAACCTCGGCATAGGGTGTCGCTAGAAGAACAGCAAGGGACGGCTGGATCGAATTTTTATTTTTATTTCGGTTTGATGACCGCGGCGTTTCCTAGTACTAGCTCTGAGAAGAAACGTCCAAAACAAACTCAGAGGTCATAGTTGGGAATTTATATTTACTGGCTCAGCTGCGGCGCGGGCTGGCCTACATCGGACAAGGGACGGGGGGGGCGATTACTACGTTGAACGCGTCGCGTCGGACCTCGGCGGCGAGGTCGGTAGGTCGGTTTTTTGTGTTTTGTACTAGTGGCCCTATTGGCCTCTTGGAGGAGGGTAATGGGGTCATCAGGGTCGGTGAGAGCATGCCTAGGTCGGCGAAGCTTGCTAATTTTGGAGGGGGAGTAATTTACTGCCGCGACAACCAGAGGGTTGTGATGTACAGCGGCTGTGTCAAAGAAACGCTTGGAGAGGCGTTTCATGAAATGCTGGATAGTGGGGATTTTGAGATCTAGATGGAGGATCTCATTTCGGACGAACCAAGGGGCGTTTGTTGCTCTGCGAAGAAAGCGGTTTTGGAGTGTCTGCATCCTATGGATATGACTGGGCTTGGCGTGTGCGAAGACTACACAGGCGTATGTCATGATGGGGCGTATGCAGGCTGTGTACAGGCGCATTTTGCACTTGAGGGACAGCTTGCTGCGCGGATTGAGGAGAGAGTGGAGACGAGAGAGAGCGTAGGCGGCGCGCGAGCGTACCGTCCTTATATGCTCTCCGAAGGTGAGGTGTTCGTCTAGGATAACTCCTAAGTATTTGGCTCGCTTTTCCCAAGGGATCGGCTTGTCAGACATGATGATTGGTCGGGGAAGGGTGGGTTTGCGCGGCGGTCTCGAGTAGAGTACCGCTTGGCTCTTTTCGGGATTGACTTCTATTCTCCATTTTTTAAACCAGTCAGCAAGAGCGTTGACAGCGGTCTGGAGATTTAGTTTTATTTGATTGGGGTTGGTTCCTGAGCAGTAAATGGCTGTGTCGTCTGCGAAGAGAGCGAGGTGAGCCTTTTTACTTTTGGGGATGTCGCTAGTGAATAGCGTGAAGATCAGAGGGGCCAGTACGGAGCCCTGGGGGACTCCGGCCCGGATGAGGTGGGAGGGGGAGACAGCTCCTTCGGTCTTGTAGCGGAAAGTTCGGTTTGACAGGAAGTCTCGCAGGATGAGCACGAGACGGTCAGGCACGCCGAGTTGGTACAGCTTGTATATTAAGCCGTTGTGCCAGACTTTGTCAAAGGCTTTCGCTATATCGAAGTAAATAACACCTGTCTTCATACCACGTAGGAATCCTGCGTGAATATGCTCGGTGATGCGGAGGACTTGTTGGACACTGGAGTGCCGAGAGCGGAACCCGAATTGTTCGTCGGGGATGAGGCCCTTGTTCTCGGCAAAGGCTCTGAGACGCTTATAAATAAGCCTTTCATATACCTTGCCGAGGACTTTTAGCAAGCTGATGGGACGATAGCTCGAAGGCTCAGATCTTGGCTTGCCGGGCTTAGGAATGCCTATAACGGTCGCTTCCTTCCACGTTTGTGGGAAGATATTGTTGCCCATGGCTACATTGAAGATGGTGGCCAGTACGATGATCAGGTGGGCGGGGAGGAGTCGGATCACTTTGTTGGTGATGCCGTCAGAACCGGGAGCTTTTTTGGGTTTGAGGCCTCTGATAATATCCTGCACTTCGTCTGGAGTGACGGGAGGCAGAGGATCTTCAGGGTCTTCGACGGGTGGGAGGGAAGCTCTGCGTTCGACCTCTGCGTCAACCTTCAGGAGGTGAGCTGGGTCTACTGGTTGAGCGCTAGGGGAGCATTGGGCTTCAAGGCTGATGGCTAGACATTCAGCCTTGTCGTCATCGTCAAAGGCGATGGTTTTATCCGGTCGGATTAAGGGGGGAATGGTGACTTCTTCTCTGGATTTGAGTTTCCTTTGAAGGTCCCAGAAGGCTAGGTGGTTTGGCTCTAGTTCGCTCAGCAACTTGTCCCAGCTGGCTTCACGCCACTCCTTTATGCGCTTCTTTACAGTTCGCTGCAAGTAGCGCATATGAGCTTTGTTTGCGTTGCAGGGGAAGTTGCTGTAGGCCCGGACGGCTGCATTCTTCTCGGTCAGTAGTTCACGTATGTCGTCAGGGAGCTTTCCGCGGCGGTAGTCCGTCGCCGAGATCTCCCTTGAACAGTCGTTCACGACTGACTGTACGTGTTCTGTGAACGAGTCTATTGCGGCCGTCGTGCCCGCGATTGAGTCCAAAACAGCGGGAATAGAGTCTAAGTGGGGGGATCTGGTAGATTTCAGACATTCGCCTACTTTCTTCCAGTCCGTTACCACTTTGGTCATGGGGCGTTGGTCAGGGTCATAAAGGCCAACGCGGGGAGCCAGTCGGATGATGACTGGTCGGTGGTCGGAGTCAAGCTCGTGGGACACTTCAATAGAGTCTAACCGTAGGTTGACATTTTTCAGAAGTGCCACGTCAAGGACATCGGGGTTTTGACCGGGGGCAGGAGGAAAGTGAGTTGGGGTCAGAGGGCCCACAACATCAAAGTTGAACAGGGAGGAGAGGTCAAATAGGTGTCTGCCTCTGGTGTTGGTCCTGGTGCTGTTAAAGGCAGTGTGCTTGGCATTGAGGTCGCCGGCTATGATTACGGAGTCACTCATTCCAAGAAGAAGGGAGATGTCATCTGACAGAAGCGCATAGTTTTCAGCAGAACTAGTGGGGGGTAGGTAGACCGATACTATGGTGATCGGCTGGTGACCTGTCATGCCAATTCGGCAGGTTGACACTTCGAGTCTTGAGAGGGGGGGAGGGTCCATAGGGATGCAGTATAGGGACTTTTTGTAGTATATTAGGGTGCCGCCCTTGTGGCATCTTGTACTGTCATTACGTACTAGGCGGTAGTTCGCAATGCGGGGGTCACGATGATTGGGCTTAAGGAAGGTCTCTTGAACGAGAAGAATGTCTGTTTGGTGGTCCCGGAGGAAGACAGAGATCTCAGATTTCTGGTCTCTGATGCCGTTGGCATTATAGTATGCCAGCTTGAGGGATCGGGGCTTGGTTCGTTCGATTTTCCTGCTATCCATTATTGGGAGCTAGGGGGGACAAACGATTGGAGGGCTGCTAGTACCTCTGGGTACGCGTGGTATATCGCTTGGATGCGATATATGTCGAACGCTTTTTTGGCGGCGACTAATTCCTCGGCCATTTGCTTGGCCCGGGGGGTGAGGAAGACAAGGAAAGTGCTGGAGATGACATTGAATGGATCAATGTTGCCAGCTGTCATGGGGGGAGGGGGGGGGTCTTTGGACCACTGGGGTGGTCTTGGGGGTTAGGAGTGGTGGTATTGGAACCACTTTTTGTGCCGTGCCCGGGCGGATACGAGGATCCTTCAAGGCGGCAGTGGGTGGAGGAGGTGGGGGTTGGGGGGCTGTTGCCGTGAGGGCTGGGAAGGCCTTCTCATGGTTGAGCTTGTTCCAAGGACTGGGTCTTTGGGGGCTCAATTTTGTAGGGATCTGGGTCTCGGGGGTCTCCCGTTGTTGGCGTGTGTTTGCACGCTTTGACATTTTGGGGGAGGAGGACTTGGGGGCCTTGGGGCACCCGCGATAGTTGGCCGTGTGGCCGGTCGTGCCGCAGAGGACACAGCTCGGTGGCTCAGTGCAGAGCGCGCGGTCCTTCGGCCGTGGGCACTCTGCTGTGCCGTGGTCGCCCAGGCACTTAACGCACCTGGGCTTGGCGTTGCAGTGGGCCTGCGAATGTCCGTATAGCTGGCATCTGTGGCATTGGCCAACGATGCCGCTCTTGTGGGGCTTCTCGAGTTCGATCCCGGTGAGAGAGCAAATGCTCTTCACCTGGAAGATCGGGTGGAGGGTAGCTCCCTCGACAGGAGGGCAGACTACCAGCACCATGTCATAGGCCACGTTTCCACGGGCCTTATGCATCCTATGGACCTCTTTCACAGGAACATCCTGCGATTCGAGGTCCGCCTTGATCTCATCAGTGGGGATCTCTTTCGGGATCCTTCTGATGACAACACGGGTGAGTTTTTCCTCCGGGAGGGAGTAGGTGTGGAAGGCCACACCTCTCTGCCGGAGGAGCCGGGTGATCTGCCTGTAATCCCTGGAGGTAGGGAGGGTGACCTTGATACCGGTCTGGGTAGACCGGGCGTTGGTGAAACCGATTTTAAGTTCGGTGCACCACGCAGAAATCTGCGTCCATTTCCCCTTGTCCTGTACGAAGACAGGCGGGGGAGGGGGGGTTTTCCTCTGGGAGGAGGAGGGCGAAGTGTTTGAGGCAACTGACGGGGGTGTCGCAGAGGGGGAACCCGAGGCTGGGATAGGGGAGTTGCTACGGGTGATCGGGAGGGAAATGTCACAAAATTATAAAAATCCAAACCTCTTATACTTTCGCTGGTAACGAAACCATAGCGCGATTTAATTCGACGCTAACGCCATCTAGGGAGGTAGTCGCTACTAAATTCCGAACCCATTCAAATTTTATATGCGATCGCGCTAGGGTTTAGTTACTTGCTTGGACATACAGAGTCATGAAATATACTAATATTCTACTGGACACTAGGCTTCTCATTTCAAGGAGTGGGCTATAATCTACTACTAGATGCGTTACTAGATTCAAAACTTTTGTTTTTTTTTTTTTTACTGT
Source organism: Sesamia nonagrioides (assembly GCA_017933935.1). Lineage (NCBI taxonomy): Eukaryota > Metazoa > Arthropoda > Insecta > Lepidoptera > Noctuidae > Sesamia > Sesamia nonagrioides. The sequence goes on from JADWQK010000049.1 coordinate 444,390, forward strand.
ACCTACTTGGAGGTTTTACCACAATGTTTTTCTTCGCCATTTTCATTAAAGCACAATATCCTCATCAAATTACGACATTTTAAAACGTGACTAATTACTAACTAAAAGTAACTCTAAAGTATGTGCGGGTTCGATTGCAGGTCAGGCAAGTACCAATGTAACTTTTCTAAGTTATTTATGAACTTTCTAAGTATATCTTGGACACCAATGATTACAAGGTGAAGGAAAACATCTTGAGGAAACCTGGACTTTAAGTCAGAAATCTCCAACCGGCATTGATAAAAGGTTGATGATGAATTACTTAGTACAATGATTAATTTAAACCAAAACTTATTTTCATTTTTATTGTTTTGATTTGCCATCTAACATCCCCGCAACATAGAAAAAAGAGCTTGCGATACAACAGGATTTGCATAAAAGCGAGAAACAAAGTGTTTTGCGGGTTTTTGGTGTATTATACAAGAATAGGTAACAAGCTTGCCTGCTTTGTAGTTTTAGAGCAAGGTATAATATTTATAAAAAAATCTATAGGTATTCTAGCTACAGCATATTTTACAAAAAAATGATCACACATAGTGATAAAGATTGGCAGCCACTTAACATAGAAATGACATTTTTAAGTGATAATTCAAAATTTAAGTCAGAGATCAACTTTTTTTAAACTCATGACATTGTTTTATAACCACCTTAACGATATACTTCAATATAGACATTGTCAAAGATGCATGTGTGTTATTCTAATATTCTTTATTTACTGACAATAATCATAAAATACTTAACAGTAATTACAGAAAAGGAAACTAGGTATTAACTGATAATATGCGTTACGGAAATCAAAACACCCGAAGATCCGGTCTTTAACCTGTATAATCTTCGATGTAGGCGAGGGTTAACTACATAATTTAAGAATACATAATTTTATAAAAATGCATCAAACCTGTGTCCACTGTTACAAAGAAAAACGTTTCAGAAGTCAGTTGCATGCACAACTTTTTAGAAGTTCTAAATAATATTAACACTTATTAAATTGTTTTATAACACAGACCTATCTAGGAACGGTGCTCGTTGGTCATCATTGTGATATTCTTCTTTAGTTTGTGTTCTCTTTAGTCTTTAAGTTTTGTGTGATTACTTTTTTTTATTTACTGGATTATCTATTAGCCTGAATACCATCGAATCTATTGATATTCTAACTGTAGGTAGTGCAGAAATGGTGCTAAGAGAGTTTGTGTGTATTTAAATTTATGCCTAATGAACTACTAGATACTGATGATGTTTGTAACTTGGCAACCCAATTTGGGCTCTATTATGATACCTATTTAACATCAAGAAGTTAAACAAAAAGGAAAAAAATCTTCAAGAACATTGCGCGAAAACAATGTGATAGCACAGACAGGCGATGCGGCAGGCGGATCACATGTCCGAAACAAGAAATTTCATGAGAACAAAATCCCTGACAGACATTGTAATAAAAAACCTATAGCACAATGTTTTCAACCTATCAGACTCACACTTATCTGGTCCTATTCGAACAATTATCCAACACTTTTAACCCATATTTACCTGCTGCAACCAGACCCTAATTAAATTGCTACAGTTACTCTAATTTTTCAATATAATTATATTTCCGAACTATTCGTCTGATTCGCATCTTTAAATGTCTGCGGGAATCGGCTGATTATAACATTCTCAAGATGGTTTACCTTACTTTGTGCCAGTCAGTCCTCGGATACTGTATAACCGTGTGGGGTGGAGCAGCGAAGACTTTTATTCTGAGAGCCGAGAGAGCCCAAAGAGCTGTGCTAAAGGTGATGATCGGGAAACCTTTTAGATACCCCACAGCAAAGCTCTATTCTGACTGCAAAGTTCTGACGGTACGTCAGCTGTTTGTTTTGCGATCTGTTCTCAGAGTCCATGGCGGTCTATTCCCACCTGACCCTAGCAAGCGTACATATGTTGCCCCGAGTGTACAACATAAAACCTCTTTTGCAAAACATCAATACTACGTGTTAAGTTCTCATGTATACAAAATTGTACAACAAAAACTAAATATTATAAACCTAAATAAATTCGACTTGAAAACTAAAATTAAAGACTGGCTCATTCAGCAGGACTACAATAACACTGAATCCCTATTGGAATACATCGCTTAACAATTACCGAATAACAAAACATTATTCAATTTGGAACTCGAAACACTACATATAACAATCAACACATAACACATACACTATCCAACAAAACTTACATTACACTTACGAACACACATACTTTCTCTACTCCAGACTCAAATAAACTGGGATTGAATGTTTATACCTATTTTTGTAATTAAACATGTAATAACTTTACTAACCTTAATTTACCTTTTTATTTCTATGATATATATATATTTATTTGTTAAGATAGGATTTAAACTAACATCGATAATCGAATCCTAGGGCCCAATATATATTGTACAGTTCAACTCAATCGGATCGAATTACTGTCTCCTAAGATACAGGTATTCCCTAGTTTAGGAGGCAGGATTTATTGTTTTGTTACATAGAAAATTACCTTTATTCTATTCTCTCTTCTTGTTTCTATTGTTAGTTTCTTTAAGGCATGTACCTGCAAACTTTATCTATGTACGTTTTTTGCTCAATAAAGTAATTATTATTATTATTATTATTTCATTATCCCATCATACGGCATCAGTCTACTTAAATGAAACTTTAAAGGCCTTACTAAACCTCTTGAGCTACTAGATTGTGGCACTGCCAGGTTTCAGTGCCAAGATTCTGTAAGTAGTAGACTTTTAAGCTGAAACCGTACGCTAAATCGTCAAGAAAAACATCGCGAGGAAAGTGACACATCCTAAAACCAAAGTTTCGAAGAGAAGTGATATCTACGAACCCACACTGCGCTCGCGTGGTACATTATAATGCACTCCCAATCGGTCTAATTATGCGACACTAAAACAAACTTCAGCGATCTATTGACCAATCGTACGGGAAGGTAGTGGAAACGTGCACCGCATTCACAAAGCACATAGTTCAATCATAGGTACATCTTATGCAGTTGATCACTTAGTTTCCAATATTCAATAGCGAAGGCCATGCGTGAGATTGGTATTACATTGTGTTACGGCATTTTAGTTTTAGAAAAATGCACCGTTAACAAAATCTTGACTCTACTTGACTTTCGATTGACGTAAGGTTTTTAATTTAGTACAGTTTTTTGTATTTTTCTGATATGGTGTGCTGGTTTGTGATATGCATGGATATAAATAGGTGTTTTAATTGGTGTGATATGCATTATTATCTTGTTCCCATGATTATGCTGTGTTGTTTTAAATAAAAGAATAGTCTTAGTTTTTAAAATGTAAAAAAAATCAAGTATTTTTTTTTTTAATTTAGTGCAAGTTTAAATGCTTTAATCAGTAGAACAATTTCATAAATACAGTCTTGTATTATCTTATCATAATCATTGCTCTTATTCACGAAATTTATTTAAGTCATGTGTTCTTAGTTTTAATTTACCTATAGTTAAGTATTTTTTATCTTAATCATGTCAGTCACATTATTTTATCTTTTCCTGTCATTTCTCTACTTCAATTTGGTAGTAATATAGAGGAAATTAGGTGAAAAAGCGCATCTCATAGGTCCCTAGAAAAATGTAGCAGAATTACACATAATAATTCAATTAATTCAATATTATTAAAAAGCGTGTAAAAACGAGTAACGTTAGAAAATAACGTACTATTTCTTCAATATAACGGGCACTAAGGGCAAAGCTATTTCAAATGGTAGTTAGGAATAAGTAGGTATGTACAGATTATTCAAAAATAAAACAAAAATCGGTTACAATTTTTAAAAGCTGATAAATTTAGTAAAATTCAGTTAAATAATAAAATTATTTGAAGTCCATACGTTTCATTAATCTGCTTCTATTTTTGGACATCTTTCAATCAATCCCTTTTTTTTTTAGGATGATCAGTAATTCAGTAGATATAGGTACCACCCGTCTCGTAAACTAAACTGCGGATACTAAACTGTATTACGGATTGTAACTGTGCACAACATTTGCACATGAGTTAGAAAATCAAAAATAGTCACAATATACGTTTTTACACAAACATTTACAACGCAGTGCGCCTGTTACTTTAATCATAGCAAGAAGCAACGATAGATCTATTGCTAATAAGAGACGAGTAATTTCACAAATAACCACAATGTGATTCCGGATGAAGGCAACTGCCTGGAATAAAATATTATTAACATAAACTAATATGACATTTATTTCATTCTTGCGTGGATAAATAATGCTAATCGTTTGGTGATTATGTATAGTAGAACAATCTTAATAAATGACATTCTTATTCTACTTAGAATCTAGAAACTAATAAAAGTCACTCGTATTTAATAGTTTTGTCTTTCACTAAAGTTATTGGCAGATCGTATTGTACATCTATATCGCCATGGAAGTATTGAATTGATTTACTTTTATTTCGGTTTTTTTTTTAAATTACGGAGATTTTTATTTTCATTCTAATAAGGTTGTTGTTGGGTTGCGGCTATAGACAAGTTTCTTTGTACTCGTCACAATAAGGTCGCTGCTGACAAAATTAAAGTATCTGCAAACGGACTGTAATTTCGTTACAGGAAACTGTCCAAAACGCCAGATTGGTTATTGCATAATGACAATAATTGTTCATATTATAACCTTCGTAATGAGAAACCTGTGATAATTATAATGCGCTCTAATCAAGAAAAGTCTCTTAAAGTCATATTTAATTTTTTAGAGTGTGGCTAAAATCGTAACACCACAATCCTATTTTTCAGTAGGTACATTTAACAACAATCCCACAAATGTTTATTAAAAGCGCTTCCTGCGTCATTCAAGCGCCAAAAATGTTTGTTGCACAGTAAATCATTGCCTATTATAAACATGATATTTTTTCAGTAATATTGCGTCCTTCGTCGACGATACTAATCACGTGAACTATGCACGAGTTGTTATCTACCCTCTACTGCTCATCACGTCAATCTTATGGTTGATACATAGACGGCAGCAGCAGTCCAAACTTTTCAAATTAGGCAATTTGCTACCAGGACCTGAACCTGTACCATTTTTTGGAAACGCTCTTCTTGCTTTGGGGAAGCAACCCGATCGTAAGTATTATACTTTCAATCACTCTAGGTAGATATATCCAATAAGTGACATACCGTATCTACCTTACCCGCACTGAGCCCACGTGGCAGATGACGGGTCACACCCTCTCACTGAGAGGACGCCTGTGTCCCAGGAGTGAGAACATTATAGGCTGATTATGTGTATGTTATAATATATACGACGTACCATAAATGTGATAAAACAAGGATCGTCATTTACCCGATGTCAAACCCTTACGATCGTTGAATCGAACAGGCTCGCAGACGCACTTAACGGACAGACTACCGACACGTCTACTCTCGCCTGTGGCTCTCGTAAGAATGACCACAGAACACAATTACTCCTAGCGGAGAAGAAGGTTAACTTCATACAAAAAAACTAGGGACGAATTTTAGTTTGGAAGTGCTGCCATCTTACTTTAGCCCAAGTAAACTATGTCGGCGTAGTAGGGCGGGAAATTTAAACCACTTCATGATGACTATTGTATTTTAAGTTTTAACATTTTAATACACATCCAGACCAGGAGTGCAGCCTCGAGATATTTTCCTCCTCTCGAGACCACCCTCCCGATCTGAATGTATCAGAAACGGAAAATAGAATGAATCTAGCATAGAGAAAAAACTTTGTAATAGAAAAAAATCTAACGGGCGCCGTCCATACAAATTACATTCATACAGAATGCAATGTGCGGCCGGTCATATGAAATAACAATATAACATAAATTGTAAAACGTTATCAACGTGCTAGATTCAATTCTAGTCCCTTTATTTTATCTGGGAATAGAGATTGGAAATAAAAGTATTGTTTAGCCAATATTTTATATATTACATGATAAATTTTATAAATTTCGTATCATCATCATCGCATCTGCCATGGCAGAACTGAGGTTCACAAACACTGGCCACAACAGCCACAAAATAAATAGGTTCAAGATCATTGGTTCAGAGTCAATGTCTCACGAAAAACAACAGTAATGTTAGAGTCACTATCTCACAATGCACTAATACTAACCACGATTCGCGGAACTTTGTAACACTTAAAACGGAGGAGCAGAGCTCGACTCAACTGTTATAGCACTTAATTACAAGCAAATCGATGAAATATGGAATTGTGTTTACATCGGGTGACGCCATATTGTTTAAGCGGACGCCGTGATCGGTCACGTGATTCAAGAGTGTTGCCATACAAATAAATTGAGATATTAATTTATATAGTAACATCGACCAAAATTCAGCCCTTGTAGGTATTCTAAGGGCTTCCATACAAAGTTGACACCGGCTGAGAATGACCGACGACTGACGATGTGACGAATGATAAAACGCATACACTACACCCGAAATAGACAATTTATATTTTTTATGAACCAAGTACCTAATTATATAAATAAAACATACCTACTTTGGTATCAAGATACCTTGTATGTTCAAAAATATGATCAATTGGTTATGCTAACTTAAAATTAATTTGCAAATAAATATTCTAAATTCATCATCAACAAAAAAACAGGTTGATGATGAACTTAGAATATTTATTTGCATATTATTAGAAAAGGATGCATGATTTACAAGTAAAGTAAAATGTAAAAGGAAAAATCTACATAGGTACCTAGATCAAGTATAAAAGTTGATTCATAATATCAACAAATTAAAAAATAATTAGCTTTCACTCTTAACAAAATTCACCTAAAACTTGGTTAGAATTAAACAACACGGGTTCTAAATATTCAGTAATTATTTTTTACCTAAAGCACTCATTAATATTAACTTTCGATGTCACATGTCCTTAATGTGAACAACATTTAAGTTGAACATTCGCTAGCGACATTTTGCTATTAGAATACATTTCAAAATGAACAGAACAAGTTTCTCACAAGATATAATTTAATTAAAAACTAGCCCATAGAATACAACTCAGAAACAACACAGTGCAAAAACAACAACTTTCATCGTAAATTTTTCACTAACTTTTAAAGGGGAATGTTCTTAATTCTTGCATTTATATTTCAGAATTAGTAAAAATCTGTCTAGAATATGCTGAGATATATGGTACCGTGATCAGAGGATGGCTTGGATCCAAGCTGGTCATATTCCTGTTGAATCCAGACGACATAGAGGTTATACTGAACAGTCAAGTGCACATTGACAAATCTACTGAATACAGGTTCTTCAAACCTTGGCTTGGAGAAGGATTGCTTACTAGCACAGGTAATGTTAAAATTTTGAAACTTCTAACTTGCAATGTTCCTCATAGTATAGCAGTTATTTATGTATAGGTACAGTCGAGTGACGACTTTAGTTATGTATATACATAAATATACACTGACGGACTCATAAACTGCATCAAAGTAATAGACGACTTTGAAATAAATATTTTAACCAAGTATGCAAACTTTATAAGTATACAGATTTAAATTGAAACCTCTAGATTGGTTTGTGAACTCTAAAACAGCGACTTTTTTGAAGAAAAAACAGATATTTAAGGAAAATTGGTTTAATAAAAAAAATGGTTTTAACAATAGACACAAACTTTATGCAAGGGTTTATTTATGTTGTAATAAGCTAATACACCTTACCTCCACGTGCCCTTATTACGGATTTTAATCGGTTCCGCGTAGATTTTATTAGGGTTATTAAAAGATAATTCTTCTGAAAGTGTTGTTCTTAGTGCTGCCACTGTCGTGGGTATAGGATTTCTCGCATATACAGCTCTCTTAAATTGTCCCAAACATGCTCAATGGGATTAAGATCCGGGCTGGGTGCTGGCCATCATTGTACGTATCTCAACCTCTTCGCAATATTGTCGAACTTGCGCAGCAGCGTGCGGCCGGGCATAATCCTGTATTAAAGTAAAATTTTCGTTTATGAATCCCATGTAAGGCACCACGTGATCTTCGTTATGTAGCGGTGTGCAGTCAAACACCCTCTATTACCATTTTGACTGACATGTCTATGAACACAAGTTCTGTTCGCCCGTTCATATGCCACCCCAGACCATACACGAACTACCTCCAAAAGGAATACGCTCCTCAATGCAACTTTGAGCATATCGCTCCCCACGTCGACGATAGACTCTTCTGCGACCATATGCACCATATAAACGTGTCCTACACTCGTCCGTGAACAATACGAAGGCCCATTGCTCTTCTGTTCAATTTCAGCGAGCTTGTCTGTGATTTACAAACAACTTTGGACCATTTGCTGGTCTAAATCAAATCAAAGCATTTATTTCAAATAAACCAGTTACAGGCACTTTTGAATTGTCAGAAGGTCGGTCAGTCAATAAAATGAAGCTAGTCGCCCATTCCAAAGAGTAGGTACCTATGGAGTAGAACGAACAAGAAACTCCATGGACACTCTTTTAAATTTTCAAGCTATTGTTACAAATATCTGATTTCATCATTCATGTTGAAATAAACCGTGTGAGAACGATACAGAAATATATTGTACGCTGAGAGCGTCCATTATGGAAAACACACCAAAATCAATTCAGAAATTAAAATACGCCGTGGCAGCTAAGAGATGACCAGTCCCCTCTGACGGCGTCCGTACACGAACATGACGTATGGATCAGCATCATTCAGCTCAACCATATTGAAGGGAACCTAATGGCCCAACACACACGCCACCACCAGCGAGACATTTGAGTGAGCATGATATACTCTCAACAGCCAGAGCTCAATCAAGTCAATAAAAATGGCTAACCCAACAAAAAGATGCCTTACAGCACATTCGTACATTGTACTCGCACGTGTGCCATGCAATTATACAATACTAAGAAATTGAATCTACACAATGCTAAGATAGTTTTGTCCAAGGTTCAGCAGCTCCAACAGTGTTCCAGAATACTAAGTTTAGCTCTTGTGTAGCTGTACAAGTGCCGAACACCTCTGTCAGCGATGCAATTCCGTAACGTACAATATGCTTGGCCACATAGTGTGTAATACAGGCTTTGAATTAATAAAATAAACAATTACATATTAAAACTACAAGAGGAAAAATCAAAAAACAATCAGTGTATAGAAATCGGACGTAGCTCAAGCCCAAGCCATTTTGTCCTCAATATAATCCTTAACACTATAAAATGCTTTCTGACACAACTTACGTTTAATGAAGAATTTGAATTTATTCAGGCTCAGATCTTGGACCACCTCTGGAAGTCCATTGTAAAAATGTATACATTGGCATCTGAAAGAGCCACCTATTTTCTTGAGCCTTGTTGTAGGTAGAATAAATGTGTGCCTGTTCCTAGTATTTATGTTATGGACATCACTGTATTTTTTAAACAATTTTATTTACGCTATGGAAACAGCCAAAGTACACTAAACGGTCCGTCTCAATATCAGTCAAATTACGAATTCTTCTAACTGCGTATGCCGCAGAACTTAGTTTTTTTGACAATTTTTTTATACGTGGACCCCATTTAAGCTTAGCATCCAGAGTTATACCCAAGAATACTGTGCTGTCTTCAGATTTCAATTCTTCGCCCTTCATCAACACTTTAGTTTCCACCTGCCTAACGTGAGGTAAAGTAAACTTGTTTTGGGTTTTTTCTGGTTTAAGAGTAAATTATTAACATTAAACCAATGGACTACTTTGGAGATCGTGCTATTTACATCGTCAGTAACCTGCTGCTGACGTTTAAGTTTAAATAAAAGTGAAGTGTCATCTGCAAACAACCCTATATCACGGTTATCCTTTATTAGGTACCGCAGGTCATTGATGTAAATAAGAAACAAAAAAGGACCAAGAATTGACCCCTGTGGGACTCCCATTGTTACTAAAGATCCGGAAGATCTTTTTTCCATTAACGTCAAAGCTTTGAATCCTACCACTCAAGTAAGATGTAATAAGATCCAGTGCAGAGTTCCGGATCCCGTAGTGGCGGAGTTTCCTGATTAACGTATCGTGAAGAACGCAATCGAATGCCTTAGACAAATCACAAAAGATGCTCAAGACATCGCATTTATCCTCCCATGCGTTATAGATATGTCCTAGAAGTTCAACACCGGCATCAGTAGTTGAACGACCCCTTGTAAAACCGAACTGTTTGCTATGTAATAATTTATGTTTATTAAAAAAAAATAGCATTTGGTTTAAAATTAATTTCTCAAAAATTTTAATAATGTAGGTAGTACAGAAATAGGTCCATAATTTGTGGGGTCTGATGTTACTACCTGATTTAAACAAAGGTATTATTTTACTATTTTTAATGAGATCAGGAAACTCTCCACAGTCAATACAAGCATTAAAGATAACAGCTAGAGTGGGTGCCACAATATCAATAATAGACTTAGCAACTTCCACCGAATGACCCCATAGGTTAGCAGTCTTTTTTACATTTAGAGTGTGAAAGATGTTAATTATATCTCTACTGATAACATGTTCAAAATGAAACTCCGAATCACAAACATTAACATTTAGTAGTTGAAACATGAATATCCGAAAAGAAATTTTCAAATGCCTCAGGGAGTTGAGATTCTGATTTTATTATGTTGTCATTAATAGACAGGATATAGTCAGTATTTCTATCACTGGACCTTCCCGTTTCACTATTAATAATTTTCCAAATCGTTTTAATTACATTGCCACTGTTTTTTATCTTTGAACTCAAGTAACGTGACTTGGCAATGTAACAAATTTGTTTAAATAATTTTGAATATTTTCTAACATACAAATTGAATTCAACAGTGTTAATATTAATCCTCTCATTGTACAGTTCATAAAGTCGAGTTCTACTTTTATGAATAGCGATGGTAGCCCAATCAGAGAAAGATGCATTACTATTAACAGAGATAGTCTTGGGAACAAAGGTGGAATCAAATAGCTTACAGTACATATTTAAAAAAATTGTTATAGAGATGATTAGAATCAGCATTAACAGCACTGGATAAGACTGGCAATTTATTGATGAGATTAAATCTAAAAACTTCCAAGCGGCTTACAGTTTTGGGGTTAACAGTGATATCCTTTTTGGCCACTTTTTTACTATGGTTTGGAATAGTAATCCTTTGTCCGCAGTGATCAGAATCAAGTAAATTTACAACTTCTTTGTGGCTTGGTATTATGTTTGTAAAAATATTATCTGGGCACGTAGCACACGTAGGTGATATTCTAGTGGGCTCCAAAAATAGTTTATAATATAAAATAGACTTATAATTTTATTACAATAACCAGAGCTCTCTAATAAATTAACATTAAAATTTAAAAGGGGTGTGATATGCGCCTTTAACCTTCTTCTTATTGTCCTTGCACTCACATTTACTCCACGCACTTCATTAAGCTCTGTATTGATGTTTACTGACGTCAGGAAACCATTTCGCAGGGAAGTTGTAACAATAAATCGGTCATCACGACCGGTGGTTGCTCGAGTCCTGCCTGTACCACGTCTGCTTCTGTAAGAACCTGTCTCCACAAACCTGTTGAATAAATAAACTTATAAAGTAGATTCGATTATAAAAGTTTAAGTTTAAGCTATGCCACAGTGGCGCTAGCAGTCTAGATATGTAGACTCTTTTATAATATTTGAATTTATGATCTCTCTGATTGACGGCGTTGTCTTGGTAACTTGTGTGCCGTGAAAATAATAAAAGTTTTACTTTTATTAAAGAAATCTAACACGTTTTTTTTTATTAAATTACTGCCTAATTCCTGTATATTCTAGAAACCGTAGACTGATTTAAATTTAAATTTCTACCAATCGTTTGTTGATCGAAGCCCTCCCGCACCAGTGCTACAATTTGAACCGCTTGTTCGGACGAAGTATCCATATTATGGTTCAAAAACTCCCGATGAGTTAAAAAAACTAACCCAACAGTTCTGCTGGTAACAATAATTAAATTGACAAAAGAATAAAAAATCAATGCGAATCAATTTAATGCTGTACATTAAATAACACGCAAATCTGATACTACGAGTCAATTTTCTTTTCCCGGCAATATTCATTTGGTTTCCTACAATTCTATTTTTAAATTTTGTTTTTTTTAAGATTAAGAGTCAGTCTCTCCATATTTATATAATTTAATCTAAAAACATTGGGTACTTATTTTAAAAAAATAATTTCAAAGTAATCCTGAAATTTGATGCAGTTTATGAGTCCGTCAGTGTATATGTAGGTAAATATACACACATCAACAATTTCTAGGGATATTTAATGAAAGACTTCTTCAAGACCTAAAAACTAAAAATTTGATGCATAAAATATTTTCTTCTGCACCACCTCTTTCGAAATTCAAAAAAATAAAACTCATTTTGAACTCACTAAAGAATATCGATTACTTATTCGAATTTGGCGGTCAAAAAGTTAGTTCATGTTACAATAATAGTGAAGCTCTAAAAAATTAAAAGCGATCACACACTTTCTTTATTCAAATTGAAACGTGTAACATTTGTTACATCTTTGTAATATTATGTCATAACATTTATTCTTAAGTCATTTGGCAAGGGAAGAACAGATTAGAGCTGTAAGGATGTTGAAAGCTGGCGCTTTCGGTGGCGAAACGCTGCACACTGGCTAAAATGTAATCTCTAAGTTACGGTCACATTATCGTGCTACATGCGGTGTTGCTGAACAGCATTTAGGCAAAACTTGCACCATCACTCATAAACAGGACCGTTTTCTTCAAAATAACGTTAGAAAACCTCAATAGTACGGCTATGCAAATAGTTCAAAGGCTACATACGCATGCATCTGACCACCAGTTGTTAGTTATTGACCTAACTGTAAGAAGAAGATTACATGAAGCTGGTCTTCTTTCTCGCAGAACACTTCGGGTGAGGAGTTCCAACTCATGCACGATAATGGCCGTGCCCATACGGCTGAGTTGATATCAACTGTGAACTGGGAACATGAAGTCAGGGTTATGAACTGGCCTGCTCAGTCTCCCGACATGTATATTCCATGTCCCATTAAACACGAATGTGGCATGTTATTACGAAGAACTATGGTCAATTTTTCTCCAATTCTGATAACAGAGGAACAACTTTCTTGCACTTAAAAATAGCACGGGACCTTATACCGCAGCTCGATTTAAATTTGAGCATGAATAAGCAATGCCGAACTACAATTAATTTTAGGGGAGGAAATACTGAAGACTAAATTTAATTAAATTATTTTCTTAATTTTTTAAAATTGCATAATTCCCTATATCGTACAAAGTAAAAATTATACCCAAAAACGAAATTAAAAATCTTTAATGCATCTTTTCTTATATATTGCGAGAATAAACCATAAAATAAGCTTGAATTTCATATATGTACAGTCAAGACCAAAAGTCGAGTTGCAATCTCACAAAACTATGGTCAAGCAATACTAGTTGTAGTTACGACCTTCTTCTATAATAAAGTTTGATACACACTCATACACTTGCTGCCCGCTTATGATTGTTAGGTACTACTTACTAATTTCAACGTCTACAGTAAGTGTTTCAATGGCCTAACGGTTTTCGCCTTGATAGGCGTTCAAGGTGGTTCGAGTTCAAATCTAATAACTTGCAAAAATATTTTTAAATGTTTATTGGTGAGTTATGAATGCTGACAACAAAAATATCTAAAAATACCGATCTGCAACTTAAAGATGATACTTTCTTTTAAGATTTTTTCTATATTAGAGTCATTATAAAAAGATGACGGTAGACTTAAAAGAATCTGAATCACTACTTCACAAAAAATATTCCGCTACCTACAATAACTATTATTAGCTACAATAACTCAAATAATATTACTTAGCTGTTGTTGGTTGGTGAACATATAGTTACCAGTTTGTGTTATTAGTTTTACTTTTTAATCAATATGAAACCGGCTTTTGTGTAAGTTATTTTTATTATTATTTATGTAAGGTGCAAACCAATCGCTTGTAGCAAGTGTGTAATAAAATTGTTATTGTTTTAGAGAAATAGTGTAAACCGTTGGAGGTCAAGGTCAAGAGGTTGGAAGACGAAGGTAGCTGTCGAGACAATGAAACGAAACGGCAATATTTATCGTTGAATAAACTTTTAAATCGTGCGAAGAAGATAGGTTGCATTTGTGGTTTAAAAATAAATTGGCGAGGCTGGTGGAGTCTTATCGAGCTAAACAAAAAAAAAAACGATTTATAACAAAAACAGTGCAGAAGTGTCCTACAGAGTGTTTTAAATATATACCAATAAATATCTAAATAACGGACTCTAAACCATCTCTAAAGTAATTTAGCTAAGTGACAGTAATATGTTCGGTTGGCTTAATGGCTAACAGATGTCGCCTTTTGCAATTTCAATACAAATTACTTTTGGTAAATTATAAAAACAATAATTTCGGAATTCGATAAGAAATAAGTTCGTTTACTTTTGAACTAAGAAAGCGCTTGAAGATTATAATCTCATGCCATCAAACTCCGAAAAAAGTCACTACAGGATGGCAGCATTAGTACCATGCTATACACGCAAAAAAATTATAAATGTAATAAGCACTATTATGTGTTCTAAGTATAGATTATTTTATGATTGCAATAATATTCAGGTTAAGCTTCAATCCTCTTTTCTTTAAGAAAATGAATAATTAAGCTATAACCTCTTATAATATACGTATAATATTATAATTTTCATATCTAACAATCAAAAATGTTTTTTGTATTTTTTACCATAACAATATCATAAGTTTGTCAAGGATTACTTGCCCGCGGCGGTGTTTCCGTCGGACTACAATTTGAGTGTCTTCAAGGCTAGAGTGAATAGGCTCTTAATAAACTGGTGCGCTTTACCATCAACGATTGCGTCACTGCTTACCATCAGGCAGGATTGCGGTCAAGCGCTGGTTTATAATATTTAAAAAAAGAAAAAAATATATAAAATATTACAATGCTGCCGTTTCAACGTTTGTTTCATTTGTTAGTATAAGTATATCTATACCGAATAATATATAACTTTATAATATATTGCATTATGATATGCTTATTGTTTTATTTTTATATATTTTTTATTATATTACCCCTATAGTAAACTAAAACATATAATAAAACCCTTTTTTTGGAAAAATATTCAATAAATTTTCCTATTTGTTTAAATATTATTACATTTTTACTTTAAAATACAAATCAATTATCATAATTTTAAATTATATGAAACAACAAAAAGAGTTGCCTATAATAAGGATCGAACCCACAATCGCTCGCTTTTGATAGCACCATTGTTAAGTGCGGCCGCTAACTCAATTTCAAATGAAGTAACGAAATTTTGCATTACTTTAAAGAATGACGAAGACTGCGATAAAAAAATTATGCGGTAGTGTGCGTGGCCGGTTTAGCGCAGGCGACAGTAGTCTTTAAGGTGGGAATGGACTTCTACAGCTGATAGTACAAATGTTTGAACAAACTATTTACAGAATTTGTTAAAAAATTAAATATCAATATGCCTTATTGATGTAGGTATACAATATGTAAAGAAAACCCTATCCGATCCGTGAAGGTATTGTTAGGTATCGATAACTGATTCTACTAATGCCTACAAAGGAGAGCTAAACTTAAAAAGAAACCCCTAACAATAAATATTATTTTGCAAAAGGAGATAACTTAATACATGTGCGGTAGGCAATACATGTGCAGGCGAAGAGGGGCAGGGCTCGCGGCACGCGGTCGCATCGCTCATAATAATACCGTCGAAAATGGTGTTGTCACTTTAAAAAAAAGTACCAAAGTTTGGGAAAGTTGGAATTAATTCGTGGGAAAAAAATTATGTTAGAATTCATTAGTATTGTTACTAGGTACGATGATTATGTAAAATTTCATATTTTATTTGGCCATATGTTTACCTAACTTATATTATCCTTATGGGTCGAACGGGGTTTTCTTTACATTTAGTACATACACATGATAAGAAGCTTGAACAGGAAAAGATTAATCATAGAAATCGAGGCAATGCATCAGAATCTCGTGAATGTGCATGAAGGAAATTGAAGAGTTTTTTAAGATACGAGGGATTGGTAGAATTGAACAAAATACTATATAGAGCTGAAACACGACAGACCCATAGAGATGCCTATAGACTCTTCTAGATCGATAGAATGTGCCTGTTTTTTATACATATTAGCCCTTCATACAAATTTCAATTAAATAAAGGATTATGCTACTAAGTATTGTACATATGGCAGTTCAGAGATAATAGCTAATAAGTTTGTGATTAAAATATCATTTCCAACAGGTTCAAAATGGCGTTTCCACCGGAAAATAATAGCTCCAACATTCCACATAAACATATTAAAGTCATTTATAGGAGTGTTCAACCAAAATAGCAGAAAGATCGTTGAGAAAATGCGCTCAGAGACGGGCAAAATATTCGATGTTCACGACTACATGGGTACAGCGACTGTCGACATCTTGCTAGGTAATCCGATATACTTAATGATATGTCTTTGTATTCAAACGGTAGTTATAATTATTATAAATACTCTAGCACCGTATCCTGTTTAAGGAACAATATTTACCTTACCAACTTTTACCTAAGAAGTAAAGTATTAAATTGCCATGGTGATGATGTGATCAAAGGTTCATGAGTTATACAAAGACGCAGTCTTTGTATAACTCATGAACCATTGTTTTCAATCAATTAATATTCAATAAACATCGTCCGAGGGTTATAACAATCCACTATGCCTAGCGTGTGTGGACTATGAAAAGGCCTTCGATTCGATTGAGACTTGGGCGGTGCTACAGTCTCTCCAGTGGTGACAAAGTGACTATCGATACAAAGAGGTGATAAAGTGTTTGTACAACAAAGCCACCATCTCAGTCCGCCTCCAGGATCAGTACTCTACACCGATCCAACTGCAGCGTGGAGTGAGACAAGGACATGTCATATCTCCCAAATTGTTCACTGCTGCGTTGGAAGATGTCTTCAAGCTCCTGGACTGGAAAAGACTTGGCTTCAACATAAACGGCGAGTACATCACTATCCTCCGTTTTGCAGGTGATATCTTGGTCATGACGGAGACCCTGGAAGACTTGGGCAAATTGCTCAATGACCTCAGCAGAGCTTCCCAACAAGTGGGTTTAAAGATGAACATGGATAAGGCGAAGATCACGTCGAACTCCCATGTCGCACCCACTTCAGTTCTAGTTGGTTGCTCTGTACTCAAAGTTGTTGACGAGTATACTAGGACAAAATGTCCAAAAACTTAGGTCCAACTACATAGGTCCAAGTTCGAGAAAGAGGTGTCTCGTCGAATCCAGCTCGGCTGGGCAGCATTAGCGGGAACCTACGTTACATCTTCCCGTCGTCCAAGATACCACAGTGACTGAAAAGTTTTGACCAGTGTGTTGCCAGTGCTGACATACGGAACTGAAACGTGATCGCTCACAATGGGCCTCATACGAAGGCTCAAAGTCACACAAAGGGCGATGGAAAGAGCTATGCTTGGAGTTTCTCTGCGTGATCGAATCAGAATAGAGGAGATCCGCAGAGGAACCAAAGTCAACGACATAGCTCTTCGAGTCCCTAAAATTAAGTGGCAGTTGGTGGGGCATATTGCTCGTAGAACCGATGGCTGATGGAGCAGTAAGGCTCTGAAGTGACGGCCACGTACTGGAAGATGCAGCGCAGGGAGGCCCCCAACAAGACCGATGACCTGATGAAGATCGCGAGAATCCCATGGATGCAGGCAGCACAAGTCTGGTCATTGTGGTCAGCCTTGGGGAGGCCTTTGTCCAGCAATGGACTTCTATGGACTGAGAAGTGGAAGAAAAAACATCGTTGAAGCCATTTGTTGCTTGTAATATATTGTTTCTATTTGTTTTTGGTTTTATTTAGGTTATGGTGAGAAATAAACACTTTTTATTTATTTATCATCATTACTGTATCGGCACGGCCATTTGTTACTACTAATTGAAACTAAACCAGTAAACTTTTCAGAAACTGTAATGGGCATAACAAGAAAAACTCAAGATGAATCTGGATTTGATTACGCTATGGCTGTCATGAAGTAAGTTCCTACACCATCAATATTCTTCTGCATGAGCCAAATTACTTTAAAATTTACTTAATACTTAATTTTGTTCGTTTATATCAATGTTTCCAGAATGTGTGACATAGTCCATCAAAGACATTATAAGTTCTGGTTAAGATTTGATGCCATTTTCAATTTTACGTCATTTTTCCAAAAACAGAAAGAACTTCTGAGTATTATCCATGGACTAACTAATAAGGTAAATACAATATTGTTCTACTTGAATAGATCGTGCATATTTGAAGATAATTTAAACTGATGAAGTTGAATTGGATAAATTAGTTTTTATTATGAAAGCCAAATTGTTTATAATCTTCCACGCAATCTCAATCACCAGGTTAAGATTGGGTTAAAAAATCGGCAATCATTAAAGTTTATTATATATTTTATGTGATGTATATTTTGCAAGATGTTAATATCTGCATACAAGTATTATTATTATGCTGTTAGACACACTAGCCAATAATTCGTTGATAGGTGTATATCAAATAGCTTGAAGATATTTAACCTGCAGCCTAATCGGCGAACACGGATCGTTTGGACCGCAGTTGATATAATTTAAGTGTAAAATAAAATCAACTGCGGTTCAAACGATCCTAACTAGTCGCAATCATTTGATAAAAATATGTTCGCCGATTAGGCTTCTGGCCATTCTTGAAGCAGTTCAATGTGGGACCATCACAACGAAGCCTATTCCAAGATGTTACAAATCGGTTAGACAGACAAGGATTTCACCAAAGGCGATTTATCCCATAACTTAGATAAGTACCCATGTAAATTTTTGTTGGCATTCATAGTGTAAGGGTCCGGGAGGCTGTGTACCTCACAGTTTTCTGCAAGTTTTATGTGCGCCTCAGTGAAACTACTCTGTACATGAGCCAAGGTCTTTGCGCCGCTGTTCGTAAGGTGCGATTCATCTTGGTTTGCGCTTCTCTGTACATTAGTAAAATAATAGAATAAATGTATTAAACTTTCAGGTAATAAAAAGAAAGAAACATATATACTTGGAAAACAAAGCTAAAGGTTTCATTCCACCTACATTAGCCGAGTTAACAGGAAATACTGACGATGGTAGTGTACTAGGTACTGATAAAGAAAATGAAACTCTTTCTGATGAGATGTATAAAGGGTACCAAGACGACTTGGATTACAATGATCGAAATGATATTGGTTAGTAGGAAATACATTCTTCTTTTTTTTTTTTTTGGAGGTGCAAAATCCGTCAGAAAATGCATATCCATCGCCCTGGGGTAGGAGGTCTGTCAGACATCATCACCATCCCAGCGTTAATCCCAGTCGCATCCGAAGCCTTTTCAGCTTTGGAGTCTGGGGTCCGCTTTACCAGTCCAACTGCTGATATGGCTAAACTTCGACATTTTCCGTGAAGCGACTGCCGTCTGACCTCCACAACCCGAAGGCGACATCGAAGCATTGCAGTTAGACCAATTGTTGGACTTTTGAGGGCTCCAACAACCCGTAACGACTGCCACTAGATGTTCGTATGGCAACCGGGACCAACGGCTTAACGTGCTTTCCGAGGCACGACCAGACCAGTGCAAATATTCATATTCATGCATACAAATATTTACACTGTGCGGGGATCGAACCCGCGCCACCTTGCGCAGCGGCCGCGTCCGCTACCGCTACGCCACGGAGGTCTGTCAGACACTTACTGACTAAATACCACCCCGGTGTGCCATCTCATATCTACGCCGTGGATCACGGGAATAGACGATACTTTCGAAACTCCTCCTGGTGCTGCACTACCGCTACTGCCAGTCCGTCAGTACCCGCTGAATCGCCTAGATCGTGATGAAGCTGCGTGCTGTATCGATATTTCGTTACCTCACAGATCTGCATACGATACTGTTCGAACTGACACGACATCGGCCGCTCGCCCCGCGGCCTCGCTATTAATATGGTATATCGTAGGTGCTAGTTGATAACAGACTAGTCACTAAAATACATAATAATTATTGAAATTATCAGATACACTTTTTTATCTAGGAAATGATGACCTTGGTTAGCTGTTAAATCTATGCTTAATGAGATGCGGTATAGAAACCCTGGCCCTGGTTTAGAGGCAAGTGAAGGAACACGGGTGGGTTTTAGTCAATAAAAGTCTGACACGCCCTTCCGCTCCGCCCAGACCGGGAAAGGTCATTTGATGATTTCCCACCACAAACAAAAAAAAAGATATGTTATAGTAACGTGTGGCATATTAATATAACAAACATATTTTCCCCAAAGGTGAGAAGAAACGACTTGCTTTCTTGGATCTCATGACCGAGTCCGCGCAGAACGGGACCCATCAGTTAACTGACCACGAAATTAAAGAACAGGTGGATACCATTATGTTTGAGGTAAGATTTAAAATTGTTTTTTAGATATATAGTTAGATACTAACTACCTAATTATGTTTAGGATACATTTAAATGTTTTTATCTTCAATGCTAACTTACAGTGGTCTACCAGAAAGAACTTTTGGAAAGAGTTGGAATGATGAGAAGAAGTACAGTGGGGGCCCTGTCTCACTGTGCTCCTAGTACTATGATCTACCGTCAGCTGTGTGCGCTCGGTAACCACACTCCAACAATTTCTAAATGTATTTGGGAAAAAATGTAAGACAGTGTAAAAATTATTGGAATCGATTCAGTTCGAGCAGTCTCTGAACAAACTGTATCCAGGTTTAGTATACAGTAAAAATAACGTTGTATAGGAATTTTAAAAATAAATATTCCAATTGTCATCGAAATATCAAATTTATTACTTTTTCAACACGACGATATATGATAAAACATACATACGTAATCAGATTATTTGACAGCCTCCGTGGCGTAGCGGTAGCGGACGCGGCCGCTGCTCAAGGTGGCGCGGGTTCGATCCCCGCACAGTGCAAGTATATGTATGCATGAATATGAATATTTGCACTGGTCTGGTCGTGTCTCGGAAAGCACGTTAAGCCGTTGGTCCTGATTGCCCTACGAACATCTAGTGGCAATCGTTACGGGTTGTTGGAGCCCTCAAAAATCCAACAATTGGTCTAACTGCAATGCTTCGATGTCTCCTTCGGGTTGTGAAGGTCAGACGGCAGTCGCTTCACGAAAAATGTCGAAGTTTAGCCATATCAGCAGTTGGACTGGTAAAGCGGACCCCAGACTCCAAAGCTGAAAAAAGGCTTCCGATACAACTGGGATTAACGCTGGGATGATGATGACGTCATGAGATTATAATTTTCCCACTCCTGGGACACAGGCTTCCTCTCAGTGAGAGGAAGTGGGCCGTACACCTACCAAACAATACTGAGCCCGCGTGGTAGATAGGCGGGCTCAGTGTTGTTTGGTAGGTGTCACATATCTTTGAAGTTTAGCGCTATAATAGTTAGTAGTTTCCCTTCGCCGTTTTTGAGAGAAATGGCAATAAAATAATTTTACAGAAAGTAAAGAGCCTGATGGGGTTCGAAACTTCGAACCTACGACCTACAACCTGTAAGTCGCGGACCGATACTACTAGGCCACCACTGCTCTTATAATATAACAAGCTAAATTCAATTAAAATATTTCAGGGTCATGACACCACTGCAGCTGCCTCCAGCTTTGTTCTCTGTCTTCTGGGTGTCTACAAGGATATCCAAGCAAAAGTTTACAATGAGCTATATGAGATCTTCGGCGATTCTGACAGACCAGCCACTTATGCTGATACTCACGAAATGAAATACCTCGAGAGGGTCATTCTTGAAACATTGAGGTTGTACCCGCCTGTACCTGCCATTGCAAGGAAGCTTAATCGGGATGTTAAAATTGGTAGGTCTCAATTTAATGAAGATGGTTCCATAATACATCTATACTAATATATAAAGCTGAAGAGTTTGTTTGTTTGAACGCGCTAGTCTCAGGAATTACTGGTCCGATTTGAAAAAATATTTTTGAGTTGGATAACCCATTAATCCAGGAAGGCTTTAGGCTATATAACATCACGCTGCGATCAATAAACAGGTGAAACTGCGCGATGCAGCTAGTTTTAAAATACAACCTTACATGTTTACTGAATTTAATACATACTTGATAGCACATACTTGAAGCACATACTTGAAGCACAGCGGCCTGGTCGTTGTTACGATGCTTCGAGGAAGCTTTTATCTACGCTATTTGCGTTTTTAGTCATTCATATTA
Source organism: Sesamia nonagrioides (assembly GCA_017933935.1). NCBI lineage: Eukaryota > Metazoa > Arthropoda > Insecta > Lepidoptera > Noctuidae > Sesamia > Sesamia nonagrioides. Next base: position 466,681 of record JADWQK010000049.1, read on the forward strand.
TTTAAATTACATTGAAAATTTATTTCGATATTTCTTACCCAGAGACCGACAAATCGATTCATCCCTATTTTATTTTCAGCAACGAAGGGTTACGTTCTCCCCGCTGGCGCCACCGTCGTCATCGGAATCTATAAGATCAACCGCAGTCCCAACTACTACAAAGACCCTGAGACCTTCAACCCTGACAACTTCTTACCTGAGAATAGTACTAACAGGCACTTCTATAGTTACATTCCGTTCAGTGCTGGACCCAGGAGCTGTGTCGGTTAGTATCTATTCACATTCTAATTTGTTTATTATTGATATTATTTTACTGTTATTCCTTATTCTTCGTGTCTTCGCCACATGTTTCATCAAAATTTCTTATAACTTAAGTTTTCGGAAACAAGAACTGGCGGAATCTGAGTGTACGACTGATCCTTAACTTTTTCTAACCCTGCGGGTATTATAGGCGTGACATTCTCTCATTACTTTGTTTCATTACACCTGAATACCAGTTTTTATATGGAGTTACTGCCTATTTGACCTCCACGATCCTGTTACTGGGTAATACGATATCCTTTGGCAAGACTGGTGATACATTTTCGGGCTTCTGACAACTCGTAACGACTCTCAAAGATCTACGAATAATACGATAGTGATAGGAGGAACGGCCCCCTAATCGGCGAACACATTTTTGTCAAATAATTGCGACTAGTTGGGATCGTTCGGCCCGCCCATTGGTCCGTTCGGTCCATACGATCCCAACTAGTCGCAATCATTAGCCAAAAATTTGTTCGCCGATTAGGGGGCGGGTCCCGGCTATTATTCGTAGATCACCGTTGCTTAACGTATTTTCTCAAACACGGAGGGGTCTCGGGATGTAAAAATGGTCACCCATCCATAAACTAACAGCGGCAAGAGCAGCTTAACCTGATTGACCAATCAGTGCGGCTATTATTATTAATTCATGAGCCCCTTTTCTCTCATTGTTTGTCAATAACATTAAAATCACAAATAATTGAAATTATATGTATTACAAATTATTTCTTCAGGACGCAAGTACGCCTTACTGAAGCTCAAGATTTTACTTTCAACAATTTTGAGGAACTACGAGTGTTCATCCACTGTACCTGAGAAGGAATTCAAATTACTTGGCGACATTATTCTGAAGAGATCAGATGGATTTAAACTTACTATTGAACCTAGAACGAGAGTACCAATAAACGTAGTTTCAATTTAGTTAAATTTAAAAATGATGCTGCTCCATAAAATGTTTAGGATTTAGTTTTGAGTTTTATAAGCATTATCATATGAAATTGTGATGATAATAAAATTATGATTTACATATTTGATAATGATATGTAATTTATTCCTCTCTTGGATCAGTTGTAAGGTTATTTCATTAAATAGATACTTTACCTACTATTTTTACTTCACTTATACCCTTCCTCTCTTTGGTCATGAGATTTCCAGTAGCCCAGGTCAATACAATATTATTTAAGCTACCAAACTCGGTTCTTGTTTAAGTATAGTAAAATGACTGAAAATCTCCTAAGCTTTCCAATTACGATATCTCTTTGAGCCTTTTTGTAGAACCTAAATACATATGTAATTATTAATAGTATTATCTGTATTATCAATAGTAATTATTCCATATTGGCAAGTACATAGATACATGTTACAAAAGGCTTAAAGCTAAGTGAAAATATGGACTCTATAAAGACAAGACAGATATTCGTCCCTGGTACCATGGAATACTATTTTCAAATTATTCCGCTTCACTGTTTATTTATAAAAACGACATAAAAATTCTAATTAGTATAGTGCGAATTTTTCGCACGGGTCAGCTAGTCAAATTAAAAAAAAATTGTTTAATAAAATATACTAATGTGGGTATCAGGAAAAAGGGATGTACCTACACAATATTTATTGCTATTGCTATATTTATGCAAATATATATTGCAGTATTTATTTTTGTGTTGCAAGTTGTAGAAAAAACTATATTTTATTCCTATACTAGCTTTCCGGCCGCGGCTTCGCCCGCGTGGAGTTCGGTTATATGGCGCTTTTTAGATTTCCCTCGGGAATATCAAATTTTCCGGGATAAAAGGTAGCCTATGTTCTTTCTCAGGGTCTAAAGATTGTCAAAACATGATATCACCAACGAATATACCTATCATCATCAGCTTATGTATATACATACACTCTCAAAGATAGCACTTGGCCGAGTTTTAATCGTCATAAAAAGGCAGACCAGTTCGTCTTGATGGATAAAGTGAGTTATGAATTACTACTAACTTTAAGTAAAAAATTCAAAAAAAAATAAAGTGTCGTTATGCATGAACCTAACGTTTCATGCATAACGTTTGAAATTCCCCTAGCTTAGGGACTGCGCTTGCATATAGGGTATTTCAAACGTTAGCCATAATAAATGATATTTTATTTATTTTAATTAGGTATGTGCGTGCTTTAAATTTTTTAAAATCGATTTCGAATCTATTTTTCATTTTTTTAAGATTTTGAATGGAACAGCGATAACTCAACCAGAGTTCATTCACCCTAGCTCAAAAATTAATAATATTTGTTTGAAATGACTACATTTTTTTTTCTCAAACCTTTAAAATTTGTGTAATTTTTTAAAATTAGTTAGATGAAGTGGACTGTCGTTGCAAAAACGATTAAAATTACAAGGTGTAAAAATAACAAAGCATTATTGCATTGTTTGCACAAGCAAAAGAAACACATCTTTTAAAACATTTGTGTGTTTGTACGACGACGATAAAAACAAATGACCAAACAAATCTCAAATGACGTCATTTCGTTGAAGCTTTGTTACATACAAACATGCACATTATACACTTAGTTCGCTAATTAACATGACTGGCTACGTAAACTATGAACATGATACGGCTGGTTATATCAACAACGGTAACTTCATTATTATAAATACATTCCGCTCTTATCTAAGTACATTCGATTAATCTTCAATTAATTAATATATATAAATATACACTTTAGTTATCACCCCCATTATAACAAACTTTAGGATCTTGCTTAACAGTGCCGCCAATTACTTATGTTTAATGCATTTCTCTGATCTTTTAAAAACATGTTTTCCTACTAATGATGTACGATTTTGAAATTAAGGGGCTCCTAATGCAGACTTTTTCAATTTATTGAATCTTTTCGGACATTCGGTCAAAGTAACTAAGCAAGGCTACGCCAACCAGGATTGCCGCCATGGAATCTGGAGGCCAAAGCTCACATATGAAAATGGGGAGAGGAGGGTAAGCGCCAGGGCATACCTCCGCTGCCGCGAGAAATCCGGGTACCGCGGACAGAGCTCCGGCAGGATCTCGTGGTGACATGGAGAGTGCGATTGTCGCAACCCAATGCTAAGCACGCCATAATAGCGGCGGTAAGTCCCCTCTTTGAGGACTGGCTAGTGAGGCGCCACGGCGCCCTCACCTTCCGCCTGACGCAGGCCCTCACCGGACACGACTGTTTCCGAAGGTTCCTGTTATGGTTAAAACGGAAGGAACGCAAGGGTGTCACTTCTGTGGGGATCGCCCTGAGCACACGGTGGAGCATACGGTGAAGGTCTGCCCGGCTTGGATAGAGCACTGCCATGTCGTCGTGGCGGCGATCGGCGGCGCCCGGACCTGGTCTAGGCCATGGTACGGAGCGAGAGTGCATGGTAGGGCGTCACTTCCTTCTGTGAAACGAACTTCTACATGCCACATCGAACTCCCGGCCACCGTAGGCGCGGACTTGCGAGCGGCGAGCTGCCCACTGCTGCGGTAAAGGACCAGGCTCGGGTCAACGGCGCGTTGTGTTCCACACGCGCCTCAAAGACATGTTAGCACATCGTGACGGGGTCACGAAGACCGATGCCTCCTGGGTCAGGGTTGCGGGTTGGTTAGAAAAGTAACCGTGGCCCTGGCGTACTGCGAAGTGAAGGAATACGGGTGGGTTTTAGTCCGTCTGACACGCCCTTCCGTAACGCCCAGACTGGGAGAGATCATTTGATGAATTCCCATCCACAACAAAAAAAAAGGCTACGACGACCAAAGGAGTGAGTTATGTTAAAACGATATCCAATCATGCACGCTACTATCAAATTGGTCTCAGTTACTTGCCAATTTCAGCAAAATCTTCAACCGGTGCGTCCTACCCGTCATGACTTACGAAGCCTAGACGCGGATACTAACAGTCAGACTAGTCCGTAAGTTAAAAGCCGCTCAGCGAGCTTTGGAGCGGGCTGTGTTGGGCGTCTCTCTGAAGGACCGCAACAGAAATGAGGTGATTCGACAGAGTACCAAAGTCACCGACATAGCTGAGAGGATTAGCAAGCTGAAGTAGCAATGGGCTGGTCACATATGCCGGAGGACCGTAAACTGTTGGGGTAAACGAGTCCTCGAGTAGAGACCGTCTCCGCAAACGTAGCGTAGGACGCCCTTGGGCGAGATGGAGCGACGACATCAAAAAGGTGGCTGGTAGTGGCGGAGAACTGCTCAGGAGCGAGCTTGCTGGCGTGCCATGGAGGAGACCTATGTCCAGTAGAGGCTGATGATGATGATGATGACTTGGCAATTTAACAACTTTTGTTCCCCAAAATAGGCATTATTTCAGAAGCCATTGTGTACATAAATAAATATTTTCAGCACGTGTTTAGTAGACTTGGTATTTTACTTGGAAATGTGAATTGACCTTTTTGAACTAATATTATTGTCGTGTGTTTTATGTAAATCTTTAATACCTTTAGCTATACCTACATTTCCTATTATTTGTGTTCAATTTATCACGTAGGCATACTTGTATGTAGACATACGTGGATTTTGTATCCGCCGTGGTATTTATGCACCATAAGGTCGAAATGATACTAACTTAGACCACCAAGTTGGTATTAATATACAGTCCCCTTAAGCTTTTAAGTGTCGCGATAGCCGGTAAAAATTTAAAAAGCGTTAATGATGATATTCGAAAGCGCTTTAGAAATCGTTAAATTTTTCTAGAGAATTTCCACTTACAAACTCCACTTACAAAACTTTTGCATCTTTCTCGTTTGGGAGTGGAGGTTCCCAAAGTGTTACTGAGATACAAAACAAAAGAATACTGAACATTATTTTGTAGACAATCTTTTAATTAAGAAATCACAATGTCAATCAAAGGCAAAACAAAAACGAAACACAAATATTATGTAAATACGTGGTGTAATACCTATTGGATCTCCTTGGATTGAATTGGATTGGATAAGCTGAAATAACAGCAGCCAATGCGTATTGCTGCTCCTACAAGCAGCAGATGTTGTCGACTCACTATTTATCTTTTTTTTAGGATACGAAGATTCAACAAATGACTAATGAATCTAATCACAGTTTTTTTTTAGGATACGAAGATTCAACAAATGACTAATGAATCTAATCACAGTTTTTTTTTTACATGCATTTTATTAGCTTCACTTGTATGTTTGCTTGTTTGTTTGTTTGCTTGCTTGCTTGTTTGTTTGTCCGTCTCTAACCCTTTAGACTACGAGTGAGTGGCTCATTATTACTGTAAAATGTCCCACCGTTTGCAATACGTACGGCAAAGTATTTAGTTTTAGATTTAGTTACTTGGGTAACACATCATTACGAATTTTAGCACTTGCTATACTGTCTGTTGGAGATCAAGAAAAGTCTGGTAAAAACAAATGAGCACCACGCGTTCGTGTTATCCGTATATTATTTAAAAAAAGAATATCGAGCTAAAAAGTATGAAAATAAATATAGTTTAAAAAACCGGCCAAGTGCGTGTCGGAGTCACGCACAAAGGGTTCCGTACCATTTATTTATGAAATTAAAGGATTTAAGTTATTTGTATTATGACGACAGAAATATTGGCAATTTCAAAAGCGATAAAACATTGTCTAACATAACTAATGTGATTATATTTACCGACAGCAAACGTGCTCTTCAGCATCTGGCACGATGCGCCTATGGACACAGAGGTGTATCGATTGCCTATGATTTTTTTTTTTTTATTAGTTATAAACTAGTGCTTGACTGCAATCCCGCCTGATGGTAAGCAGTGATGCAATCGTTGATGGTAAAGCACACTAGCTTATTAAGCCTATTCACTCAAAAAAACTGAGTGAATAGGAAGGAAGACGGCAGTTGAGCGAGGTGATGCAATGTTTAATCCAACAACATGACCAACGATGCTGCGCCAGAGGATGATCTGGAGACCCTCCACGACCAAACACCCAACACAACAACATTAGGCACATCGTACCCGGCACACATCGCAACACAACTGCTGAGACCCGTCCTCCGTACGGCTTCACCAGACATCATGCCGGAACACGACGGATCGCTTGGCGGTAAGACTTTGTCTGGTGGGTGGTAACTTATGCCGGCGGCTGATGTTGTTGCCTACCACCGAGAAAATACACGAAGATAATGATGTGTTGAGAAAAATACACTCACTTCTTTTTGAAACTGGGAACATAAACATAGTGATGCATTGGATCCCGTCGCATATTGGTTTGTGGGGAAACGAGGAGGCCGACAGATTAGCGAAAATGGCAGCTATTTCGGGTTTTGAAATGAATGTTTTTTCCAATTAATTCAGAAATATTACGAAAATTTAAGAACTTTTGCTATAATAAATGGAAAGATTACTTTAATGAACAGTCTAAATTAAAAGGAATTTGATACAAAATTATACAAAACGAGCCTCCTCGTATCCCATGGTTTGCTAGTAATGTCATTAGCCGAAGTACTATAGTACACTACGGACACATGACACTTTTGCGTATCTAATGCAAAAAGTTCGATCACCTAATTGCGAGTTTTGCAATAAGAGAGAAGATGTGTAGCATCTTTTGATGAAAATGTGTCAGGAACGAGTCTGAGAGAAATAAAATAATTAGAGAATTAGATATAAATAGGTTAGACTTAGGCACATTCAATAACTTTCTTTCCCAGCCTTTGTCCCGTGAGGCTAGAATGATTTATTCTTTACTTAATAACTTCAAAAGTCCCTTAAAATAAAGATTAAAAAAAAAAAAGTTATTTCTATGAAAGATTACGCGGTAAGAAGCGATTTACAGTTTACGGGGTATTAAAAAACTACTACTAGACTACTTACTAGATCTCGTTCAAAACAATTTTTGTTGGTAGTTTTTATAGTAATGTACATAATATGTTTTTTTTTTAGATTTATCGTTTTCTTAGTTTAGAAGTTAGAGGGGGGGACTAACTTTTTTTTTAAAATAATTATAAAGTAGTGCTTGACTGCAATCCCGCCTGATGGTAAGCAGTGATGCAACGGTGATGGTAAAGCGCATTAGTTTATTAAGCCTATTCACTTAATAAACTAAGGAATAGGAAGGATGACGGCAGTTGAGCGAGGTGATGCAATGTTAAACCCAAGACCAACACGACTAAACGATGCTGCGCTAGAGGGAGATTGATCTGGAGACTCTCCACGACCAAACTCCCGACACAACAACATTTGGCGCATCGTACCCGCCACACATCGCAACACAACTGCTCGGACCCATCCTCCGTACGGCTTCATCAGACATCATGCCGGAACACGACGAATCGCTTGGTTGCAAGACTTTGTCTGGTGGGTCGGGTTGTCGCTTCCACTTTGGAAGCGTCTGTCACGCAAACTATTCGGTTTAGAAAAAAAATATTTTAGAAGCCTCGATATCATTTTTGAAGACCTATCCATAGATATCCCACACGTAAGTGTACGACGAAAAAAAAAATTGAGTTTCAGTTCTAAGTAGGTGTTATTTTTTATTTTTGCATCAAAATCTTAATGCGGTTTACAGAATACATATACCTACCAAGTTTCAACAGTATAGCTCTTATAGTTTCGGAAAAAAATGGCTGTAACATACGGACGGACAGACGGACAGACGGACAGACGGACAGACGGACAGACAGACATGACGAATCTATAAGGGTACCGTTTTTTGCCATTTGGCTACGGAACCCTAAAAACTAAAAAAAACATGCTTTTAAAGAATATCAAACTAAAAAGGTAAAAATAATTTAAAATTTTAATTTATAACAATAGTATATAAACAATAATAGTATAAATGAGAAAAAAGCGTTTTTTGTTATTTTTTAACAACCACAGCCTATCTTCGCCATCTTAAAAAGGCAAAATGCAGTGCCTTTCTCTCCTCCGCGTCATCCTTGTGAAGACTGATACAAATCTATCTTACTTTTACTTGGCAGTTCGCTTCCTCTATACACATTTATGTTCATCACTCTTTTAGTCACATGCGTTGCATCCTTATTCATCACATGCGCATACCGAGACAATCGGTGTCCCTTCAACTCTGTTGTTGTCACTAGCACCTTCAGACTTCATACAAAACATTTCTTACATTATCCCCGTCACCCATCACATCCATTTCAACATTATCATTCCACAGACACAGGATACAAGTAATCTTATTGTGGGCTCCAGGGCATATGAAAAAACTTAGTACATAGGTAGGTACCTAACACTTGTTGTAATCTGGTACTACGTTCTCTTTTTAAATTTTGTATTGTTTTTTTTTTTCTGAACTCTATATAATATTTATATATTTCCGCTAGATACAATCTTTTTTATCCGTTTTATTTACAGGTTTCAGCATTCAGTTCCTTGAGTAATTGTATAACCCCTACCCGATGGTTAACCTTAAAGCAAAATTCACTATAGTTATTTGATGCAAATTATTTCTAAATATAAGTACTGGAATACCAAAAAATTGCATACTTCGACGTTTATTACTTAATCGCAGAAAAACCATTGATATGAATAATATTTAACACAAACATCATTTATACCTAATCTAGATAACCACATAGAATACCTCGTAGGATTATTTCCAACCACCACAAGGGTGAAACTGCCAGCAAAAGCCAGTCGACAATAATTGTAGCTACGTTAAAGATTTTTGAATTTGATTCATGAATTGATTATAGTATCTTCATTATTAACTTCTTCATAAACTTATCGAATTACTGTAATACTTTTAATACAATAACTGATATGCGCTCAACGACATTTATCTACTAAGAACATATACATACATATATCTGACTGATCTTGTACACATCGTCGATGTATACTATTGCCATCTTTATTGCATTCCCATGACATTTTTTCGGAAGTTGGTTAAAAAAAATACTGTGGATCTTTCCACAAAAACGTAAACACTTGCTCAACGCGTACCTTATGTCAGTGATACGTCAAAGTCCATATAATAATGTCGTGTTTATAAGGTTAAACAACTCCTAAACAATATTTAGTGGTAGCAAAGTTTCCATGGTTATATTACTGCACTGATCAATTTGGCCAAAAGCACTGACAAATTGTCATTGTATTCACCTCGTCCTTTAAGTACTTTGAATATTTAAAAAAAAATAGGTGACAGGGTCGAAGTGTAGCCGTATTGTGCCGACGTAGGGTTACTAAGTATGTTTGATAATATTGATTTAATGTGGGTGACATGTAATTATTACGTTACACTGGATAGAATCAATTAAAATAAGTGCGCATGGCCCTTTGTAGCATTATTGTTCCGTACATACTATTTACATTTCGGCAAACGTTTAGTAGTTGCAAGTCTTACTGCTATACATGAGATCCTAGTATCGATATATCATGTCGTAGCCAGTTGGAACAGCCGCGACTTACGAGCAGGTTGCAAGTGGCTGGTTCAAACCCAGTCTTAACTTTGTGCAAATTATTTCATCACCACTGTTCTCAAAACGGTGATAGTAAACATCGTGAGAAAACCGATATGTTCTAAAACAAAAAATTCGGAGATATGTGACATCTGGGCCCGTGACTTGGATACCTCACGGGTCCGATGTCCGACTATGTCAGATGTCACCTATCTACTGCCAACTCTCTTACTAAGAGTAGTTATGTGTGTGGTTCTAGGATATGCCGGTCTATTCCTTCACCGTTCTGAGAGCAGTAGTGATGTAATTTACACAAAGTTGCCTATCCTAATTGGACCGATTTTCAATACTTATATTAAATACTACGTATCATCAGCCTGTATTCCCCTTACATCAGAGCAAATTCCCCCCTTCTTTTAAAAAGGGAATTATGAACAAGTTTTCATAATACTTTATATACAATATATGTAATTTGGTTGGAAGGCAGTATATAAATAAAATAATACTTCTTAGAATAACTTCATTTATATTTCTCAATAATTGAAACATTTCACAACATAATTATAAATCGCGATCGACGTAAACCGCTCATCATCACAAGTTGGCTGCCTCACCTGAACTCGGTGTTCGTTCTTGACTTTGATATTTCTACAAGAAATCTGTTGACAGACTAGAAAATCGGAGGCGTCGAGATATAATATACTATATGTAAAGAAAACCCCGTCCGACCCATAAGGATAATAAAGGTTAGGTAAACACATGACCAAATAAAATATTTAATTTTGCATAATCATCATAGTAACAATACTAATACACGAGGCATCTTGAACCCCAACATTAGGCTCAAACGCTCTCGACTTATGAAGTCTACGCTTCGTCTAGGGTCAAACCAACTCCAAAACCCCGAAAGCTTTCAGATCGAACTGCAAAATCGCTTCGAATGCCTCGGTGAATGCGTAGATGTGGACGACTATAACAACAGGTTTGTGGAAACTCTCCAAACGGAAGGGTCCAAGTTTTCCAAAACCCGCCGTTCAAAAGGACAGAAGAAGATCTAAGGTCCCAATCGTCGGCTAATGGAAGAAAAACGGGAGGTGGTCTTAAAATCTCCTGATGACGCTTCGCGTATTAGATGACTTAAGATGTAGTGTTATTTTATTAACCTACATATACTTACTTCTTCATACTCATATATCATTCATTTCTGCAGGTCATAATGCGCATTCCAGTATTATGAGGCGCTGTTCTGGTAATATTTTTCCTACACAACACAACGCTATAATTTAATATCTACATACATTTACACATTTACAATAATATTTTTATTGTTATGACAGTTTTTGACAACGCTGTTGATTATGTCTCTATGACAACCCTTTTTCTTCTAAATTCTTAACTGCCCATCTTTCTATCGGATTTGTTAAGCCGAACTCCTTTACGGTATTTTATATTACTTTTAAATATTCAAATATTCAAAATTTTGTGGAATGCTGTTCTGCGAGGTTTCTTAGGAAGCCCTCGCAGAACGTTGCGAGTTCAGCTTGAGTCGCGGCCTGGTGCTTACATGTGTTTACTAGTATATTTATAGAGTGTTTTATCTCTGCAGAGCCCTCCTAGGGTTACCCTCTCCCTCGCGGAGAGGGGACCCTCCTATCGTGCTGCTGCCGGCTCTCCGTTGCAGGGGCCGCGACTCAAGCTGAACTCAAGCTGAACTGTCAACGTTCTGCGAGGGCTTCATAAGAAACCTCGCAGAACAGCATTCCACAAAATTTTGAATATTTGAATATTTAAAAGTAATATAAAATACCGTAAAGGAGTTCGGCATAACAAATCCGATAGAAAGATAGCGGGCAGTTAAGAATTTAGAAGAAAAAAGGTTGTCATAGAGACATAATCAACAGCGTTGTCAAAAACTGTCATAACAATAAAAATATTATTGTAAATGTATGTAGATATTAAATTATAGCGTTGTGTTGTGTAGGAAAAATATTATCAGAACAGCGCCTCATAATACTGGAATGCGCATTATGACCTGCAGAAATGAATGATATATGAGTATGAAGAAGTAAGTATATGTAGGTTAATAAAGTAACACTACAAATATTACCAGAACAGCGCCTCATAATACTGGAATGCGCATTATGACCTGCAGAAATGAATGATATATGAGTATGAAGAAGTAAGTATATGTAGGTTAATAAAGTAACACTACAAAGAGACAAATCTCAAAGTCTCTGACTCGCGATATATGCCAATTTAATACAAATTGTATTAAAGAGGCTATCGAGCGGAACAAAGGCTCCAAAGTGTTCGCACGAGATTTGTCTATTGGGCAGAGCCTACTTGCAAAGCTGAAGACTGGGGATGGTAGGATCGTCACTTCCAAGCCCGAGCTACATACACAGCACGTTGATACACATCAACACACGCACCTTTTGTAAGCCTAGCTAATGATCCTAAAGCCAGACTAACCCGACACTACACCTACGATATCCCGGATGTCAGCTTGTAAGAGATTAGTATGGCCCTTAAACAGCTCAAGAACGATAAGGTGGCTGGAGATGATGGAATTACGGCTCTGAAAGCGGGTGGCAAACCGGTTCTTAAAGCGCTTCAGAATCTATTTAACTCCGTCATTTTTAAAGGCAAAACACCTAAGGCGTGGCACAAGAGCGTGGTGGTGTTGTTTTTCAAAAAAGGTGACAATACCCTCATGAAAAACTACAGACCGATATCCCTCCTGAGCCATGTCTATAAGCTGTTTGTCTAGGGTCATCACGAATCGTCTCGCTTGCAGGTTCGACGACTTCCAGCCTCCCGAACATGCAGGATTCCGAAAAGGCTTTAGCACCATAGACCACATACATACGCTGCGGCAAGTTATACAGAAGTCCGAGGAGTATGACAAACCACTATGCTTGGCATTTGTGGACTATGAGAAGGCCTTCGATTCGATCGAGACTTGGGCGGTGCTACAGTCTCTCCAGCGGTGCCAAATTGACCATCGATACATTGAGCTGATAAAGTGTTCCTACCTAAACGCCACCATGTCAGTCCGTCTCCAGGATCAGAACACGAAACCGATCCAACTCCAGCGTGGAGTGAGACAAGGAGATGTCATATTTCCCAAATTGTTCACTGCTGCGTTGGAAGATATCTTCAAGCTCCTGGACTGGAAAGGAATTGGCATCAACATTAACGGCAAGTACATAACACTAAGTACTGATGTACTTAGTGTTATGTACTTGCCGTTAATGTTGATGCATTCACCGTTTTTACTAATCTCCGTTTTGCAGATGATATCGTGGTCATGGCTGAGTCTCTGGAAGACTTGGGCAAAATGCTCAATGGCCTCAGCAGAGCTTCCCAACAAGTGAACAATGACATGGATAAGACGAAAATCATGTCGAACTCTCATGTCGCACCCACTCCAATTCTAGTTGGTTGCTCTGCACTCGAAGTTGTTGACGAGTATATATACCTGGGACAAACAGTCCAACTAGGTAGGTCCAACTTCGAGAAAGATGTGTCTCGTCGAATCCAGCTCGGCTGGGCAGCGTTCGGGAAGCTACGCTACATCTTCTCGTCGTCCAAGATACCACAGTGTCTCAAGACTAAATTCTTTGACCAGTGTGTGTTGCCAGTGATGACTTATGGAACTGAAACGTGGTCGCTCAAAATGGACCTCATAGGAAGACTCAGAGTCACGCAAAGGGCAATGGAAAGAGCTATGCTCGGAGTTTCTCTGCGTGGTCGAATCAGGAATGAGGAGATCCGCAGAAGAAGGCAGTAAGGTTCTGGAGTGGCGGCCACGTACTGGAAGACGCAGCGTAGGGAGGCCCCCAACAAGGTGGACCGAAGGGAGGCCCCCAACAAGGTGGACCGATGACCTGGTGAAGGTCGCGGGAAGCCGATGAATGTGGGCAGCACAAGACCGGTCAGCGTGGAAAGCCTTGGGGGAGCCCTTTGTCCAGCAGTGGACATCTATTCTGAAGAAGAAGAAGAACAATACTAATGAATTTTGAAATAATATTTTTTTGGCGAATTAATTCCAACTTCCCCAAAATTTGGTAACTTTTTGAAAAGTGATAACACCGTTTTCGACGGTATTATTATGAGCGAAGCGACCGCGTGCCGCGTGCCCTGCCCCCCTTCGCCCGCGCATTTATTGCCTACCGCACATCTATTAAATTACCTCTTTTTGCAAAATAATATTTTTTTTTTAAGGAGATTTTTTTAAATTTAGCTTGATTTTGTAGGTATTAGTAGAATCAGTTATCGATACCTAACAATACCTTTACGGATCGGACAGAGTTCTCCTAACATATTGTATATACATATATATATTTTATACCACATAATTTTTTGTTTATACAAAACGAATTCATGTATAAAATTTCAAAAATATATTATGAAAAACCAGAAAGTTATGAGCTTGTTATCCTTCTCGGCTGTCCGAACAAAAATATGGTCCACCCTCCGCTCGGTGTATTTGGAAAAAAAAATTATATGGTGTAAAAATAATTGGAATCGATTCAGTTGCTTATTCTGAACAAACTGAATTCAGGTTTCGCATAAACGAAAAATAACTTTGTACTTATAAATCAAATTGACAAATGAAAGTTTCGTACCGTTTTAAATTCTTACATATGTAACTACGAAGTAATAATAACATTTTTACATGACAGCATAAAATAATAAATACACAAAAATATTAAAATATTATAAAGGTCAAATAAATAATAATATTATAAATAAAATTAAATAATATTATAAAGGTTAAATATTTTTAAACCATTGATAAAATATTAAACTAAGGTAGGTAAGTCACTAGCGCACTGAAAATGAAGCGTACAAAAGGAGTTAAGTCCATTATCTCGCTTTAGTCACTCTCGATACACTCGTAAAAACAAACGACAAACACTAACAGCGCCATAGATATAGGAAGTAAAAGATACACATAGACGACTCGATACTGTGTCAAAAAAATAAAAACACATGTGTGCGTAAATGACAATGTTTTAGTGAAAACTAGTGTTGTCCAGGATGGCTTACGATAAATATTTCATTATCGATTATTTATATAATAACAACCATTTTCCGCTAGTTTCAGATATTTACAAGTTATTTCAGGCGCAATACTGATTGATATTGTATTACAGGAATAAAAGCACTTTATTTTTAATTAATTATTTATTCCAAAATGAAAAATATTTTATTGAAATTAGGCTGAGAATCAGCACTTTTGAACGTCAATATTAAATAAGACAGTCCCCTTAAATGTCCGCCTTTCGCCACTTCCTAGTGCTTTCGTTAGGAAGAAGTGACGGAACAAACTCCCCAGCAGCACAGCTGTCTGTTCATTTAGAAAACACATTAGTTTATACAATACTATGTAAGTACAGTAATACAAGAGAAAAAAAACACAGCAACAAATAATTAAAATTTCAATTTCCTATACAGTGGACCCCCGGTAATCCGGCCCCTGTTTAGCCCGACACCCCCTGTAATCCGACATGGTCTATTATTTATTACATATTGAATATTTTTTTGATAATTTCGCTAATGCATGATTGAAAAAGTTACAACTTGTATAAACCATCATTATTGTGCTTGACGTGTTTGATTTCGATTGCTTAGTTTGAATTTGACTACAGCCGATGAGGAGTGGTGCGCCTATCGTGTGTTCATGGTTTACTGTTTATTCATTGTGTATTACATAGATATAGGTACCTAGTAATGTCGTCACAAGCTCAAAAGCGAAAGCACAAAACACTGACAATTAATTAAAGAAAAATGTGATATTTTAGACCGCCTAAATCGTAATGAATCTTTCAGTAGTTTAACAAGTGAATACGGCGTTCTTAAATTACATATGTATTTGATTCTTAGTTTTTGTTTATTTTAGTATGTACATTAATTGTTTGTACACAATTATTTTCTAATGTAAAGTTATTGTACCTATATTTTTTGCAAGTTCTATAGCATTAATGACGTTAATTTTATAATAAAACGTAAGCTCTCTATTGTGTTGTTTAATTCACTAAATTTGACATATATGTGTGTATAATAACGTATAATTTGTACTTCAGAGTACATTATATGTATATAATTTAAAGAATCATCATTGGATCTATAATTTGTCGGATTACAAGGCATTCTTTTGTAAAAAAGTCGAACTATAAGGGGTACAGTACTCTATAATCCGACAAATTCGATAGTCCGACACTGCCCTGCAAAATGATTGTCGGACTACCGCGGGTCCACTGTACTATATTTTTAAAGCCTTAAACCCGGTACGTACACACATTCACGCCCTTTTTTATTTACGACTTATTTTTTATGACGCTAGCAATCTGATCTGTCTTTGATGGTTGTAAATTCTGAAAGCCAGTAGCGCCCTAGGTTTTCAATTAAATGTAACTAAATAATAAATATGCAAAGCAAAATTTACCAGAAATAACTACGACTACTTTCAATATAATTGTTATTATATATTGAAAGAATAAAAACTAAAGAAAATCTTATTGGCTGTTATTTAGTAAAAAGAAATTAATAGCCGGGCGTTAGTGAGTTCCAGTACTTTCTTCCTTTAGTAATTTCTAGATAAAATTTGGTTACATTTGTAGTATGGTAATCCAGTTGCGGTGTCTCTAAAACTAAGTTACATTTTATCGATACTTGTGACGTAACCGCTTTGTCAGGCACTAGCGTAAACAAACAATTTTAATTTTTACACAATATTTTCATAAATCCTATTTATAATCACAAAATATACTTACAAACAACAATGGGAATAAGTAATACATTGAAATTACTTTTTTCTCATCGATTTAATTGCATAAATTTGACAAAATTTGTTTCGGAAACTTGTGATGACAAAATCGTATTTACCTGTGAAAAGTGTATTGTTTCGGATTATTTCTTTTTGTCACATCACGTTCACACACAGAACTAGACACCATAGCTGAGCTTAATTTGTTTTTGTTCTTTTATTAAGGGATTATTAAAATATTCACAAAATACACCACGCCGCAAAGCACTCTCGGACTCTAGGGGCCCTTACTTGTGAAAATAATGTCTCAACTGTCATTTATTTTTTGGCTCTTTCTTTCTCCTCTGAAATCAACTGGATCGGGATCTCTCGCTCACACGCATTGTGTATCTTTTGCGTAGCAATGAAATCCTACATCTATGAACAGCGCAAACGACAAACACTAGCCATCTTTTTCTTCTCTATGCTTTAGATTGCGCCCCCATCTCATTCACACTGTACCAACGTGTGAAATGTACGCAGAATAAAAAATTTGCATGTGTGTGCTGTTGCTCCGATCGGCACATTTATTTTGGTTAATTTGTTAGAGCATATCATATCTGTTTATTGTTATATCAATGGTTAAAACAAATAAAATAAATATGACACGCAGCATTTTCGTGAAAAGTTTATACTTATAAACAAACTCATGAATTCCTGTTGTGAATAACGATTTATTTATTATTCAGAATATACAATAGGGGAAGACATTAACAAATATAATCAGTATTAAAATCATGTAGTGCGTAACTAAAGCCATCCGCGCTTATATATAAAATGTTTTGTTTATTAAGTAACTAGGTTAATTGTGACTGGACCACGAGGTGATAGGTTTGACTGATACTCTTAGAAATTAAATAAAAACAAGTAAGTCAAAAACACAAAATACTAAATCTTGAAAATAATTAAAATACTTTGCCGTTGTTTTTAAAAGAAGTATTTCTCAATTTAAACAAAATATTTCTAACTACATGTGTTAAATAATGTTATGGTTTTTATAACTTCTAATATTTTATGTCATATATTTTTTAACTTTATTATGTTTAGAGATTTCACATTTATTTCTATTTAATATTAAAAAAATAATAAATTCATTAATTGCAGGTATTAATTGTACATTCAAAATCAATAGAAATCATGATTATCGTTAAGCGGGTACCCTGATACAAAGATAAAATATGACACAACATTAATACACAACATGAATGGTCAAGATCAAAGATGAACCTGCTAACATAAACCTCTTTATTACAGCATAATGACGACGGTGGTCGACGAGACCGAGGTACCAAGCTACAACACTAGACTGATCTTCTATCCTCTCCTGCTTCTCGCATCCAGTATATGGATCCTATATAGATGGCAGCAGAAGTCGCGCATGGCCAAGTTGGCAGATAAGATCCCCGGTCCAACTGGCGTGCCATTCTTGGGAAATGCTCTTTTAGTGCTGATGAAAAAACCCAGTGGTATGTTAAATGTGTTATATAAATTAATTTGTTTGATCTTTGGACCTTTATGAATTCGGCTACATACGATTTAATCAACCTGTATCGCTGTATTAATTACCTAATTAAAATAAACGATGTTTTTTCAGTTTCCATTTTCTCCTTAAGTTTAGTAATTTAATCAGTATCACATATGTCCGATCCTTCTATGAATTCTTCTAATTATTTTTTATTACCATAAGGTGTAAAGGAATTGAATTCCATAAAAGTCTTTCAATTTCCATCTTTCTTTTTTCAGATCTGGTGCAACTCGGCCTAGACTACGGAGAAAAGTTTGGCAACGTCGTCAAAGTATGGCTTGGATCAAACCTGATCGTGTTCCTCACTGACCCCAATGACGTAGAAGTCATCCTCAACAGCAATGTCCACATTGATAAAGCTTCAGAGTACAAATTCTTCAAGCCCTGGCTCGGAGAAGGTCTACTTATTAGTACAGGTATTTGAGTAATAATCTCTGTATGTTCTACAACCCGAGATTCTCGTAATTTTAAGAACGTTTACACTTCGATCTGTCTCAGTCTGTCAAATAAAACTTTAAATGTACATTTTGACAAATTTTTGACAGTTGATTGTCGCCCGGGGGAGATTGAGACTAGATTTTTAATATTTTATGGAAATTGACTTTAATTAAGTTGTAGAACGGCTTCCAATTAACTGATTTATATTTTTTATTTCATTGTTCCATGTATAACACTGGTAGTTGACCCCAACTTATATGAGAAAAATCTTGGCAATTTATAAATCTCTGCTATCTAGAAGCTATATACAAGTAATACGTCGATTTTAATGTAGATAGGCGTACAAAAGAGCACTTAAATAATTTCGCCAAATATTATAAATTAATTTCTTGTACAACTGACTTGTCTTTTATTATTTACATGCGTCCAAAAAGGTCTGTTTTATTAAAATTAAAAACAGTGGTTCAGTCTATTAAAACATTTAAATATTTCAGGCGATAAATGGCGTTCTCACAGGAAGATGATTGCTCCAACATTCCACATTAACATTCTAAAGTCTTTCGTGGGCATTTTCAACCAAAATAGCAAGAATGTGGTGGAGAAAATGCGCCCAGAAATTGGAAAGGAGTTTGATGTTCACGACTACATGTCTGGTGTCACTGTTGATATTCTACTTGGTAAGAGTTTCCATACTATCTAATAAAAATGTGAAAGAGTACCTATATTTTTGGAGCTGATACAAAAAGTCATTATCAATTAATTAGTCATCATGAATTCGTCTGACTTTGTTCATTCTTCGTTTTATATTCAAAGCGTTCTTCTTCGGAAAGCGCTTCCTCTGGATATTAGGAGGACTACCAGTTGGTTTGAATTTAAGAGAAAATTGCAGAGTTATTTTCGAATAAAATGATGTATATATATCTTTTCTTGTCCAGCAGTGGACCTCTAGGCCGAAGAAGAAAAAGAAAAAACGGTAGATACTTGAAACTTATGTGAACAAGATTTGCGCAAAAGTGCATTGTTTACACACGAATTTTGGTTAGCTTCAAAGACAGACTACCTGGACACAGACCTACTTACTGTGAGAGGAAGTGGGCCGAAATTTGCCACGAAATCCCAGTTGGTAGATGTCACATGTCTTCGCAGTTTTTATTCTAGAACATGTTTGTTCGTTCACGACGTTTTCTTTTCCCATGATAAGCCTACCCAATATTTATGAAATTATTTAACAATATCAGCGATTCTGACATCATTTATAATAATAATGTTATTGCACTTCCCGTATCTTGTGGCACAAATTTTAACAACCTTTTCTCTGGACCTATTAATTCAACATCATCAATTCAGCAACACCAAGCGTAGCCTTCTCCATTGCCGTTTGAGTGACCTTGAGCCTTTTTATAAGGCCCATTGTTAGCGACCACGTCTCAATTCCATAAGTCATCACTGGCAATACACACTGGTCGAAGACCTTTGTCTTGAGACACTGCAGTATTTCGGACGAGAAGAATCTACGTAGCTTCCCGAAAGCAGCCCAGCCGAGTTGGAGTCGACGATTGACCTCTTTCTCGAAGTTGAACCTTCCTAACTGGATAGTTTGTCCCAGGTACACGTAACTATCAACAACTTCGAGAACAGAGTATCTAATCTTTATAGGAGTCGGTACAACATGGGCATTAAACAAGACTTTAGTCTTGTCCGTGTTAATTTAAGCCTGACTCGCTAGGAGGCTCTACTGAGGTCTTCGAGCATTGTACTCAGGTCCTCCGTGGTCTCGGCCATGATTACGATATCATCAGCAAACCGAAGGTGTGTAATGTACTCGCCATTGATGTTGATGCCCAGTCCTTTCCAGTCCAGAACCTTGAAGACATCCTCCAATGCAGCGGTAAATAGTTTCGGGGAGAAAACATCTCCCTGTCTGACACCACGCCGCAGAGGTATTAGTTTCGAGGTCTGGTCCTGTATTCGAACTGACACGGTGGCGGTTTCGTACAAACCCTTCAGCGCTTCAATATACCAATGGTCTACTTGGCTAGAGAGACTGTAGTATAGCCCAGGTCTCGATCGAATCAAAGGCTTTTTCGTAGTTCACAAACGCCAAGCTAAGGGGTAGGTTATACTTCTCGGTCTTCTGTATAACCCGCCGCAGCGTATGTATTCTAGTATTATGTATTACAGTTGTATGTGTTATAGCACTTAAATGATGAAGATTATTTAAAAAGTTATTTACCTCAAACATGATAGTATCGATTTCCTCTTTGTTTTCGTGATCACTAATGTTGTTTGTTCCGTTCTGGGCTGATTCGTTCATCAAGTCCAAGAAAGCTAGACGCTTCTTCTCACCTGTTAAAATTTCTTAATTTGTGTGATACTGTTTAGAGATAAATTTAAATATCGATGTGCTGGTTAGTAAATCATAAATTTAATTACAGATTCAAAAACTACCAGATGCGAACAGTGTTTACTACTTGCCTATATCAAAATCTAACAACACACTGCTTTAAGGATCGTTGGCTTTTTTCTGTTTTTCTTATCTAATTCATCATTTAACTTTTGAGTAAATGATTTGTATCATTAAATGATTTATTTATGGCGCGTATTTAGATATGAGAGTTATTGAAAGTGCAAATGCATTTTAGGTTCTTGTCCCGATAATTGTCTACTTTAATTCCTATATATTAGGTTGTAAATTGTTTATTTAAATGATTATCATTCAATACAATGGCGGAATTCACATTGACTATACAATCGTAAACTTACATAATTATTCAAATTAATTGCCCTCTTCAACTTTTACTTACTTGGTTTGCGTCGCTTTCAAATCTAACCTTTGCGAAAGTTATTCCATAAACTATTTATTTGAATTTTAAATTCGCTACATCGTAATCATGACTTGTAACTTACAGTAACAATCAAATTAATGAATATGTATTTACTGTTTACAGAAACTGCAATGGGAATCACCAAAAAGACTCAAGATGAATCTGGATTTGATTATGCTATGGCTGTGATGAAGTGAGTTTTAGTTTTAATCAAACCTGTCACGATGATGCTGTTATTATTTTTTATAAATTTAATTCATCCTTCTTTTATAGCCGCACTATATTTCTTTGCCATCTCTATCCAAGAAGTCAGTTAAAAGATCTAAAAGGAAGTCTGGCTATTGTACCATCCACTTTTAAATATATTTTGTGGCAGTGGCCCAGTGCTAACGGCCTGAATTACAATTTCTAGAATTTAGGTTCGAACCCAATCAAGTACTTTCTATAAATTATTTCATCACCACTGGCATGTCCTTTGGACTAAAACCTGCACTAACCCCGAGTAATAGATTACGGCCTACTTCCTCACAAAGCAGACATTACATACTGATAATGTTAAGGTTTTCTTTCCTATCAGTTTAGACACTTATTTAAATTATCTCCACTGCCTGTTTCAGGATGTGCGACATTATCCACCAGAGGCACTACAAACTGTGGCTCCGGTTTGATGCCATCTTTAATTTATCGCCGTTGTTGAAGCAGCAGACTAAACTCTTGGACATTATTCACGGACTTACCAACAAGGTAAAATGACTTGATCATTACTAAAATCAAATTTAACTGAAATTAATTTCTTATCATGTAATGTAATTTAAAGACTTTGGAATTTGTGATTAGACATTTTATTTCTAGAAATAGACTATCAACCTGGAATAGACGTTATTATTTGCAATCTGAAGTTCTGCTTTTGAAATATTTTCTATTTTTAAAAACTATATCTAACTTCCTGTCTTTTTTACCGCAAAGGTTATCAAGAACAAGAAAGAAACGTACCTAGAAAACAAATCTAAAGGTGTGATCCCACCAACTCTTGAAGAACTTACCAAAAACCCTGACGACAGTGATAGTGTATTAGCAAATGCCAAAACTCTTTCTGAGGACGTGTTCAAGGGCTACCGCGATGACTTGGACTTCAATGATGAAAACGATATCGGTAAACTTAATATTTATGATTTACTTACCATCACATCGATATTTAAATTTATCTCTAGATAGTAGGTATCACACAACTGAACAAATTTTAACAGGTGAGAAGAAGCGTCTAGCTTTC
Source organism: Sesamia nonagrioides (assembly GCA_017933935.1). Lineage (NCBI taxonomy): Eukaryota > Metazoa > Arthropoda > Insecta > Lepidoptera > Noctuidae > Sesamia > Sesamia nonagrioides. The sequence continues at coordinate 489,215 of JADWQK010000049.1, forward strand.
TTGGACTTGATGATCGAATCAGCCCAGAACGGAACAAACAACATCAGTGATCACGAAATCAAAGAGGAAGTCGATACTATCATGTTTGAGGTAAGTAACTTTTTAAATAATCTTCATCATTTAAGTGCTGTAAGTAGACGCAGATGATATAGCAAGGCCTAGTCCATTAAACCGTCTAGTATAATGATTAATTTTTATGAAATATTTCTTCACTATTACATACATCTGTGGGATGAAGCTGTGTTAATCATGCCTAGTCCTCCTCTTCGATGGATAAGTTAAAACGCTGATCCCATATTACAATACGCATCAATTTGATCATGATCCGATGCCCGCAAGCCAGTATACTATTACGAAGATAGGAAAAAAATAATCAAGAGGCCGTTGTATTCTGGTAAATGAACTAGCTCACCAAATTTCGGCAAAAAATGTGCATTTAAATTAATAATACATTATAATAGCTATAACTTTTTTGTTTTGATTCTCAGGGTCACGACACCACAGCCGCTGGATCCAGCTTTGTGCTCTGCCTCCTAGGCGTCCACAAGAAAATCCAAGAGAGGGTATACAACGAGCTGTACGAGATCTTCGGTGACTCTGACAGACCTGCTACCTTCGCTGATACCCTGCAAATGAAGTATCTCGAGAGAGTCATCCTTGAGTCCCTCAGGATGTACCCACCAGTACCCATCATCGCTAGGAAACTTAACCGTGACGTAAAAATTGGTAAGATTTAATATTCGCTGTTGTTGCCAACAACATGTTTCCCGAAACACAAAAACATCAGTAAATGTCTGGTGAGGGCTTCCAAATGCTTAAATACAAAATACGATCAACGGCTAAATAGATGACGGAGATTCATATTTTTACCCGACTACGGCAAAGCAAAAGGAGGGTTATGATTTTGACAGGCTATGTATGTATGTATGTTCATCTGTTCCCTCGTAACTTCTAAACTACTTATTCGAATTCGATAAATGACATATCATTAGAAGCGTCTTAATTGTCCGCTGGTTATAGGCTATATGGAATTTCACAAAATCTAATGTGGCGCCCTCTAGCGGACAAAACATACAGAGTAAAAAAATAAAGTTAAGATAAATATGCCGTGTTTGGTATCATTTGATAGCGCTTTAGTTGTACATTTTGAATATATATATATATATATATATATTACTAGCATTTGCTTGTGACTTTACCTGTATTCATGGGCTGATTGCATATAATTCACATCTTTTCGTTCATAGCTTCTTTACTACTTATCAGAATAAGACCACTGCAGTACCATTAGAAGGGCCTTGATATTCTGTTGGTTATGAGCTATAAAGCTTGTCACCAAATTTAGTATTGCGCCCTCTAGCGGACAAAAAGTTATAGGTATGTCAATATAAAATTAAAATAAATACCTATACCGTATTTGGTATCATTTGAAAGAACTTCACGAGTACTTTATGCTTGTACATAATCCCGAGTAATGCTTCGTAGAAATTTGAATGTAAACCAGTGTTTGGTAAACGGAGCGATGGGAGCGGTGAAGGCCTTCGAATGGCCTGCTCTTCGGCGCGATCAGTTGGAACAGCCAAGCGCTGTTCTCATATAATTTGACGATGCATCCATAAAAGCAGATATTAACGGACTTATCAGTATCGAGCCTAGCCTCACTGAATTTGATGGCTTGAAGGGGTCTGGGAAAATTTAGCGTAAAATGCTCCCGCTGATTCTTTCTTGGGGTTGTACTGTACATAAAGTACAAGGTTGTACTCTAGATAAAGCAGTTATCGATCTAGGAAAGTCATTGTTTGCTAAAGGATAGGCCTATGTCGCTCTCAGTAGAGTCAAAACCATAGAAGGATTGTTTATGAGTGCCTTGGGTCATAATAAATTACTTAAAAATCCACATGACAGTCGATCGTTAGCAGAATTACATAGATTAAGAAATCTTCCCAGGTCCTCTCAATATATGAAACATCCAATCTATTTATACTTACTAACGACCTCATCCACTAATTCATGACCCACTCGCTGCCATCGTCTCAAATGTGCGTCGCTACTACGAAATACTGGGAGCTTCATACGGGGAAACCGTTGCTATAAGCGCTACGATCCACGTGCTACGAAATAGTAAAATAGGGTATCTCTCCATATTACTATACGCCGAGGCATAAGTCAAAAGAGATGTCGTATGTTAACTACCTAGTTTTTAGTTCGTCAGTTTAACTTTTGTTAATATTATGCGCCGCAAATACACTTTAACACCAAAATAGTACAAATAATAAAAAGTAAAAAAACTGAAACCCAACTACGACAAAAAAAAACGACGCTGAAAAAGTATAAAACAAAATTTTCAGAATACTGAACTGAACAAAGTTGCTAATGTAGTTAGTTGCAAGTAAATGGACACAGTAGACTCTACCAAGATGCCTTTGTTGTAAATTGACAATAATATCATACAATACTATTCTGAAGTATGCAATATTCACTATGTAGAGATAAATTTTCATGTTTGGAAAGGCGTAGTCACACGTTACATATACTTACCTACCACTTTGATAACGTGTGACTGCGGTTTTCCAAACACGAAAATTTATCTCTACATAGTGAATATTGCATACTTCGTTTTTTTGCATAATTTTTTGCGTTGGTTAGCTCATTAATCCAGGAAGGCTTTAGTTTATATAACACTACGCTGCGACCAATAGGAGCGAAGCAGAACTAACTTCACGCGGACGAAGTCGCTGGCGGCCGCTAGTAATTAATAAGTTATGAGGGAATAGATGAACATCCATACCCAGAGAAGATAAAATCAAAACCCTCCTTTTTGCTTAGCTGTAGTCAGGTAAAAAGATGTGTCCATTCAGGAATTTCATTAAACAATTCTAATAGATTAAATTGTAGTTGAATTCTAATGACGCAAATCAATGACGATTTACTTACCTACGTCATTACCATTTAACCTTTAGACGGACTTTACAAACTATACATACATATAGTGAAAATGAATTCGGTTACAGGTTCAAAATACGTCACTAGCCGTTTAATTTAAATGGAACTATTGCACCATATTTGTTTATTTTTCAGCCTCAAACAACTATGTTATACCCGCTGGCACCACCGTCGTGATTGGCACCCTTAAGATCCACCGCAACCCAGACTACTACAAAGACCCTTTGACCTTCAACCCTGACAACTTCTTGCCTGAGAATACCTCAAACAGGCACTACTACAGCTACATTCCGTTCAGTGCTGGACCCAGGAGCTGTGTTGGTTAGTATATACACTTAAAAAGCAATTTTATTCTTTAATATAAATTCTTCCTCCTCTTATTTTCTAGACAGGGTTGTGAAAATAAATTGTCAAAATATGTTTGAGACATTCAACTAAATGAAAATCAAATAATAACTTAATAATTAATGCTTTTACAGGCCGCAAATACGCTATCTTGAAGCTGAAGATTTTGCTGTCTACAGTCCTTCGTAACTACAAGATACACTCCGATGTAACTGAGGAGCAGTTCAAACTACAGGCTGATATCATCCTGAAGAGGACTGACGGATTCAGGCTGAAGGTTGAGCCCAGACAGAGAGTGCCCACTACCGTCGCCTAATCTACCAAAGAAAATTCCTTATCACAACCCGAACATTGGTGTTGAATAAGAAGTACTAAGATGCGATATTAAACACTAATTATGACATTACACTATTATGTATTGTGATAACTTTTACTTATAATATTATATATCATGTTTAAGAAGTTAATCAAGGACTTCATGCATTTATCTACAAATGATTATATACCTATTGTTTAGTAACTCAGTGTCTAATTTAGATGATCCGTTAATCAACTATGAATATTTTATCTTTTAATAAAGTTCAATGAATCCTTTTCAATAAACTAGCTCCTAACTACTGACACAGTCGTATATATTCGTGTTATTGTAATGGTGTTCTTCCGGACTTAAGATAACGTTGTATGAAAATGAGACGGAAAATATTTAATAAATGCCTACCTATTTAATTAAGTTTATTTTATTATGTCGTAGCATTATGTGTGACTTTCGTAGAGTAAGTGCGTACTCATGTACGCTAGACTGTTCGTTCATTTCTTTCGCCAGGGGCATTAGAACACCATCAAAAAACACGTACCTACGACAGAGACCATAAGAGGTTAATTTTACACATACGTCATAATATGAAACCTATATAACCTCTATAATATTCCAATTATTCATCTGTCTAATGATAATTAAACATATAAATTCTTAATATACTATAATATACATAGGTACATATCTTCAAATCCCAAGAGGATGTGATGATCAAAAATTTTGCAAAAGAATACAACTTTTAACAATTTTTGAAGCAAACATTTTCTTATCGTTTTAAGACACAAATGAATCATTAAGTAATAATATAATATTTATAATAATTATTAGTATTCAGACCTTTTAAACATAGCCTAGAAATTCTAAGTTCTATTCAACGAATAAACATAACTTAGTAAAAGATATTATACATCATCATCGTCATCTCAGCGTTAATCCCAGTCGCATCCGAAGCCTTTTCAGCTTTGGAGTCTGGGGTCCGCTTTACCAGTCCAACTGCTGATATGGCTAAACTTCGACATTTTCCGTGAAGCGACTGCCGTCTGACCTCCACAACCCGAAGGCGACATCGAAGCATTGCAGTTAGACCACTTGTTGGACTTTTGAGGGCTCCAACAACCCGTAACGACTGCCACTAGATGTTCGTATGGCAACCGGGAGCAACGGCTTAACGTGCTTTCCGAGGCACGACCAGACCAGTGCAAATATTCATATTCATGCATACAAATACTTGCACTGTGCGGGGATCGAACCCGCGCCACATTGCGCAGCGGCCGCGTCCGCTACCGCTACGCCACGGAGGCTGTCGTAGTAAAAGATATACATACATACATTTATATTTACTCAGTAAAATTTATGTATTTATGGTATCAATTCTTGAGTAAGTACTACTGATAGAAAATATATAATTTTTTTGGAGACATTAAATCCAGTTCCTATTTCCGTATTTTTTTTTTTACAAAATAATGGTTCCATCATATTTGAAATATTGAGTGCATAAAGCCAAGAAGTAAAAAATTTAAAAGTAATAAAATTCTCATTCTTAAATCAAGAATCTCTCTTCCGTCATGTTTCAGCACTTATTCTACTAAAGTGTTATCTACACTTTAGTAGAATAAGTCTTTAGTAGAATAGCATACACTGGCACAGCAAAATGTGTTGTGGTATGGTAGCAAGATCGACAGACCTGCAATGAAGAAGAATTGGTTCTGACGTTCACCACATGTGTACGCAATTCGGTAGAATGCCGATCATCACTGATAGACTTACAATTATGCAGGACATACCTACATTACATTAGGGTAAATCTATATCTATAAAAATTAATGCCACTTTCGTTGTAATCTTATAACTCAAGAACGGGCTCGCCTATCCAAACCAAATGTTTAGGCTTTGTTTCGACTAATTAGTAGATGGTTTATGTGAAATTTGCACATTTGTAGAACGGTTTTGTAACAAATCAATTCAATAAATGTGAATGATCCACCATTTTGAATATAAACTTTATTGAGATGGGGATTGTGTCGTCAAATTGAAACTTTGACAATTGACAGTACTTACCAGCATGTTGGTATGTCATTTATGCTGTCATTTAATTTTGGGCGTGCTTCGTTTAAAAGAAATAGTCAGCGATAATTATTGCTTTGTGTTTATATTCTCAACCGACTTCAAAAAAGAGGAGGTTCTCAATTCGTCGCAATCTTTTATTTTTTATGTATGTTCACCGATTTACTCTAAGAAGTGTTAACCTGGCTGATCTCTGACCTGACTGATATACTTCCCAGGTGGTCCCATAGTCACCAAGTCAGGATCTAATGATGGAAGACCAGAGAAATAAAGGGCAACTTTCAAAAATTGTAGGGGAACAGATTACAGAATACTACATACAGATACTCAATGGTGAACAACAAAATGAGTCCAGGTCAATTCGGGCAGACAGTCGAGCAATAAAAGTTTCTTAAAGAGATCACTAGAGGGCCACCAGAGCGCTTGACCGGCCGGCCACTACCGCCACCTATGTCTTGTCTACATTGTCATATATACATCCATGCGTCGTGCATCGAGAAATATGCATTCTAAAAGAAGATAACAGCAATATAATGGTTAGAAGACAAGATGTCGGTGATCTTAACCTAAAAAAAATATGTTATGACAGGATTAATTGAGTACACTGCCATCTATTGTCCCGAGTGTAAAATAAAAAACATTGTCACTACTGAGCCCATTTTACCGTTTTGTTTAATTACGTTATTTATAAGAGTAAATATACGGAGTAGCATTAAATAAGTAAATTCAAATTGTTAAAAATATTAAAATGGCTATAAACTGCGCGTAAGAGATTTAAAATCGTTGCTAAGTTTTGCACCGCAACCTATGCTGCCATCTATTATCTTTTGATAAGAACTGAGAGTCTGTTGTACGAGATGGGACCCCATGGTAGGGGCAACAACGAATATATAAAAACCAAAGACACCGACTTCCGAGAAAATAGTTATTTTTCACTTTTTTTTTTAATTATAAACTAGCGCTTGACTGCAATCCCGCCTGATGGTAAGCAGTGATGCAATCGTTGATGATAAATCGCGGTAGTTCATTAAGCCCATTGACTTAAAAAATCTTAGTGAATATGAAGGAAGACGGCAGTTGAGCGAGGTGGTGCAATGTTAAAACCAACATCACGACCAACGATGCTGCGCCAGAGGGAGATTGATGTGGAGACCCTCCACGACCAAACTCCCGACACAACAACATTTGACGCATCGTACTCGGCACACATCGCAACACAACTGCTCAGACCCGTCCTCCATACGGCTTCACCAGACATCATGCCGGAATACGACGAATCGCTTAGCGGCAACACTTTGTCTGGTGGGTGGTAACTTCTGCCGGCAGCCGATATTATGGCCTACTACCGAGAAACTTTGTAGTGTTGTTTGGAAGTCGGTTGCTTTTTATTATTGTATTGTTTTTTTACTGATTGTCATCAGTTCTTTGGACATATCTACAAAAATTTACACTAAGCGTTAATATGCACATTCACGTACAAAATGATCCAGCTGCCCATGAGTTTTCAAATTGTTAGAAATCGGTGATGGCAATTTACAAATCGACAGTACCAACAGATTCATCGCTGTAACGAAGAAATTTTGTACAATGGCGCAATCGATAGATGAATATAATCCATACTAATATTATAAATGCGAAAGTATCTCTGTCTGTCTGTCTCGCTGTCTCTCTGTCTGTCTGTCCGGCTTTTACGCCAAAACTTTTGAACGGATTGTAATGAAATTTGGTACACAGATAGTCTAGAGCCTGAGAAAAGACATAGGCTATATAACATCCCGCTATGACCAATAGGAGCACAGCAGTAACAAAAAATGTTGCGAAAACGGGAGCTAATGCGGGCGTACATATTGATCCCATTATTTTAACAAGCGCTTATTTTATATCAACTGAGCTCTTTTTAATTTACGGGAATCACCGCGCTCTGTACGCTGAAGACCACGCGGTCGGAGTCGCGGGACACAGCTAGTGGATTGAATATGTTTTTGCAAATATTCTTCAGAATTACAGGGTTCATGTTTGGTTGAGATAAAGCGCCATTTTAACACTTATATACCTTTAGGCGGCGGGGTGCGACTCTCGAACAGGTCGACAGTCGGACCCCTGCCTTTTGTTATTCATGTTCAAAATGGAAAAATCACCGGATAGCCTCCATGGCGTAGCAGTAGCGAACGCGTACGCTGCGCAAGGAGACGCGGGTTTGATCCCCGTGCAGTGCAAATATTTGTAACTCCTTTTTATGTCAATAAAACTTTATTATTATTATTTAAAACCAGCCACGGGCTGAGCGTCATACAGAGGTGAAACACTTAGCCAATTAGACACTAACTTTGAATTTTCGAAGATGTGTAAATCACGATAGGCATCTATGGTGCACCACTACATCTTAAGCAAAGACAATTAACGTAGAAAACGCCAAAACGCCATTTAACGCGCATTAGCACAAGAAGAAACGTAACTTGTATCACTCATATCTAAAACAAGGTGATCAAGGCAAATCTAGCTCGAACCATTTGTAGGTAAACTGTAAATTATTTGAAGACATTGATTATTGGCACCTGAAACGGTCTTTTTAGTAAAAGAACCACAAATTAGAGTGGACCAGACCAATCAGTGCAAGCATTTGTCAGTAAAAGTGTAGCTCAACTTAGAACTGAACCATGTCATAACATCACCTTCATTCACAAGCATAAGTACATATTTTGTATATACCTACTTACACGACTATAACCCGCGCGAATTAACTGTGCACCTCGCTGGCCGCTTCCCCGCGCGGCGCTCCGCATTCGCCGTAAGCGATGAGTAGCGTTAGCATCTTTGTTACAAATGTCTAAATACAATTTCAATCCCCTGTTTTTATTACTCTTTCTGTGGAGTTTTTGCTTTGTTAGTTTTTTTTTATTAAGTTAAACAAACTTGTTTTTTTACATTTTCGACGAATTAGTGAAGCCTGTTGGTTGCACCAACATTATAAAGTATGTTAAATAACAGAGGGCGTTCCCTTAAACTCGTTAATATATATCATTAATAGATTAAAATAAAAATATCAGCATAGAAAAATAAGCATAAAATAATCCGAATAAAAAGAAATTATAATTGAAAATAAATTTGAAACCTCCTGTTTTAAATCAAAATAGTAGCGTGGAATAGTATCTACCTAACGTTGCATTGCCCAACACACATCAACCAACACACATCAATCAATTAGATCTTAGATCGCCGCCGCATACGCGGCTCGTCATTAATAAATAAATTGCGACGTTGCCGTCTTTCATGTTCGCGTGTACAGTGTGTTTCTTTTACATGTCAATTTAAATTTTTTATTGAATATTTTCATATTGAAAAAATTTTAAAACATTTTGTTTTCGAATGGAAATATTTTTTTTAGCATGTAGGTATGTATGCTATACTATTTCGGGTTAACGGGAACGCCCTCTGTTAGTTAACATACTGTATCTCAGTCCATATGTATCAATTTAATTGCAAAACGTCATGAGTAAAATGATCTAGTACTATGACGGTTTATCATCAAAACGACCATTTATTAACATAAAAAATGTAATTTATATTTTTTTAACATAATTCTAATTTTTTACAAACGGTACCGTCCGAATGACGTCACAGAGCGAGGTGCACAGTTAACTCGCTCGAGGTGTACCTCTAGCCCTTCCAGTCTGTGATCTTGACCTTAATTTGTTTTAATACTAGAGATCTTGAACACATATTTTAGCCGAGTCAAAATAGACATTCAAGGTTGCATTCATTCGCACAAAGAAAATTGGCATGAATGTTGGAAACACTACTACAAGCAATTGAAACGGATTTGACCAGACTATTTGTTCATTTTCGTTTTCAAGTGCATTCAACGCACAACGGTTTGGAGTTAAATGCATATGTATAATTATAAAATTGCTTATTTTTTGTATTTCTAAGAAAGAAATAAGCAACTTCCAAGTGTAAAAAAAACCGTACAAGATTTTTATTCCCGATTTTTATTCTTTTTTATTCGTCGTTAACTAGTTATTTTTCACTTTGTTTGTTTTTTTTTTTATTTATTCATATATTAAAAGTTTTGTAAACCCTGCATCCCGTCAGACTGGACGGTGTAGTTTGTTTGCTAGCTTATTAAATTGAAAAAAATATAGTCATAATCCTTTCTTTTAAAATCCATTGGTAAAATTACAAAGAGTCGTGAATTAAAGGCGGTAGCCCTGTGCGAAGGTCACCAGTAATTAGGTAATTGGTTTAGCTTACGTTTTTCAGCAACGGTGGCGGCGCTTCCTCTTTTTACTTATTTAATTAGGACTGCCACTCGTCGTCTTTCTCATCGTCAAAACCAAAATACTAGACTGATTTTGAAAAAAAATCTATGGGACCACGGAAAGTATATTCACGTATAAAAGAATTTTCGAAATAGGTTAGTGTGATATTGAATTTTTTGTCCATTTGTCGCTCACATACATACTTAATGTAAATACAACTTGTACGGTTTTCTTATGGACGTCATGGTCAGACCTGGACCAAAGAAAGGGGACCACACGGGAAGCACCAACTTTCAAATAAAAAAAGAATCATGAAACTCCCTCCAGCCACCTGAAAATTATTAGATAACAATTATAAATAAAAAATATAGTCGAATTGAAATCCTCCTCCTTTTTTGAAGTCAGTAAAAAATGGGAGAAATCATCATGTCAAAAAGCGTTAATGCCCTTTGTTTTGGGTGGGTAATCATCCTCAGCTTTAAACGACCCACGCGTGTCCCTTCAGTTACCTATGCAACGGGCCATCATGTCATGGTAACTCTTTAGAATAACCCACGATCACCACGATTTTTAATTTTTCACTATTTCTACATTATGTACATGTTGATAAGGAAGCGCTTACAGGTTAATGACCACCGCATCCTGAGGTACCAAACTTTAATAACAATGGTGCGAAAATAGCAAGTCGATACAGGATCGCGCTGTCGCCGATTGGAGGTCAGTGAACCAATATTTATAAAGGATGTTCTATTCCGTTTGCAAGTTTATGCGATTTAGTTTGTTTGAAATTTTGTTTTTTTTATTTTTGATGCTAAGTTTTTTTCTGTGGTTTATGATTATTACTATGAACCAGCATTGTTCGTGTTTTCTTTTATTGTCGTATTGTCAGCACCACTCTGTTTATGCAATGAATTAGCAATAAGTTTCTAAATGATTCATATTACTATGTGACACAATTAGGGTGCTGGTCAACATGAGTATCTAAGAAGACGGTTGCAATTTTGTTTTCATTTTTATTCATGAGTGTCATTTTCCTGAGTTTTAAGGGGGCTGAAGCCAAAAGTTCCCTCAAAATGAAAGTTGAAGGCGAAGGTTGTATTTTTTATGGTGTTCGAGGTTTCTGAAGCCGATGTGATAATAGTCATAAGGAAAATACGTCTTTTATTTTGTAACGATTCTTTTAAAAATTTTGCTATGGCTATCGTTTTCGTGGTGTTCGAGGAATCTGAAGTCGATAGTTTGAAATTTTCGCAGCCGCCATCTTAAATTTCCCTTTGCCGAGGGTCACCCAACCCCACCCATTTTTTAAATAGGCGCCCATCATTATCGCACCTTTCAATCGTTCAATTGCAACACTTTAGTTTTTATTTTACTGTTTTATTTTAAAACATTTTGCCACTTTTTCGAATTAAGAATAAATTGAAGAATTATTGTCAACTATTAGGTATATTATAACCATTATATTCATCATCATCATCATCATCAGCCCCTACTCGTCCACTGCTGGACATAGGCCTCCTTCATGGCACGCCAACAAGCTCGATCCTGAGCAGTTCTCCGCCAGCCACATTTTTGATGTCGTCGCTTCATCTCGCCCAAGGGCGTCCCACGCTACGTTTGCCGAGACGCGGTCTCCACTCGAGAACTCGTTTACCCCAACGGTTGTCGGTCCTGTGGCATATGTGACCAGCCCATTGCCACTTCAGCTTGCTAATCCTCTCAGCTATGTCGGTGACTCTGGTCCTCTGTCGGATCACCTCATTTCTGATACGGTCCTTCAGAGAGACGCCCAGCATAGCCCGCTCCATAGCTCGCTGAGCGACTTTAAACTTATGGATTAGTCTGACCGTTAGTGTCCACGTCTCGGCTCCGTAAGTCATGACGGGTAGGACGCACTGGTTGAAGATTTTTGTCTTCAAACATTGGGGTATGGGCGACGAAAATACCCGACGAAGTTTACCAAACGCTGCCCATCCCAGCTGGATCCTTCTATTTGCCTGCTTCTCGAAGTTGTTTTTCCATAATTGCAACGTTTGCCCGAGGTACACATATTCTGAAACAACTTCGAGCGGCATTCCGTTTACGGCAACCGGTCCCGGAGTGACTGACCCGTTCATTGAACATAATTTTGGTCTTATCTAAGTTCATCCGGAGACCGATGCGTTGGGAGGAGTCAGCTAAGTTGGTCAGTATTTGTTCCAGCTCTTTCTGCGTTTCCGCCATGATGACGATACCGTCCACAAATCGCAAGTGTGAGATGTACTCGCCATTGATGTTACATTCACAATTATATTATTATATCATATTGTCTTGAGTTGTAAATGTAATGTGAGGCACTAAAGTAGAAAAATGAGAAACATTTTTTTCTCAAAACATTCCTTAGACAGTCTTAGATTTTCAGACAGTGTAAACTAGCGTACAGGTAATTTCAACTAGTAGGAATATTGTTTTACATAAATGTTTTCATTCGACATGACCTGTTTTATTGAAAGATCACTGATACGGAACGAATGCGGAATTACTTACTTATTCAATATTCTTTTGTCTCTATGAATATGTTTTGTTTGTCGGTTGCAAGCACTAATACAATATCTTCGAACCTATCGTTGGAAAAAAAAAAACACTGGGAAAATCTCAGAAGCAGCTTGAAGTCAGGATTTTCGCCTGGTTAGTAGTAGTTGGCTCATCTTCGTAAGCTGTTGGTTAAGGAGAAAAGTTTAAATTTCAGATATAAACATACTTCTGCCCGTAGCTTCGTTCACGTGAAAGCCGTAAGAATTTACTAAAATAACAGAAATGACCATTAACAGAGATTATGAAACTTCATTGTATACAAAGAAAACTACTTACACTACTACTTCTTACTTTTGTTTGTTTTAATTTCGGTCTCAGCAGCCTGGCAAGCGACCATCATTTTATTTTATTTATTTGGGACAAGAAAACAGTTATATGTTACAATATTAATAGTCGGCTAAGGTATAATACATAGTAAACAAACATATAACCCTCACCAATGTCCACGGAATCATATTGATTGTTCAAGACATAAGGAAACGGACGTATATAGAAGGGGACAGTGAGAAAGTAACGAATCATAAAGCTAAAACTAAACCTTAAAAATCACACAAACCAATTCAAATTTATTCGTTTATGAGCAGTTTGTTCGGAGGTCAATACTAGCTAATCTAGGCTTTCAGTAGTATTTTCCCATTGCTTACGAAGCATTTAAATTTTATTGAATAGATTAAAACTAGCTTTTCTGTTTGTACTCCCCAATTAGCACAACATTGGTACTGACTAAGCTTTCTTACAGGCGGCTTCGAAACGACGAACAGCCCCCAACCAAAGATGAGAGAAGAGGCCTTGACTTCCTTATGTTTCTATGTGTGTGTACACGTGTTTTACGAACAAAATAGAATAGTAAAACAAAATTACAAATAAGCTTATATACATCTATCAATTGTTGGGAACAGAATATAGAACAAATAGGCACACAATAGTAAAATGCGCAAATCCTCCGTGAGATATCTAAGGATACGGGATACCTTTTAAGTTTTATCGTTTCAAGAAACAAACACAACTAGAACCTTATAGTACTTTTTATTGCTTTTCAAAGTATTCCACAGTAACTTAATACGCATTTCCAATGTGGTGTTCAAAATGGCTGACTTAAAAGCGTTGACTACTTCTTCACCGGACTGGCTTTTCACCATGAAGACTTTTCTTAATTTTAGAAATTGTAAAGAAATGATGGACAGGAATTTCTACTTTTCCTGCTTCAAATACTCAGTAGTTTAACGAGCACTGTGTGAGCTTACATTGTCGTGGTGTAGGATGACGCGTCGCTTTGAGTTAGATTTTCACAGTACAGCGATGACTTTTGGCAATCAAACTGTGGTATACCACTCTGCCTTAACCATTCTACGATCTTTAAGTGCAATAGTCGCAACATGGGCGGTTTTTTCAACGAACGTGACCACCATCTTTGAAGTGCTTCGAGAACGAACAACTTTAATCAGCTTTGCCTCGTCTTGAAAGGCCCAGATTGTAGATTGTTGTTTGAAATCAACATCATAGGCAACTACCGATGATGTCATAGACATGATTTGACACTCCTAAACCTTTCTAGAGTTTTCTTACACTATCACGCAGGCCGTCTTGTGAACGTTGGCAAGCTGATGCAGTATCCAACGGCCAACCAGCTTACACATACACTGTTACATAGTATGCAACCAGATTTCTCACACCAATCGCTTCATGCAAGATCTTCTGAATGGTTGGCCCTGAAATACCTAATAGAGTCTCTATGTCTTGATAAGTCACATGTAATTCTCTGAGAATCAGCTGTCTCACAGCTGTTGAATATTCCTGTGATTTTTGTGTTTATCGACGATGAACGCTGACTAAAACTTAAAGTAAACGGAATAAAAGCGAGATTTGACAATTTTCAACATGATATATTGATTTGAACACTGAAGCCGTGTCAGGCCTCTTCTAAAGTTTTATAAAATTATTGCACAAACATTTTCCTTCAAAACATTTACTTTGGTACGTAACCTGACAGATCCCAATCGACGCTGTGACTGAACAATAGCATTAATCCATTAAGATTAATGGACTTTCAATCCTTGTTTTGTGATTCAAAATTTAAACACATTCGAATAAGAACATTTCCAAATTCAAAATTGTAGGGATATATGGAAACGACAGAACATAAAAGCCTGCATGCCTTTATTATTATAATCCCCGTAATTAACATCATCTTGTACCCTCCTTTTCCACAAGCTTTATCGGAACAAGCCAAGATTAGGCACCGCGGATAAAAAAATGTATGGGGCTAATTTCCCCGAGTCTCTCGGCGGTCCCAGGAGCACGTGATAGTTTACCCAAATCTACGAAAAAGTTGTCTCTATTCACTGCTGACACCGTCGGTAGCGACAGTTCACTGCCTACTTCTAAGATGTGGGCACGACGTGGCTCCTCCCAAACGACACACTGCCAGCGCCTTGTCCTACCAGCAGTCGACGCAGTGATAACACCGGGAGTCCGGCTTCCTGTTTATGCTACACAGGTACTTCTCGAAACAACCATGCCCCGAGAGCACCTATGTATTTTTACTATTTTATTTTAATATAGGTACAGCTGGACATTAATAAATTATTTATACCATGGCATTTGCTTACTTGGTAAAATTGTCTATTATTTATTGCGAACGTGAAGACTGTGTGATTGTAGGTCGTTTTATTTATTTTTGTTTTGTTACTTTTGACGTGTTCTGGCAGTCTGAATAATTCATATAACCTACCCAAATATGCTTTCTTTAGTATTGTTCATTGAATCGTAGAGCTCCCTCAGTTTTAAGCTGAGCTGCACAATTTCTGACAAATACATACACAGACTGTCTAATCAGTGTACTTATTTGTCAGAAATCGTACGGGTCCTCTCAATATATGTGTTCTTTCCTGAGAAGACCAAAATTATGTCTCTCCTTTAAAAACAAAAGACCAAGATTATGTCTGGCCTTTAAAAGAGACTGTAAATATGTTTTAGTCTTTCTTCTCAGAGCAATTAGGTAGGAAACATCGAACTCATCTAGTTAAAAATTTTAGGTGTAAAAGTGTTTGTACAAACCTTCTTACAGAAAATAAATCATCTATAAACCACACGGATAAATGGCAGAACTTCCCTACCAGCATATAGCTTCATTAATTTCAGCCAATACGGGCAAGAATGGAGTGAGAACTATGTATGTTCCTCGTCATTGTTCACTCCAGCCGGCCAATACGTGGTAAACTAAACCAGAGGTCAAGGTCAAGAATTTTACGTGAGTTCGCTAATGCTCAACAGCTTACCACATGCTGCCCTAGCGGATAGCGGATCTCTTGGTCTGGCTCCTCATCCTATAACTGTTCCGGCAAACTAAACTCTTCTGGTACAGGAAGAATTCAGAGTAATTAGATCCCACCAATTGGTTAATAAAGATAGTGCGCAATTATTATTAATGGTCGTTGTTGTTTTTTTTGATATAAACTAAAACGGACAGTTGTAGTTTATAGTACTCAGTACTTGCATATAATGTATATTTTTCTACATGACATTTTCATCTACTTCTGCCCTAAGAAGTAAAACTGCACTGTATTTGTAATTAATAGATCAAAAAGCAATACATTTCTGTCAATCGGGCTATATTGTTCCTACTCCTGGCACTTTTTTTTTTTTTTTTGTGGCTTTGCCGTCGCATTAGCCAATGTCAAGATAAGGGGAAAGGGTAAAAGTTAGGGAGAACTTAGGACAATAAGGAACGGAACAAAGGAACTTCAAGGATTGGGTTACAAAATATAGATAATATCTAAATTTTAATATCATTATATTGAATATACTGAGATATAATACTATATATATGATAATCATTAGAATACAATAAACAATTTATAGACGTAGGAAAAGGAACATGGATAGATATTAACTGAGATAACATTAATGTACGATCGTATAAGTTACAAGAAAACAAAATGTGATTTAGGTCGCCGTACTCCCCACAGGAGCACGAAGGATCAGAAATGATGTTAAATTTACTAAGGTGTGCTGGTGTACAAGTGTGCCCTAAGCGCATTCTGCAAATTATAGAAGTAGACTTTTTATTGAAATTAAATTTACTAAACCATGGCTTTCTTGGAATACATTCTTGGATTTTACGATAATGCTGACCTTTTGAATTAGAATCACTCCACATCTGATTCCAAGAATCTATTAAATGCTTTTTAGAAATTGAAATTAAGTCTTGTGGATAATTAACATAGGGGAACAAATCACCGCTCGTAACTGCCTCATTTGCCAGTCGGTCTGCCCGCTCGTTACCAGAAATACCGGCATGCCCAGGAATCCAGACAAAAACCAGGTTAATATTTTTGATTCTACATTGAAAAACTTGATTCCTTATTGCGTATATAATTGGAGAATGTTTTTGGGGTCCAAAAGGGAACCAATATCAATATCTATAGCAATATCTATTGCTTGTAAGGAACTTAAGGAATCGGTAAATATAACCGCCTTAGAGATTTTAGTCAATATCACATATTCTATGGCCCTTAGTATCCCAAAACATTCCCCAGTATATACAGATGATTCTGGCGGTAATTTGATTTTCTGCACAATTTTGTACTGTGGATGGAAAATGCCAATCCCTACGTAGCTACTTGGTTGTTTTGACGCGTCCGTAAAAATGTAATGCCAGTCAGGCCAATTATTTTCAGCAATGTTATTAAACTTAAGGTTTTGATACTGGCCGTCCTTATTCAGGCCTACACAATATTTTATTTCCGGTGTTACTGTAAGAATATTATAGTCATATAGGTACAAAGGCAATATCGGATTACGGTAAGTGGGTGCTTCCAGATTTTTGAATTTATTGTAGCTAATAACAAGACAAGGAGTACTCTTATGTGTCCAATAACTAGATGATTGAACAGCATTAGCAAGCTTTTCCAACTTGCTGAGTAGCGGATGATCATTATATTGTATTATCTGAAAAAAGAACCTATCTGACAGGTATTGTCGACGTAACGCGAGAGGAGGTTCATTACATTCAACTTGTAAACAATTTATCGGACTGGATTTCACAGCCCCTATGATAAGTCGCATGCATTTTGCTTGAATGTTATCTAATTTTTTGAAATCACTAGTATTGCCCGGATGTAGTAAAAAGGTACCGTAGTCCATAACGCTTCTTATTATTCCATTGTAAATTAGTCTTAATGACAAGGGATGTGCACCCCACCATACTCCAGCCAAACATTTAATGATATTTAAATTCCGTTCACATTTGTTGACGATATAGTCGCAGTGCAGTCGACCTGAAAGTTTTTTGTCTTAAATAACTCCCAAAAATGTTGCATGGTCCTTTACTGTTAATGATAACCCAGCGTACAACACATTAAACTGACACGGTGAACGTTTTCTAGAAAATAGAACTACAGAACTTTTTGAAGGAGACAGACTTAGACCATTTATATCCATCCAAATATTGAGATGGGACAATGTTGTTGTTAAAGATGTGCTGAGATTATTGATACATGGTCCAGCGACATACAAAAGTAAATCATCAGCATACTGTAAGATATTAGCGTGATTATCAAGGAATGATTCCAAATCGTATGTATATATATTATATAAAATTGGGCTCAAAACGGAACCTTGAGGTAACCCCTTCCAAACACTTCTTTTTATTGACGTATTCATATCAGGCCCCAGTTCGTATTTAATATATCGTTCCGACAACAAATTTACGATGAAATTATTTAATAAAGCTGGAATATTTAGCAAAAGTAATTTTTGTTGTAAAATAGCTATATTCACATTATCATATGCTCCTTTAACATCTAAAAATGCCGCCATCAATGATTCATTTTTAGAAAGAGCTAACCTAATATCTGTGGTCAATATGGCTATGCTATCTATGGTACTTTTCCCTTTTCTGAAGCTATATTGACTGTTTGAAAGCAAATTGTTATGTTCGATGTACCATTCTAACCTATTTTTAATAAGATGCTCTGTAATTTTACATAAAACTGTTGCGAGTGCAATGGGGCGATAAGAGGATGGGTCAAGCTTAGGTTTATTTGGTTTCAGTAGAAGAATTAACGTTTGAGTACGCCATGACTGTGGGATGTTCCCAGTGATAAACACAGTATTAATTATGGATAAAAAATACTCGAGAGTTTGGTCATTGAGTTGAGCTACAAAGGAATAGGGGATGCCATCCTCGCCAGGAGACGAGTCCTTCAGTTTGGAAAGGACACCTTTCAATTCATACATAGTCAAAGGTGAATTTAAATCAAAACTATTGTTATTATTACTTGTAGGTTGAAAAGTCAGGGAGAGAGATGTGGTTAAAAAATTATTATAAAAAACTGTTCAGGGACATAAGGTGGGGCTAAACGGTCCATGATTTGTTCTGCCAAATCTGGAGATACCTTATTTTGTTGGGGGTCGGAAAATGCCGACCTAAACCTTCTAATATTTTGCCACACAATGGTTGGATTAACATTAGGACAAATAGAAGTACAGAACCTTCTCCATCCCTCAAACTTCTTAACTTTCAAAAAATCTTTAGTTTTATTTGCTATGTAAACATAATTATCCCAATTTGCATCTGACATATCGGAACAGTACAGTGTCTCTGCCCCTTTTCGCTCCCTAACTGCAGCAGTACACTCATGATCCCACCATGGTGGTGAGGGTATTCTATCAGAACGAATGTTTTTAAGAGGAAAAGTTTCATCCCCTGCCTCTATTAGTAATTTTGCAAACAACTCTGAACAAACTGTAACATTAGAGTGACATAATTCAGGCAAGTTTAGAACCCTTTCCTCTACCCTTTTCTTGAATTCAAACCAATCAGCATCTTTTAATTTGTATTTCAGCCGAGGAACTTTCACCTGCTTTGGAGGTTTGCTGAAAGGAAAACTTATAATAATAGGGAAATGATCTCCACCATGTGTAGAATCAAGAGTATCCCAAGTAAGGCTAGCAGCTAAATCCGGAGTACTGATGGACAAATCAATGGCACTTGGTCTATGGTTCGGTCTTGTAATCCTTGTTGGCAGACCAGAGTTTATTAAACAAAGATTATGAGAATCAATCAATTCTAATAAACGCTCACCGTTTGAACATGTAAAAGAGCAACCCCAAGACATATGGTGGGAGTTGAAGTCCCCTAAACATATGAATGGCTTTGGTAAGATATTAAACAGATTATCTAATTCATTTAAAATCTCAATTGTTGGACGAGCAAAATATATAGATACATAACATATATTATTTACTTTTACAGCAATTGCAGAAACATCAGTAGAAAAGGCAGGAAGAGAAAGAAGAGAAAAGGAAAGAGAATTTTTAATGAGTATGGCGACTCCACCATACCCATCAGCCCTATCAGCTCGAACACAGGAGAAGCCCGAGACCCTAAACAAGGAGTTAGGCTTCAACCATGTCTCTTGGAGAGCTATAACAAAAGGATCATAGTTATTTATGAGATCAATTAATTCATGTTTTTTATTGTTGAGACTTTGGCAATTCCATTGAATCACCTTGGACCTGGGATCCATTGTAAAGATTATTAGATTTATATAATTCATCTATTATTATAGCAACGTTGGACGGTGAAATGGTTTTTGACTGTGATAATAATTTTATTAAAAATTGTATTATATCTGAAAATTTAGTTTCATCATTTTCCTTATTTTTAAAAATTGGTTGGTTTTTAGGAAGAGGGGGATTTTTAATTATTTCATTATGAGCAGCCATGTCACATGATTTACCCATTTTGGGCAGGGATCTGGGTTGTAAAAATATTGTTTTCTTATATGATTGCTTATTAGGACTACGGGGGGATGGAGAAGGGTAGTTCTTGTGTTGTGAAGAGACTGTTGGTGCTGTAGACAGCAGAGCATCAGCATATGATATTTTATTAATTGGAGGATGTAGTTTGACAGCCTCCATATATGATATGCAGCTTTTACTCATCGTCTCTTTGATGCTTCTTTGCCTATTATATTCTAAGCACTTTCTACTTGTTGCTTCATGGTGAACCTTACATAAGCAGCACCAATAGTCTTCTTCATCAATATCACAAGAGTTACCCGAATGCTGCTCACCACATTTATAGCACTTTGGTGATGAACGACATTGGGACTTAACGTGACCATATCTGCAGCAGTTATAACATTGTACTGTCGGGTAGATGTATAAGTCGACTAGTAAAGCAGTATAACACATATAAATCCTGGTTGGTAAAACCTGACCATCAAATGTAAACACCACAGTTCCTGTGTTCTCAAACGCTGTGCTTCCAGCAATCATCATTTTCTTTTTTAAAAGTCTTACCTTTAAAATTGCACCACATCCTATAGGGACAGTCACATTTTCCAAAATTTCCTCTTCGGACCATTCTTTTGGAACACCTCTTACTACTCCCATTCTAGTCACATTAAATGTAGGAATGAATGTTTTGTAACCTACATCATGTACAGTCTGATTATTTAGAAATGCATTAGCATCATCATGAGTTGTGAAAGCCAAGGTTATACGATTACGCCCTATACGTTTTAGACTGCCATTTACTATATTTTGAATATTGTGTTTTTTAAGGAAACGGCCGAAAGTAACGGGGTGCAGGGTTGTACCATCATTTTGTTCAGAAGTCTTTTTTTGTACGTGAATAATATACGGAGAGGCGTCATTTTTCTCATAATGAGTGCGGCCGACTGGCACACGGGCATTATTATCATTGACCTTGGAATCAGATGTGGAAAGGGGTTGTGTGGGAATTGGTAGTACCGGCGGCTTTTGAGACTGCGAGCTATTGTGAATGTGAGTCAAGTTCATGTTGTGCTTAATGTGTGTCTGTGTTGTGTTGGTGTCATGTTGGTTTTGTATCTGTGAGAACGAATTTTTTTCAGTCCAGATAACATCATCATTATTAGCCTTCTCTAAGTTTATAGCATCATTAAGAGCATTATTGCATAAACAATCATTTGGACCCTCTTTCTTTTTTGACCCCTGCCTTCTTTTTTTCTTATTACAGGTTCGGCAGATTGCGCGGGAATATTGCCTTTTTCTACTTGGATTTGTTCCCTCCGCAACTGAGCCATCAGTGTCCATGGACGACTCAAAAGCGGCTTTACAAAGAGCGTCCATACGAGTTTGTTGTGTGCCATCAATTGTAACATAGTTAGACACGGGCGGAACAGTTCCACCCGGGTCATCGGGCGGGTCGCCCATATTATAATATCAAATTAAATGACTTACCAATATATAGAGGAGATTATGTACACTGAATATATAAAATATACAACTTAAACTACAAAAATATACAATTAAAACTACTATACCACAATCCTTTACTATTTAAAATTAATTTACAAAATTATTGAAAGAAAAATTGAACCGCGACGTTTTCCCGCCCTTTTTTCGCCCCTCCTGGCACTTAGACCTCCTCTCGGTGAGAGGGAGTGGGCCGCAGTTTACCGCGCGGGCTCAATGCGGGTTGGTAGATTTCACATGTCTAAGACGTTTTGGCTCAAGGACATACCGGTTTCCGCACGATGTTTATTAAGATGTATCATCATCATCATCAACCCTTCCATCGTGCCACTGTTGGGCACAGGTCTCCTCTCATACAGAGAAGGATGTATAATCTATACTAATACTAATATAATTATGCATAAAGCTGAAGAGTTTGTTTGTTTGTTTGTTTGAACGCGCTAATATCGGGAACTACTGGTCCGATTTAAAAAATTCTTTTTGGGTTGGATAGCCCATTAATCCAGGAAGGCTTTAGGCTATATAACATCATGCTGCAACCAATAGGAGCGGAGCATAACTAACTCCACGCGAACGAAGTCGCTGGCGGCCGCTAGTAAATTATAATTTTAAAAAAGCAGTGTACTTCCAGCAGAGCTGGTGGTAAGACCCCGGGTTAGGCCTATAACTGAGGATAAAAAAACTAAGACGCCAATCGAAACCAAATGCAAATTGATGCATTTAACTTCATGATACAGACCGCCTTAAAATGTCACCATGACTTGAAAATGGAAACCAATACCCCAGAATTGATTTTTAATAGAAATTGTTTACGAAACAATGAATGTGATTAAAAATTTAAGTAACATTACGTATGTTGCAAACATTAATGAAAAGAAGCATATTTGCAAAAAGACTAATTGTAAATACGTATCAGCCGTTTTAAAATACCTTTCTTCATCAATTTTAATAAAGTCTTGATAATATACGGTATTCTCAGCAAAACAACATTGAAAAACACGACCATCCATCATACAGGTAAGTAAAATCCATATAAATGAATCTAGGAGAAAAATAAATAACGACTGCATCATTTCAACTGCCTAGGCTTTACAGCTATGCTGTTGATCGGCTTCCAACCTAACTAGATAGGTATCGGTAGATCGGATCGGTAAACGATACCCCTTGATAAGACTAGCTGTCAAAATTTTGGAATTTTGGACTTCTTACCACCTGTAATGACTGTCGAAAATCCACGAAACAGTCAGACTAACGTATTAACTGCCGGACTAACGTACCATGTAGTAGGCACCGGGCTTAGAATAGTATCATCCCATATCCTTTCGCGGGTGTCCTAAGAGACGACTAAGGAAACTCTCACCAGGGAAACGGGCTGCAGCGCTTCTCCTGTGGAATATCAAATCACTGCGATCCCCAAACCGCGTGCCAAGCGTGGTGCTTATGGCAAACCCCCCAAAGTAATGAAAGCTTTGGGGGAGGCCTTTATCCTACAGTGGACCTCTATAGGCTGCAGAAGAAGAAGAACGGATTAACTACTTCCCAAGGCACGGAAAATTAAATACAACTAAAAAATAAATACTTTATTGAATTATTAAAGTATTTGCATGCATTTCCCGAAATACCTCGTATTGCGGTAAAAAATACTGATTCACATAATGACTATGACATATATTAAGCGCTAATAAATAAAATGCGTACATATTCAAGTAAATTGCCTAGTAATAGTTATAAGACCGTAGTGTTAACATATATTTAGTTAAAATTATTTATTTTGTGCTCACTTATTGAACAACAAGGTACAGTAAATTTGTAATTATATTTTCTAAACCAATCTCAACCCTTGAATAAACTGAATTCTTATGCAATCAAATAGTTTGCTATAAAATTATCGATTATGAAACTCACTTATGTCAAACTTAATAAAATTCAAATATATTTATTACAAAACAAAATATTTAATTGAGAATGAGGCAGTTTGATGGATTTTTGATTTTAAAGCTCCTGGGTAGTGGCGAGCATTTCCTACCTGTTATCTTAGGTGTCAAACTCAATCAAGGTTTGGAACGATGCTGGAGTCATATTGGCTCCAGTACCATCCAAAACCATGATTAAAGTAAGGATACAAAATAACGGCTGTAAATTATTTTAACGTGTGTGTCGCTTTCATGGTTCAAAGGTGAATAAACAAGCCGGCCGGCTGCGAAATTTTTAAAATCTTGTTATATTTTTAAATAAATTATACTGCCACCATTTTGTGTTTCCATTAAAACTTCGTTCCTTTCGTTTGTTCGTTTCTATACACTTTTTTTTACTACTCATCATCATCATCATCAGCCTCTACTCGTCCACTGCTGGACATAGGTCTTCTCCGTGGCACGCCAACAAGCCCGATCCTGAGCAGTTCTCTGCCAGCCACTACCAGCCACCTTTTTGATGTCGTCGCTCCATCTCGCCCAAGGGCGTCCTACGCTACGTTTGCCGAGACGTGTTCTCCACTCGAGGACTCGTTTACCGCAACGGTTGTCGGTCCTGGGGCATATATGACCAGCCCATTGCCACTGTAGCTTGCTAATCCTCCCAGGTATATCGGTGACTCTGGTCCTCTGTCGGATCACCTCATTTCTGATGCGGTCCTTCAGAGAGACGCCCAACATAGCCCGCTCAATAGCTCGCTGAGCGGCTGTAAACTTATGGACTAGTTTGACCGTTAGTGTCCACGTCCCGGCTCCGTAAGTCATGACGGGTATATTTGCTTTATGGGTAGGACGCACTGGTTGAAGATTTTAGTCTTCAAACATTGGGTTACTACCACTGCCTAATTATTTTGAAAACTAATACACCCGACTGCACCTGGGTGGCGTTTAGTGGATAGGGTTTGAAATTAACTTTGGTTATTTTAAATAAACATGACAACTTCAAAAATGTTAACAAATATTAATAATTTTAAATTAATGAAAACAGGTCTGCAATTGTCAGTGTTTATAAATAATCAATGCATACTGCACGAAGATATTTTCTTTGGTCATATAGCCCAATTCCCTAATCGTCAAATTAGCAGAAAGTTTGTTTAAACTTTAAAAATATATGATTAGGTTTGAATAGTTTATGCGGCCTATCCAAATGTCCTGTCTTAGCAAATGACAGCACGGTTAGCCCAGTGGTTAAGCTATTGACTGCTGCGCTGCGTGTCGCGGGTTCGATATATTCGCGCACGGAACAAAATAATATCTGTATGACTACCATAATGACTGACTAATGGTCCACACACTTTAGTGTTGTTTTAACATGGCAAACGGATTCGAAAGGTCCACACACTTTAGTGTTGTTTTAACATGGCAAACTGATTCGAAAGGTCCACACACTTTAGTGTTGTTTTATTGTTTAAAAAAAAAGAAAACACGTTCCCTACGCTAGGATTACTCCTGTATCGTGACTGCGTTTACTAACACTTAAACTCATATACACAAACAGCCAGACCCGCAGGGTAATTACGTAACATATTATCAATTGCAATTGGTTTCATTTTGACAGTTCAACAACATTCATTGCGTTATTTACATTATCGGGTAGACAGTGAGCAGACATTTTTCGAACATAGCAATGGACTAGCAATATGTTTCGAAATGATGCCAACCGATAGTAATAGTATGTTAAATGATTGGGGTACCGGTACAACTGCCTGTACGACATACAAATATTTGTTCCGCGCAGGAATCAAACCCGCGACACGTTCCACTTAATCTATGTGGTTCTTTGCTCAAAAGCCCATTACAGACACCAATTTATGTGGTCGAACAAGACTGACCACTGGACCCAGATAGGAAACGAAAGAACTCATCTACGTAGTTTAAAAAATATAATATTACAGAAAATAAATGATCATTTATCGTCAAATATTCCCAATCAACCTTGATTGAGCCTCAATACTTTACGTATAAAGTTGGAAATCGAATAAAGAAATCTGACAGATTGTAGTAGCTTGATGTGCTGTCGTCTGTACACCGCAGTCAGCAAAGCGTACTTTTTTGCACAACTCTACATAATTGCCACTAATGCTTACAAATCAAAACACTTTGCAGACATCAAAAATGGGGGCACAAAACTGTACCACATACTATTAAATTACATTAGCCAGCGAAGCTAATCCATACTAATATTATAAATGTGAAAGTATCTCTGTCTGTCTGTCTGTCTGTCCGGCTTTCACGCCAAAACTACTGAACCGATTGTAATGAAATTTGATACACAGATAATCTAGAGCCTGAGAAAGGACATAGGGTATAAAACATCCCGCTATGACCAATAGGAGCAGAGCAGGAACAAAAAATATTGCGAAAACAGGAGCAAACGTGAACTGAGCTCTTTTTAATTTTTTTCGGAATGGACTACGGCTTTGGTAAAAACTACTGTATAAATATAAATAAATAAAATAAATAAATAAATAAATATATACGGACAAATCACACAGATTAAGTTAGCCCCAAATTAAGTTCGAGACTTGTGTTATGGGATACTAACTCAACGATACTATATTTATAATAGATAAATATATAGATAAACATCCAAGACCCAGGCCAATCAGGAAAAGATCGTTTTCCATCATGACCTGGCCGGGGATCGAACCCGGGGCCTCCACGTCGCAGGCAGGCGTGTTGACCGCTGCGCCACGGAGGACGACGAACGAATGGATTTTGAGGAAACATTGAGCATTGGCATTGAGTCCAAGGCCAGGGTGGCTGCCAGGAAACTTGGCGTTATCGCAAAGGTTCGGCAGTACTTCACACCTGGGCAGCTTCTAATGTTATACAAAGCACAGGTCCGTTCGTGTGTGGAGTACTGCAGCCACATTTGGGCTGGTGCTGCTAAGTGTCACCTGGCTACTTTGGATTTAGTGGAGAGGCGTGCGAAAAGGCTGATTGGTGACCCTGATTTAACTCGAGATGGTCTCCAAAGCCTAGAGCATAGGCGTAGAGTAGCCAGCCTTTCGGTGTTCTATAGGATGCATTTTGGGGAGTGTGCGAGGGAATTGCATGATTTAATTCCCCCATCTCCGTTCCACCATCGGACGACCCGTCGTACGGCTAGTTTCCACCCTTACGTTGTTAACGCGGCGGTGTTTCCGTCGGACTACAATTTGAGTGTCTTCAAGGCTAGAGTGAATAGGCTCTTAATAAACTAGTGCGCTTTACCATTAACGATTGCGTCACTGCTTACCATCAGGCGGGATTGCGGTCAAGCGCTAGTTTATGATTTATAAAAAAAGTCCTAGCAGTAATGTAGGCATTTATCTTGGCATTCCCATGGAAACGGGAACCACCGCGCGCTGTAAACCGAAGTCCACGCGGTCAGAGTCGCGGGAAACAGCTAGTATACTATGTAGGGAGAAATACTTATAAACATACAAAGAATATTGCGTTGATGCATCTTGGCCCTGGTATTTGCTCATTGATGTCCACACAGTGATCATTTGGAGCCTAATTTCAGTAATTTTTTTGATTGCAGCGAAATGACGTCGGTGGTAGACGTCGCCGTTGACCAAAATGTCAATACTACAAGGCTGGTGTTCTATCCCTTGGTGATAATAGCATCATGTGTCTGGTTGTTACACCGATGGCAACAGCAGTCCAGGCTTTACAGGATGGGGAACATCCTCCCTGGACCTGCGGCAGTACCGATATTTGGAAACGCGCTGATGGCGCTTTTCAAGAAACCGGAAGGTGAGTAAAAATGTCCTATGTATATTTTATTTTTTTGTAGCTGGCGGAGTTTCTCTGCGTGATCGATGCAGAAATGAGGAGATCCGCAGAAGAACCACAGTCACCGACATAGTTCTTCGAGTCCCTAAAATTAAGTGGCAGTGGGCAGGGCACATTGCTCGTAGAACCGATGGCCGATGGGGAAGTAAGGTTCTGGAGTGGCGGCCACGTACTGGAAGACGCAATTACATTACAATAGTGTCAGAATGGTCGAGCAGTGATCTCATAATGATCGATTTGAAAAGTTTCGTATTCTACTAACAAAATTTCGTCATTATGACGTCCCAGTGGTCAACCATTGACACTCCACTCCATATTAAAAAATGATCAAATTGAGTAGTAGTTTTTAGAAAATCATTTCTACTAATGGGTTTTATAATAATGGCAATGCGCAATTTCATTCTATCACCATTCAATTACGAAACGACTGTCAGATAATTGACCGGTCATTATGAATTTAGCAGATTACGATCTATAAACACAATGACAATGGAATTACAATGGAAACTTGTTTGAATGATAATAAATTTATACAAAAGACTAGGTCCCTGATCCCAACTTTAATCTCGCTCTTAATAGCCATAGCTAGTGCGCTTTACCATCAATGATTGCGTCACTGCATACCATCAGGCGGGATTGCGATTAAGCCCTACTTTATAATTATAAAAAAAATACAAAGGAGTTTTAGAATTCTACAATATTTTCGTACTTTATAAACTAATCGTACTTTTGCTCAGTAACACAATGTGGCTTGCGTCTATATATTATTATGTAACATGTATGTACATTTATGTTATATGTTCCTAAAATACCTATATTCTAAATGTTTTAAAATCTTCCATGCTTTCAATACTTGTGTAGTATATTTTATATATAGAAAGTTTAGATATTTTATTTTGTTACAGAATTTATTAAAATTGGTTTGAGTATCTCCGACGAGTATGGCTACGTGGTCCGAGGCTGGCTAGGCTCAAAGCTGGTCATCTTCCTTGCAAACCCTGAGGATGTGGAGGTGATCTTGAACAGCAACGTCCATATTGATAAAGCTTCAGACTATAAATTCTTCGAACCTTGGCTAGGCGAAGGTCTTTTGATCAGTTCAGGTAAGATTATTTCTGACACTACAGTCACTCAAAAGTGGTAAAAAATTACTTGTATAATAACGCCACCCTAACCACGTTCAGTTCTGCTGCAAATACCATAAAATGTATTAAAATTCAGCCATAACTTGCTATATAATATATGCCATCTAGGGAAGCATATGTGCCATGTTTTTTCCTTCCATCGTTTTAAAATAACTATACTGTGTCTTTTTAGGAGCAAAATGGCGCTCCCACAGAAAGATGATCGCTCCAACTTTCCACATAAACATCCTGAAGTCATTCGTGGATACATTCAACCGAAACAGCAAAAACGTAGTAGAGAAGATGCGTTCCGAAATCGGCAAGACTTTTGATGTCCATGATCATATGAGTGAAGTTACCGTCGACATCTTATTAGGTAAGCTGATATTACTTCGACTTAAGCCTGATTTTTAATGTCTTATTTCATACCTAGGACATACCATAACTTAAAAAAAAAACCTTATAGATGCACCGCTGAAACAGTGTTTAAACGATGCAAGTCATTTTTCAATTCAACTTTTTTGTATGGACATGTGAGAAACTTGCGTTTTGTAAATTTGGCTGTGATCTATAATATACCGTCGCTGTGATGCCATTCTATCCCCCGAATCAACAATGAGCCCAAACACCATCACCGTCACAATATATGCAAGTTTAAAAACCGATGCTTCAATTTTAATAGATGATTTGAATCAAACGAGGATAAATCTTTCACTGTTCACGCCCCTCGTTTGTAGAATGCATTGCCAATTGAAATTAAACGCGCGCAATCGTTGTAGGAATTCAAGAGACTTGTAAGGGAACACGATTTGTCGTTATGATCTTGTTCAACAAACACTTTTTGGCTAATTTACTTGCTTACCTGTTTTGTTCAGTATCTATGTATTTATTTTTGTATATGTATGTATTTGTGTATCTACTTTAGTATGTTTGCACCAACAACAGACCCATTTGTGGTTCGGGAGAATCTGTCCATTCTTTGGTTGCCTGGAAGAGATCACATTAGCGATAAGGCCGCCCATTATATGTTTTTTGTGTTGAATGTATTTTGTTCGATGTTTGATTGGTGTACAATAAGGAATATATAAATAAATAAATATGTAGTCAAAATGAATCGTGCATTCACAGATATTTACATGTTAATTTCCGAAATGATATCATCAGTTTGCCCCCAATTGCGTTGAAATGTCGTGACATGACATACGAAATAACAATTAGATCAACTGTAAAATGTTTTCAACAATGTGTCATGTTTAATAAATTATTCTAATGACGTGGGTTCTGACCGTAACCTTGCATTATGTTGTGTTGACCTAATACTACAGTATTGTTATTTTCTATTTAAAGAAATTAATTTAAGACTTATTATTTCATAGAGACTGCTATGGGCATCTCAAGGAAAACTCAAGATAAATCTGGCTTCGACTATGCGATGGCTGTTATGAAGTAAGTCGATGGTTTAAAGTTTTTTTATGACATTCATTTCGCACCTTTAGAATGAAAGAGACCTAACTCAAAAAAACAAGTTTTTGGGAAATGATGAATAAAGGTTCATAATGTAACAATATTTTTAGAAAAGGGAGATTATTCGGTTGCACTTTCATTAAATTCATACTATTTTAATTTTATATCCTACTTTACTTATCTACCAACACGCATATAATTTAAAAAAATAATTAAAACAATTAATAATATTTTTTTCTTAATTTATACAAAAACAGTGCTTATTTAGGTCGTTGTTTGTCTGAAACCATTGTTTTTTAAAAGACCTTTTATTATTTAGGTCTCTCTCGTTCTGAATCTCTGTAATGAAGTCTGGTTTCATTCCCAAATAAGTCACTGTATTAATAATTTTTTAGATAGTTTTAAGGAAACTTTTATGTTCAGTACACGAAAAAATACATACTAAGGTAATAAAAAGTTTGACTATAAAAGTAAACCGACAAAAGACTTTACTGCTTACAAATTCTACAACTGTATGTCGTAAAGAAAAGTAAATCTAAAAGAAAATTATACAAAAATGAGTACCAAATGCTACGCAGTTTTCTTTGATAGTAACTGTAGTATTTCTAACAATGAAGTCACATTATTTAAAACTATTAAAAAAAATGAGTTTATCAATTACCATGAATTTCGAAAAATTTAACAATTAAAGTATAGAGTTATACAAATCTGCATAATAACCAGGTATGTATTAAGTTTTTATCAACAAGATCGTGTAAGTCTTTCTTCTTATGTTCGCTTAGCTCTAGTCTTTGTAAATATTCTTTGGTTAGCGTTATATCTTCTGGTTTGACCATCTTCTTCCGGTTATTTCTCATATTGATCATGGTGAACTCACTTTGAGTGTACGAGGTTTTACAGCAAAATGCGAACTTTTCTGCTTTAAAAAATTCCATAACCTTGACATTGGTCCATATCTTTTTGGTTTTATGTTCATCTTCATTGTAATTATATCCCCATTTTTCTTGTAGAACCTTTAAATCGCTGAAAAACATGTATATCAACTGTATCACATAAATAGTTTTACCATTTTTAGGCGAGTTCTTAATTAAGGTAACATAGGTATTGGTAGAGGGTGTATATTAGCCCAGACATTTTATTTCTCTTAATATCCTTTTCAATAAGGCTTAAGAACATTATCCCCTTCATTTTGGGTATGCCCTTTAATTAGATATTCATGAGTAATTGTGTGAATAATTTCAAAAATAGATAACGAAGCAATGTATTTATTTTTATTTTATCCGTAACAATTATCCTGATTGAACGGCCCCTCCGAGTTGTTGTCGACGTATGTTCATCGGAGCCCATGTGGACTAATGTGATCCTCAGGGGTCTGTTCTCTGTGCAAATCTGTTCCTGCTGCATATTAACGATCTGCTGATGCGCGATATCTATGGGTATGCAGATGACACTACAGTTGTGGAGAGGTACCTGCCGGATACTCGGGCTAGTGAGGATCAATACTGTCCGAAAGAGCGGCTATGATGGTGCATTCATGCCGCCAAAACAAAAGCATGTCTCACCGCTATAAGAAGCCCGTTCACCTTGGCTCCTTCTTTTCGGAGTGTATCCTTAGAGTGAACTGACCCCCTTCAGCTTTTGGGGGTTGAATAAGAAAACATGGAGAGCTTTGTTGGGGTTCTGCTCATTTAAACGGTGTAAATTATCTAAAATACATGACCCAGAAATAACTATATACCTACGTTACGGTATGTCTCCATTTGATTATCGTTATCTTCTTTATTTTTTACGCTTTTGAACTGTTGTTCTTTTTTAACATTTATACTATTGTAAAATTATGACAATTTAGTTTGGAATAATAAAAAAAGGTTATATGTCTCCAGTGGGACACTGCATAACAGCCTGCAAATCGTCCATGTTATCGACATCGACTGCGCAAATATTAGTTTCATTTATATTCTGATAATCTAGACGTTTTTCTTCTCGACACAGAACCTTTTCTTTCTGATGATAATCATAATTATATTTTTTTAACTGCCACCTTGCGAATAAGAGTAGCAAGTTCATAATCTAAGCAGAAGTCGCACTTTTATCTTTTTTGGTTGCATAAAAACTATTATATTAAATTCCTTTGTAAAGATTTCGTAATACAACCAATAGTCACATATTGGTTTTCCTTCTTCTTTCTGAGATTTATCGAAATCTCTCCAGAGGTCCATAATCGTCTGTCCCTGGAAGTTGTTGCTCACAAATAATGAGACTCTATTCTTGTAGTAGTAGATCCGTGAGTTTTCTTCCAAAGTACAAGTCTTTACTTACGAAACCTTCGGGTCAGTTTTCTTTTTAACGGTTCTAATTTGACGGTCACATATTCCTTGCATATAAATAACGTCTTACAAATACAGATATTGGTATAATTTATTATGAAATAGAATGCATTATTTATTAATCTGGGTTTAGCGGCGTTAGAATACTTGCAACTAGGCTTAATTGTGTAAAGTCTATGCAGTTCGAAGTTGCAAAGAGAGTGCCAGCTACATTCTCAGAACATTGGTGTCTACATTTATATGCATTTTTAACTATACGGGCCTGTTCTTCCTTTTTGGTCATCATAGAAACGTCGGCTTTCCAGGATTCCTTAAAATTTTGTTACATTTAGATTCCATTTTGATGGATTTCGAGTGCGATTTCTTCAGATCTTCTGGGAACTTCCACGACAGAATTAGGCGAACAGGTGTTATTAGATGCTGCGGTGTTGGACGAAGGTGAAGAACTGAAGCTAAAGCTTGATAAATAAGTAGTATTTCTAAGATTGGACCTAGACCTATCTACAGTATAGGTTGGGTCTGAGTCACTTATATCCACATGGCTTTCATCTGAGTTAATAGGTGACTGGTGGTAACTTTTTTTTACTACAGATGTAGTTCTGCTTGCAATATGACCGGTTAAATTAGATGTTGATGGCCCATCTATGGAATGGTCATTCGCTTTACCTAAACAAGAACTGCTGCTGGAACTGGAAGAGGATGTTGATGGTGATCTACAACAATTATTAGATGAGCTACTGGTATTAGAGGAAAAAATTTCAAATATAATATGACACATTTAACAAGACAACAAAACGATTTGGTATGTAGGTAGACCCATGTCTAAAATAGCCTGTGAAAATATAATCATATTTATTACAAGAGGAGCATAATTATAAATCAGCTTTTATCATAAACACTAGTTTCGTAATGACATAGACCAAATGATGTTTGGGTCTTTAATTCGTATTTTTTTTTTAATCAAAGAGTGACTCAATGACAAATAAGTCATTGCTGTTTAGAGACAATTTGTTATGAAATAGACTCAATAACAAATAGGTCTTTAATTTACCAAAAATAGTTATATCCACGTACCTTAATTTTTAGTATTGTAGCGTTCTAATCAGGTCTAGGTCTCCACAGTAATAAAAAAGTAACGACCTGAGCACGACACTCCCGGCACATTACTGCTTGTGACTCTCTCGAATTGAACAGGAGCGGAGGAAGAGGATAGAGTGAAAGAGACCGAAGTATAAGTTTGTGCCTTTCTACGCCATATTAAGTCTCTGTTTTATTAACAGCCGATGAAGATGGCCATGCAAGGTAATTTTATGAGTCAACACTGAAATCTTCAAATTTCGAGTTAGGTCTCTATTGTCCTAAAGGTGCGATTTGACTGATGTTCCTTACCTATTAATTAAGTTATTTATTTTCATAATATCACGCTAATGATAGACATGGATAATAATTTTGTCGATATAGTTAACGTATGGACACTTATAATCTAGAAAAAAAATTATAAGTAAAAGGTTGACAATTAAATACCTAGTATTTTTCTAGTAGCAAGTGACAGCTAGTCATGCTTTTAGAGTCAATCTTTTAAGTGAACACGTTTCCCAGTTTCTGGCATACCAATGGCATTTTGATAAAACGGCTATTTTATTTATAAGATGTTTATATGTAGGTAATTTTGTTCTAGGATGTGTGACATCATCCATCAGAGGCATTACAAGTTCTGGCTGCGCTTGGATTTCATCTTCAAACTACATCCGTTGTTCAAAACTCAAAAGAAACTCTTGGACATTATTCATGGACTTACTAATAAGGTACCTAATTATCAGAATTATTTATACTTACAGGTTCATACATACAAAATACCTACTCGTATGTACCACGATTGTAATGAGTGATAATATTTTTGGTTGTGACCATACAGACAGATTACATTTGTAGGAAATTAAGAATGTATAACTAAAATGTACCATCTAAGCTTTAGCTAAGTTACTATTACTGTATTAAAATTATGAGATCTATTAAAACTATATTGAATACCCATGAAAACTATATTGAAAAAAACTATATTAAAACTATATTGAATAACAATTTCAAGGTTATCAAGCTAAAGAAGAAAATCTACCACGAGAACAAAGCTAAGGGTATCATTCCTCCAAGCATCCAGGAATTGACGGAAGGCAAGTTCGGCAGCAATGAGAATGTTCTGGCAAATGGTGACAAAACGCTATCAGATACCGTCTTCAAGGGCTACCGTGATGATTTGGACTTCAACGACGAAAACGATGTTGGTTAGTATCTGGCTTATTGAATATCAATCGAAGCTGCGAGCTATCGCTGGGTAGGAGACGAAACTTCTACACCTGCTAGGAGCAGCTTTATCGGTTTCTTTCTTTGGGTATATCTTTCCAAGTCCCCTTTTTGCATCACCTAGAACCAGACCTCATGGTTTTTCCACTTGTTTCTTGTTCGGCCTCGGCAATGTTTTAT
Organism: Sesamia nonagrioides; assembly: GCA_017933935.1. Classification (NCBI taxonomy): domain Eukaryota; kingdom Metazoa; phylum Arthropoda; class Insecta; order Lepidoptera; family Noctuidae; genus Sesamia; species Sesamia nonagrioides. Next base: position 524,117 of record JADWQK010000049.1, read on the forward strand.
GTTTGTATCTCGTATAAAAGATGTGTAGCCGAACTGCGGGAGAGCATGTGGGTGAAATTGCATAACATACTAACAGAAGCAATGGTTGTTACTTTGACAGTTCAACAACATACATTGCGTTCTTAAATTTTTGACCAAACAAAATTTTTGACCATAGGGAACAATGGATTAACAATATCCTTCTAAAATCATTCACATTGTCATTGGTTGTATGTTACGCAAATAGGATACGAGAAAATATTTTTTTAAATTTTAATCAATATATCGACGCTATATTTTTGTTTGTCACTAGTTTTAGTTAATATTTTGAAACAATTAATTTTGTATTTTTATTTTTTATTAATTTTGTTATTTTTTAATTTTAATACATAAGGTGGTGTAAAGATCTTAATTATAAAGATGAAAGAAATATAATTGCCAAATTTTAAAGTGACCTAAACATTGCAGGTGAGAAAAAACGCTTGGCCTTTTTGGACTTGATGCTTGAATCCGCTCAAAATGGCACAAACCAGATCACTGACCACGAGATTAAAGAAGAAGTCGACACAATTATGTTTGAAGTATGTAAAAAAAGTATATTTTATTGTTTGTTATGTTTTGTTTTTGTCGTTGGATAAATCAATCTCATCCATACTGTACAAAATCAATTTGATTAGAATCCAATTCAAAACCCAAAGATGTTTGAGGAGGTCAAAGTTAGGTACATTAATTTTCTTTTCTATACTTACTCGTGATCAAGTTACTCAAAGACTAATTATCCATAATAACTTCTGTAATATTTATTTCAGGGCCACGACACAACAGCAGCTGGCTCCAGTTTCGTGTTGTGCCAGCTGGGACTTCACCAAGACATACAAGCGAAGGTCTATGATGAACTGTACGAGATCTTCGGTGATTCTGACCGACCAGCTACATTCAACGACACCCTTCAAATGAAGTATCTGGAGCGAGTTATCCTGGAAACCCTCAGGATGTACCCACCTGTACCTATCATAGCGAGGCAGTTGAAGAAAGACGCTAAGATTGGTAAAGTTTTCTTAAAAAAAAATCTCATCTAACGAATACTTTAGGGGGCCTAATCTCGGCAATCTCAGCGCCATCACGCCCCAAGCTACTGCAGGAGACGCTTTCGGGTGACGAGCTGTCCATTGTTTGCAGCCCGCATATAAGAACCTGGCCCAAGTCGATGGTGGGCTGTGTTCTACGAGTCTCATAGAGATGTCAGACCACAAAGACCGAAACCTGTCAGGGCCTCGGGATGTTTGAAAGAAATATGGCAAAAATATACGCCTGGAGCACACGCAAGTGAAGAAACACGGGTGACTTTTAGTCAGTAAAAGTCTGACACGGCCTACCGGTCTCACCAGAGTGAGAGAGATCATTTGATGATTACTCAGCCAAAAAAGGATGCTAATCTCAGATTTTTTCTCTCTGGGAATCCTCAGAGCAAACCGGATCCAGTTGTTCCTGGGTAATACGATACTCGTTGGTACGATTAGTTGATCAGACTTTCATCATGAGAATTTCATCATGTCTGGTTGCCCTATCTTTATCTCAAACTTATATATTAGCAAAACAACAAGCCAAATGATTTGCAATGGCAGTCTCATGTCGTCTTAGTGCTATTAAAATAGTACAAGTTAATAGGAAAGTGGGCTATGTTGTAAGAAGACATTTGGCCCTAATATGTTCTTTTTTTTTAAATAATTATAAACTAGTTCTTGACTGCAATCCCGCCTGATGGTAAGCAGTGATGCAATCGTTGATGGTAAAACGCACTAGCTTATTAAGCCTATTCACTTAAAAAACTAAGAAATAGGAAGGATGACGGCAGTTGAGCGAGGTGATGCAATGTTAAACCCAAGACCAACACGATCAAACGAAGCTGCGCTAGAGGGAGATTGATCTGGAGACTCTCCACGACCAAACTCCCGACACAACAACATTTGGCGCATCGTACCCGCCACACATCGCAACACAACTGCTCAGACCCGTCCTCCGTACGGCTTCACCAGACATCATGCCGGAACACGACGAATCGCTTGGCGGCAAGACTTTGTCTGGTGGGTGGTAACTTCTGCCAGCAGCCGATGTTATGGCCTACCACCGAGAGCCCGTTCATACATAAAATATACACTTTTGCAAGACCCATTAAAAAAATAAAATCGGAATTGGTGAAATCTCCTTCTTACTTAATTGGGGCCTGCCTCATCAGACAGGCTATTACAGATAATAACAATTTGAATGAATAGACAGCCTCCGTGGCGTAGCGATAGCGGACGTAGCCACTGCGCAAGAAGGCGCGGGTTCGATCCCCGCGTGCAAATATTTGTAAGCATAAATATGAATATGTGCACTGGTCTGATCGTGCCTCGGTAAGCACGTTCAGCCGTTGGTCCCGGTTGCCATACGAACATCTAATGGCAGTCGTTACGGATTATTGGAGCCCTCAAATGTCCAACAATTGGTCTACCTGCCATGCTTCGATATCTCCTTCGGGTTGTGGACGTCAGACGGAGTCGCTCCACGGAAAATAATGAAGTTTAGCCAAATCAGCAGTTGCAGTGATAAAGCGGACCCCAGACTCCAAAGCTGTAAAAAAAGCTGCGGGTCCGACCGGGATTAACGCTGAGATGATGATGATGATGATAAAATAGACATGTATCACAAAATTCATACTTACATTTTTGTTCTCGCACAGTCACTAACAATTACACTCTTCCTGCTGGAGCCACAGTGGTTGTCTGCACTTATGGCATTCACCGCCATCCTAAGCACTACAAGGATCCTGACACCTTCAACCCTGACAACTTCTTGCCAGAAAACATGGCGAACAGGCACTACTACAGTTACATTCCCTTCAGTGCTGGACCCAGGAGCTGTGTCGGTTAGTTCTGAATATTATCATGCATTGTTAATTGGAATGGTCATCTTTTTTAGTTAGCAAGGGGAAACGTATTGTATCTTTTGACTTGCACATATATCTACAGTGTTATTACATAAAGGAGTGTAGCTTTAGTTCTGGCCTAAACCATTGACGGGCTGTATGTCTGTGTGAGTTTGTATTTTTGTAAACGCACCTACAATACAGTAAAAAATTCTAGTGTGAGGCAAAGTGATTCTTTTTTTAAAAAGTGCTTGATCACGATCCCGCTTGACAGTAACAGTGATGCAATCGTTGACGATAAAGCGCACTAGTTTATAATGAGCCTATTCACTTCAGCCTAGACTTTTTACTAGAAAAAATACAGTTTAGACCTGACATTTTATAGAAAGTGTGTACTGTGTAGTATATCAATGCGAAAGTTAAGATCTTAATACAAATAGGCAATCAATCATACGTGGCTTGAAGGTTTAAAACATGTCAAAAGTTAGTCAAAGAATTCGGGTTGTTAGTGGGGCTGTAGGTAGGTTATTCTCCACATAAAACGGGTTTCGATAAATCATACATAGGTTTTTGGATCACAATGACTAGCACGTTCATTTGCAAATATAAACGTATAGTCAATTAAATTCAGTGAACCGGCGTCATACCGTATGCCTACTTGTATAAAATAACATTTAATTTGCGAGTCCGAAACCAACATAATTAACTGTCCTATCTTATTAATATTTTAGTAACCTGTAATCAAAAACACGCATGATCATGGCCTTATTATTAGTAAACAGAAAAAAAAACAATAATCCTTTTTAGAAACACTCCGTCGTTTTTGGTTTCATCCCTATTTGAACTACATATTTCGAACAATATGGTCGGAAGGTTACTCTCACTTTTTAATTCATTATGCATAAGTTTGGGGTTATTTTCTACAGTTTTACCCCTTCCACGCGGACGAAATTGTGGTTAAAAACAGTTCAAATATTCTAAACGTTATTTTTCAGGTCGCAAGTACGCGCTTCTCAAGCTGAAAATACTTCTGTCAACAATCTTGAGGAACTATAAATCTGTCTCTGAAATACCTGAAACAGATTACCAATTGAAATCAGATATTATTCTGAAGAGATCCGACGGTTTCAGGATTAGGATCGAACCAAGGGTCCGAGTTCCATCGACAGCTGCCTGATCACCAAATAATGTTACAGAAAACTTAGTACTATCGTCGTTATTAATAAATCCTTAACATTAAGTCAAAATTAAAACATGAAATGAGACACTTGGCTTTGAAACTTAGTCTGTCACTGGACCATACAGACCGTCTTGTATCTGTAATTTAAAATGTTTATTAAATGCGTTATAATGATTTCTCTCAGGCTGAAATAATAACTTGATAATTACTTCTGTTAAGTAAGTCATTATAGCATTAATAAAACAAAAAGTTGCTATTTCTCGTATTATTTACTTACCTTGGTCAAATTACACAAATGATGACAAAGGATTATTTGGTAACTAATAAATAGTAATATCAATTCTTTATTACATACTTTATATAAAATAGTAGTTTATGATACTGATACATAATGAGGGGTATTAAGCACGAGTGTGAGTTTAAAAAACGACCGAAGCGAGTTTTTTTATTAGTATCACACGAGTGTGTAATACCTAATTGTGTACAGTTTCATACACTACTTTATCTAATCTCTGTGCGTCTAACGCCAACGCAACACAATTCCATTTATTCAGTTTCATAATTGTAATATGCAAAATGTTAACAATTCTGCACCCTGCATCACAGCGCATGCGTAAAGCGCGCGCAGCCACAGATAAAAAATGAAATAGTACTGTCTACATTGATATAATATTAAACAGATATGATATTTTGTACGCTTCAAGTTCAATGCGCTAGTGACATAGCTACCTTAGTTTAATATTATATCAATGGCTGTCTATGGTTTGTACCGTAATTATTTTTTTTTTTTATTATCACATTATTTTATTAGAGAAATAATGTTATATTTTATTTTTTTAATTTCCTTTCGATATACAGTTACTATTGGTAAAGTACGTCAATATAAACTCCTTTTTGGTTTTATATTTTTAATTTTTTGATATGAGAGTAGATAAAAGATATTACGATATATGTGGCCTTTTGTTTTCATTACAACATTATTTTTTATGTTAATGACACAATAATTATAAATTAATTATGCCTAAATATACCAACTTATACTGATCGTGACTTACCAGGTGCCAACCTGTTTTTTATCAATTTTGCACTAAATCGTCGATTAGTAAAGATTTCAGAATGGAAAATTGACCACAATTATATGAATATGTAATAGTTATATCTAACGGCACCATTTCCCCTTCGAGTAGCCAATTAAGTTCCAGTTTTTTTTATAACTAAAAATAAATTAACTTTTTATATAAACACATAAAAAATTAAGTATAACAATAAAATTTATTTTAAACCGTAATCTAAATAACAAACTAACACATAAAAGCACACGATAACATTTAACATAAATAAGCTAGCGTTATACAAAGTAGCAGTCATCAATTCCATAGAGTAAAAAATACTACAAAATCAGCAAAAAAAAAATAACAAAGTAGACATTCGAATGTCGCTGTATACTGCCGAGTAGGTATAATTGTTTAACATAATACCTATTAGTAAATAATATAATCTATTTTAAAATACGATGGCACATCAAATAAATTATAAAATAAACGGAATTATATCAATTCCTACAACATCAATTAGAAATATGAGGTCATAAATGTACGGACCTAAAAACTTAACAACATTTTCTATGGGTCTAACTAACATTGTAATCTCGAGAAATAATCAACTGTTCCATTCTAGGTACTTACTACTGACTACTCGATCCCAATTTTTTTTTAAAGTGGTTCTGTTTGCTTATCCGTACCACAGCCTGTAGTCTCTGTCTACCCTAGACTCTGTCTGTCTATATGAAGACATAATAATATAAGCCGATTGTCATTTTAATTCTAATTAATTTTAATTAGCAATCCTAGGTCAATACCTATTACAATACATTTTCTAGGTAGTACATTTTAACCTACGACTTTCTGGTTGTCGAATAGTAGGTAAATGTCGATTCTACATTTATCAGAAATCATAATATAGCATAACAGGTGTTTATTATATTAATACAAAAACGTGCAAAATAATTTCAAATTATATTTTTATGACATAAAATATTTGAAATAATTACAAATGTAGGTTAAGACTTAAATTTTAATTAACCTTGAATTTAGTAATTAAAATAAGATGCCTTTTCTGGTTTTTAACTATACCTGCTCAAGATTTACGTTGTTCGCAGCCATTAAGTAGGTAGTGTATAAAATTATCTTTGGTAAATAAAATGCCTTCGTATTCTTTCGAACACACAGCACGATGGCATGAAGGATTTTTCCTCCATATTATTAAAGAAAAAATAATAATTAAAATATTAACATTGGAATGAAAATTTGCCATTTTTTTTTTTATTATCGCGCTTGTTTTTCTTGTTTAGTTATAACATTATAAAACATTAGTAGTAGTAGTAGGACTAATAAATTCATCGACATTTATTATGGAAAAAAACATAAAGCAACGTACGCACTTATATAAATTTGAAACAACAGGAATCCCAGAATTACTTAATCAGCCAACGAAGATAGGTGCTCGTCCGAAAGTACCTACTTCAATAAATTGCAACGAACCGAACTTCTAACTTGTCGTCGGGCGAGCAAAATTCATTGTAATTATGGACAACTGTTAAACCATGTTGCGATACAAGAGTAGCAGTAACTTCGGCCATAACTACGAATTACTAACCTAGGGAGTAAACCGCCTGAGTCGCCTTGAAAAGTTTGGACGAGACTTATAACAATATAGTTACTATTATCTGCCCACGGTTTCACCGGACAAAAAGAATAAAATACTTATATTACTCTATAACATCAGCCATCTGCCAGAGAATGTCATGTCAAAGTCGGTCCAGCCGTTACCATTAGCCAAAACAAACAGGCAGACAGAAAATCTGACAAATAAAAATTTGAAAAAAAAATAAACTTTTAAGGCATACATTGGCATGATATTATTTTTATATTACAAACAGTCACTTTAATTTTATTTAATGGTAACCTTATCTGGAATAAGGAATATCCAACACGACCAACCCCATAAAGCTTCTTAACAATACTCTCGTTATTTTAATTACAAACTATTGGTATATGTATATTTATAAATTCCTAATTCTAGGTAACGTTTAAACGTCAAAAATATATGATGAAACAGTCTCTAATCACCCCTTAACTTCAAACGATGTTTTTATATAAAGGGATTTATTTCTATCACATAAGGCTCATTTTAGGATCGACTTCTACCTTTACGATAAACTACATATTCAATAGTCCATAGAACAACACAAACTAAGCAGCAGAAGCTCATTGCGAAGAAGCAGTATACATAACTACCGGTCGCTTCGTAGAGGACACCTGGAATTAAGAAAAATTACATAAATGAAAAGAATAATAAATATTAGTCTGTTATGCGTTTTTCGTTAGAAATGTCTCAGTTGCAGCCCGGGGTCTAGATTTATGTCCGAATGATGTCAATATTGGTGCTAAAATATCAGTCAGGCACAAAACCAAATTCTACACCCCCTTCTTCTGTAAGCAATTCGCTCAGAATTTAGTTTTGAACAAGCTTCAGCTAGTCAAGAACTTGGCACTTTCAGCGTACATATAAAAAGACACGCTGGACACTATATTTCTCCCTTGTTTGTGGAACTGCATCACATTAACACCCCATAATAAATATGTGGCGAAATCTACGTGTACTATAGGCTCAGGTTTTGTTGTGGGTGTAATTAAAAAAAAAACTAATAGACAAAAGAAGAAAAATTGTGCGAACTCGAAAATCACACATTCTTTTCTCACTATCACGGACATAATAGTTTGTAATATCATTATCGACATAGGAAACTGTTTTGTTGCAAACGAGCGTTTTCATGGAACGATGGTCTAGCTAATAAATAATCTTTACTTAATGTTCGACAGCGGCCTTGACGCTTGTCGCTAAGTTAGCATTCCAAGCAGAGGCAGCTGCTGTGCGTGCAGTTCGTGTTTATGGGTACTAGTCAGCGCTCAACATAATCATCTAAACCAATAGGTATGAAAATCAGAAAAATAATTAGTCCGTCTTATAGATAACAAAAAAAATTTAACTACTGAAATATAATGGAGGCTAATTACGTTTGACGTCACGCCGTGGTACAAAATATACCACGACAAGCGACATTTCAAATCAATATATCTTCCTAAATATTTGAATGAAAGAAAAAATAAAAAATACGTGTTCAATATTTTTAATAGATCTATCTGATGGACATTAAATAATTTTTTTGAATACATCCAAATGGGGAAGAAAACTGACAAATCTCGCCACTAGAGGCGCTGATATCGTTTGACCCAAATAAACTGTCAAAACCCATAGTAATTTGTAAGAGTTTACGTTGTTTATAAAAAAATTAAAAATATGGCGCGTTGTGTTCAGTGTGCAGTGTGTGGTGTGAGTTCTTGCAATAATAATGGAAATCACTCTTTCCCTAAAAATATGCATTTCAATTTAGAACAGAATATATGTATGTATAAATAGATTTCAGTAAAGATTATGTTGATGTCTCTATAGCTTTCTGGGGCGGTAAATACATTTTTTTCTCTTGAATTTCTTGTTCTTGATGAACCTCGAAGTTAAAATTTCGGTCATACGATTCAAGTCTGGATAATAATTTTAGGTTAATAGGGTTGAAACTTTCAAAATATGGCAATAATAAGTACATTAATATTTACTTTAATATAACTAAAGAAAAATTAAACCTAATACAAAATTAATGTGACTTAAAACACTAATAAGTCTGCATTTAGTTTAAAGTCTGGGCATTGTTATTTGCCTGGTAATTAGATCGAAAGATTAGAAAAGGACTAAAAGCTTTGTCCTTTTACTGAAGCTCCTCTAGACTTTTAACTCCTTTTTTAACTTGAAACAATCCATGTACAATACATTGCTCTGCTTTACCTAAAAAAAACTCGTCAAACACAATAAAAAACTCAACATAAAACGTGATACGACTGACAGCTAATATTGTTATGAGTCAAACGCCATCAGCGACATCTGCAAATAGCTTTGCGTTTTCTTCCCCATTAATTAATAAACGATAAAATCACTATAGGTAAAAAGTAGGTATAGGGAAATCAAGCCAACCTAACACATTTGCAATAACGCCTGTTAGAGACAGTCTCATTAAATTATTTTCATTGAATAATAAGATAACTGGTTTGGTCTTTTGTAAACATATTTATTTGCAAATAAATGTGTGACTTTGACTACATATTGACTTGACCTGGTTTTTTAAGCGATGCATATTTTTAAGAAGTCCTAATGTATGAAAGACGACAAAAAAAATCTTAATGTTTATGATACAACACCAAAGAAACAGGTTCTGCTTCTCTTTGACGTTGATCATGTTATCTTTAAAGATCTAAACAATAACCATGTATCAGTATCGATTAATAGTCGATACAGTTAACTATAGAGAAGTTGCAAACTCACCAATCATAGGATCAGCCAACATCATTAGCGTGCCGGAGAACAATATGTGGAGTGCTAATGCTGCTGGAAACCGGTCAGGTGCTGCATTAGCTAGAACTAGTGGGAACAGCACTTGGACTGAACACCGCACCAACCCAGATATGGCAGTCACCGCGAACACAAACCAGAGCGCGTTTGAAGTCACCAAGGCTGAAATTAATATAAAGATATACGTGAAAATTGTTCCCAATATGTAATGAACATCCGTGCCTAAAAAGCCAAAAGTAATGACGTTTACTACACATGTCTACTTTTTGCCTAAAGTACGTTTTGGTCAGCTTCCTATCTTACCGGGTACAGCTCAATATTAGTAGGTATTGTGATTTCCAATACCCCTTGGTAACACTGGTTGACACACAAACAAAAACAAACATACAGAAGCAGAAACATAACTTATCATATAAATTGACATAATTATATCAACAACAACATTTTGGTAGATCAAGGTGCCCAAGGAAATTAATTTTAGTTTATAACGGACATTAAAACAAACGTTTGTTTTATTAATATCGACTAAAAACAAAATTTATATTAGCATTTCTTAGATCAAATATTTACCGATTCGAAGGAAAACTGTGACACAAGTGCCTACGAAGAATATCAAACGACTGTCGACGACGACGAAGTACGTTATCACAGCAAGCGTCAGTCTTGCTAGTAAATCTGATATAGCGCCAACCATTACGCATGTTGCCACTTGCATCTGGAAATACAAAAAAGAAAAATATACATATAATTATTTTTTATTTATGCGAAACCCGAAACACGTGTCCAGTATTTTTAACTAAAGAATCTATGTGCAAAATTTCAAAAAGATATAATGAAAAACCACCAAGTTATGAGCTTGCTATTCTACTTGGTTGTCCCAACAAAAATATGGTCAATGGTCCGTACGGTCGGGCGAGCGCGGGTGTTGACCTCTGGCGTCAGCTGTGATCTATCGTAACCGCTCGGTAACCACTCTGCGGTCTGACGTTCTCACTCTAAATGTATTTGGGGAAAAATATAACATGTTGTAAAACTGATTGGAATCGATTCAGTTGCTTATTCTGAACAAACTATATTCAGGATTCGCAAAAACAAAAAATAACGTTGTATAAAAAGTAATTTATCGCTGTAGAAAATTACAATTGTCTAACATTGAATTATATAGATCAAAATAACTCAACACAAGAAAACGAAACTACCATTTCCTCCAACGAGTTTCTGTATTATCTTAAAGATCGTTGAAAAAGATTAGACTAGGAGTAAAATAGACTAAGTATTTTAAAGAAATCAAAAAATAAATCAAAGGAGATGTTTCAGAAATGTATGGAGCCTGGGCCATTGTACACTTAATGCTAGGTATATTTACACTATACTTAACTGTTTTTAATGTTAATTTCCTATATTTTGGCTTAGTTTTTGTGTGTTAGTGCAACACAACTATTAGTAAATATGGTGGTCAGCAAAAAGCGAAATAAGATTTTGACAGTGACATTTGATTAACGTGTCATGTATCTAAGGCTATCGTATCTATATTATCTACCATATGACTGCGAAAAAAAGAATCCATGAATTCCGAACATACGGCACATTAAATAGACACAATCAACTCAAATCAACAATCGACACGAACACAACGGGAAAATGGAACTGTGAAAGTCGCCAATCAAACGTCATAACCACTGTCATGGCTACCTTAATAAAGGGTTATCTCACTAAAAAACGTTTCAAATAATTAATAATATATACTTGTATTTTTATTCAAATTAATTTAGTAGTATTTTTATAAAAATATTTTATTTTTTTCCTATTTATCATAGTGGTGGCCCAAAATGAAACATCTCCTTTATTAGAGCTCCAAATTTTTTTATCACTAGCTTTCCGACCGCGGCTTTGCCCGCGTGAAATTCGGTTATATCGCGCTTTTAAGATTTCCCTCGAGTATATCAATTTTGTTTCAGTAAAAGATAGCCTATGTTCTTTCTCAGGGTCTACAGATTGGCTATGCCAAATTTCATCAAAATCGGATTCTTTCGCATAATATTAGTATGGATTAGTTGGTGATTGAAGGCTCCTGTTAAGCAAATAATGCCTGTGTTAGGAGCTTCCGCTCTTCCACAGTAGTATACATTTTTATAAAACCTTGTGTATAATCAACATGCGAGTGTGTGTGCGTGTTCGCACACAGCCTCCGTGGCGCAGCGGTAGCGGACGCGGCCGCTGCGCCAGGTGGCGCGGGTTCGAACCCCGCACAGTGCAAATATTTGTATGCATGAATATGAATATTTGCACTGGTCTGGTCGTGCCTCGGAAAGCACGTTAAGGCGTTGGTCCCGGTTGCCATACGAACATCTAGTGGCAGTCGTTACGGGTTGTTGGAGCCCTCAAAAGTCCAACAATTGGTCTAACTGCAATGCTTCGATGTCGCCTTCGGGTTGTGGAGGTCAGACGGCAGTCGCTTCACGGAAAATGTCGAAGTTTAGCCATATCAGCAGTTTGACTGGTAAAGCGGACCCCAGACTCCAAAGCTGAAAAGGCTTCGGATGCGACTGGGATTAACGCTGGGATGATGATGATGATATACACACACACATACACAAACACAAACACGCACACACAGCGTGTTTGTGTGTGTGTATGTGTGTGTGTATATGTGCGTATATGTGTGCGTGTGTGTGTGTGCTTGTATCATTTGTGCCACCTGTGATAACTTACCTTAGAAAATCCGTACGAGAAGAGAAGCATTGGTTCCATAGCTAAATATGTCACATCTGACACAAATGCAAATCCGAGCCCAATTAATGTGCTAACGAATTTAGGATCCTTTAGTAAGTCCAGTTCTACATTCTCACACACGATCTTTCTGAAACAAATGATATAAGGAAATAATTGACAATCAAGAAAGTGTCAACGAAGTGACGTTAGTGGCCATTAGAGAGATAAAACTCCCGAATCCGGCAGGAGTGTGCTGTCTCGGAGTGTCAATATGGGTTTCGGCCAGGGTACGGAACTATGGACCCTATCTTCGCACTAAGGATCACCATGGAGAGATACAGATCGAAGAACACGCCTCTGCATATCATCATCATCGTCATCATCCCAGCGTTAATCCCAGTCGCATCCGAAGCCTTTTCAGCTTTGGAGTCTGGGGTCCGCGCTTTACCAGTCCAACTGCTGATATGGCTAAACTTCGACATTTTTCCGTGAAGCGACTGCCGTCTGACCTCCACAACCCGAAGGCGACATCGAAGTATTGCAGTTAGACCAATTGTTGGACGTTTGAGGGCTCCAACAACCCGTAACGACTGCCACTAGATGTTCGTATGGCAACCGGGACCAACGGCTTAACGTGCTTTTCGAGGCACGACCAGACCAGTGCAAATATTCATATTCATGCATACAAATATTAGCACTGTGCGGGGATCGAACCCGCGCCACCTTGCGCAGCGGCCGCGTCCGCTACCGCTACGCCACGGAGGCTGTCCGAAGAGCATATGCAGAGGCGAACACGCCTCTGCATATGCTCTTTCTAAATATGCAGAAGGCCTTCGACTGTGTCCCTCGCGGGGTGATCTGGTGGGCACTGAGGTCCAAAGGGGAACCTGAAGCCTATATTGACATTATTCGAAACATGTACCTCAATTCCGATTCCGTTGTTAGGACCGCTGTTGGCAACACTAAACCCTTCCCCATCACCGTCAGAGTCCACCAGGGATCCGTCCTTAGTCCGTTTCTGTTCAGCGTGATATTAGACGTCTTATCGGACAGCATCAAGGACTCACATGAGCAGCCTCTCTGGCTACTCATGTATGCTGATGATACCGCGCTGGCGGACGCGGACAGGGAACGGTTGGTGCGGCGTGTGAATGCGTGGAAGGACTCGCTTGAGAACGGAGGTCTGCAATTCAACGTGGTGAAGACCGTGTACTTGGCTAGCAACACGACAGACCCCATGTCTGTGCGCATAGGCGGAAACATGGTCGAGTGCACGGACCAGTTTAAATACTTGGGGTCTGTGCTCCACGCGTCCGGCGACATTGATTGCCACGTCAGGGCACGTATATCCACAGCTTGGGCGAAATGGTGTGAGGTGACAGGTGTCATATGTGACCCCAAAATACCGGTTAAGCTTAAGGGGCAGGTCTATAAAACCATCATTAGACCTGTCCTCCTGTATGGCAGTGAGGCGTGGCCTGTTCTTGAGCGACACAAGCAGGAGCTGCGTGTCACGGAGATGAATATGCTGCGGTGGATGTGTGGAGTTACGCGGAAAGACCGCATCAGGAACTCCCGCATCCGGGGCAGCCTTCGTGTCCGTGACATTGCAGACAAACTGCAGGAGGGTCGCCTACGCTGGTACGGCCACGTCTTACGCAAACCGGCATGTTACGTGGGTAACAAATATCTTGCCATGGCGCCTCCGCCGGGCCGGAACAAGTGGGGTAGACCAAAGAAATGCTGGCTTGACGTTGTAAGAGATGACATGCGTGCCAACAATCTCACACCACGGGATGCTAAAGATCGTGCGAAATGGAGGAGAATGTGCAGGAAAGCGGACCCCGGGCTCCAACGCGAAAGCCGCGGATGCAATCGGGATAAACGCTAAGATGATGATGAGAGAGATAACCTTGGGTATCATCTGCAAGCTTGTATTGTCATTTTGAAGAAATAGGTCAGTTTGGCGTTTGAAACCAAAACTGTCTATGAAGTATCTTAATTTGACAGGATTAAACTAAAATGTTATCGTCTATCCTATACTTATATATACAGAAAGAAAAAGATGCACGTAACTTAAAATTAGTTTGTGAACATGAGAATCGGCGCCATTATCTTCGACTAGCTGCGCATTGTGGTTTCACCCGCGTAGGTTTTGATATATTTTTATTATATGCTCCGCTCCTATTCGTAACTGATGATACGTAGATCGTAGCGTGATGTTATATAGCCCAAAGCCTTCCTGGATTAATGAGCTATCCAAAGCAAAAATAATTTTTCAAATCGGACCAGTAGTTGCTGAGATTAGCGCGTTCAAACAAACTCTTCAGCTTTATATATATTAGTATAGATTAATAAACTTCCTACTACTCCAGATAAGTAATATGTAATGCTTACACTATGTTCATCTTCATTGATTCCTTTTTTCTCCGCTTGAGACTTTTTATTTCCGCATCCTCTTCACCTCCTGGTAACATCCTGACTGCGAATTCATCGAAGCTGTCTGTTTTCTTGTTTTTTAAACTGCTTATATCACATAATTCTGAAACATTAATAAATTAGCACTCGACAAAAATTTCTCGTGAAAATATTGTGTTCAATTCAAATTTCATTAATACCTTTTTCTACGACTTCCTCAGATTTGATCAAATGCCATTCCACTGGGTGCATGACTAGCATAGCAAAGACCAAGTGTAGATCGACCGCCATAATCAGAGCTAACGTCCCTTTCAATCCGTATTCCGACAGCAGAAACGTCACCAGCATTGGGAAGGTTATGGAGGCCAAACTGCTGAGCGCTTGATTGGCACTCATCATCGCGGTACGTTTTTTGGTGAAGTAGCAATTGAATGCTGTAAAACTAACTGGTATCATCAGACCGAAGCCTGCGCCTGGAAAAAAATAAAAAAAATATATACGGACAAATCATCACTCAGATTGAGCTAGCCCCAAAGTAAGTTCGAGACTTGTGCTATGGGATAATAAACTCAACGATACTATATTTATAATATCTATTATAAATATAGTATCGTAGTTAGACTACAGACACTAGTCTATAGTCGTAATAGAATGTCAGTATTACTGCCACAATACAGACAGTGTCAGGCTACCCGAAACTGACAATTGGGTTGTATCCTAAAAAATAATTTAATGTCCCATCAGATAGATATACAATATGTAAAGAAAACCCTGTCCGACCCATAAGGATAATAAATGTAAGGTTAACACATGACCAAATATAATAAGTATAAAATTTTACATAATCATTATAGTAACAATACTAATGAATTTTGAAATAATTCTTTTTTCCCGGGAATTAATTCCATTTCCCCGAAAATTGGTAATTTTAAAAAAAGTGACAACACCGGTATTATTATAAGCGAATAGCGACGCGACCACGTCACAGGTGCCGAGTGCCCTGCCCCCCGCCGCCCGCGGAAAGGGTTGCTTACCGCACATGTATTAAGTTACCTCTTTTTGCGAAATAATATTAATCTTTTAGGGGGATTTTTTTTAAGTTTAGCCTGGCTTTGTGGGCATTAGTAGAATCAGTTATCGATACCTAACAATACCTTCACGGATCGGACAGGGTTTTCTTTACATATAGTATAGATAAACATCCAAGACCTAGGCCAATCAGGAAAAGATCGTTTTCCATCATGACAAAACAAAGATTAGTCGGAACATATTGTCTGAAATTGGACAAATCTGGAAAATGATTTATTAACAGACATTATCATTGCAAGATTTTTAAATAAAATGTTGCCCCTCACATTTAAACTCACATACAGAAACAGCCAGACCCGGAACAACTACTTGCAGGCCATACAAATATTTGTTCCGTGCGGGAATCGAACCCGCGACACGCAGGGCAGCAGTCGATAGCTCAGCCACTACGCCAACAGTGTCGTCAAACTTTGTTAACGCCTCGAACTCTGTTGTCATCATAATTATATTAAGAGAGAGAGATGGATTTACATGACCTATAATAAGACCTAAGACTGAAGGTGAAGGAAAACATGTAGAGGAAACCTGGAATTTAAAAGTCTGAAATCGGCAACCCGCATTGAGCAAGCGTGGAGTAATCTCCACGCTTGCTCAATGCGGGTTGCCAAAAGGTAAAGGAAAAGAGGTAAAGGAAGATTAGTAGACGATAAAAGGTTGATGATGATGATGATAATAAGACCCATCCATTTCCAGTTATAAAACTGTCATTCTTAATACTGCCCCAGGTATCTTCTATTGCATAATTGAAATAAATTGCATAATGGTCACGTTTCCAATGTGTATAAGACTAGTTTTGCAATAAGTAGTCTGTATGATTACCTCTTATAACTCCGTACGTGAATACCAATTGATATGTCTTCTGGACGAAGATTGTGAGTACGTCTCCCAACACGAAGAGTCCTGCTCCGACAAGTCCCACTTGACGAAAGGAATACCGCTTCAGAGCTATCCCTCCCAAGAAACCTGTGAAAAATGCAATTTTTATTTATACTTTTAAAACTATTATGTCTTAATATCAAGTACCTACCTCGTAATTTTGAATGAAATAAAATCTGGCTAAGGCTTAAGTATTTCTATTGTATATACATTATATGTTATTTCTAACATTCATTTATTATAAAAACATTTGCTAAAAATTAGGTGTTAGTGAGAGAAACCGCGGAGCCGGCCAGCATGCGGAAACTGCGGTAGTGGGCGAAAGCCGTCTGCGGCGAGTATCTCGCGTGAGACCGCCGAAGTAACGCAATGCCGGAGCCTTCACAGAAACCATGCCTGTTGCATGCTTACTTGCTTGATGCTTGCTTGGTTGCATGCCGGATTCGTGAGAAAAGTTATACTTACCTACTGCTTTTACATCTTTACTATGTATGTATGTATTGTAATACAAAATCGGATTTGAATTAAGGACTTATTTTTATTGAAAACTGTTTTAAGTCTGATATATATTATTCATTGTAATATTTACCTACGACAAACGAATATAGTGCACATTCTGTTGAAGAATTTCAATTGTATGGCTCATTAGGTACGTGACATAAATTTCAATTAAGTACCAGCACAGATTACAGAATACTCCATACAGATACCTTAACGTGAACAACAAAATGAGTCCAGCTCAAGTCGAGCAGACGGTCGAGCAAAAAAAGTTTCTTAAAGAGATCACTAGATGGCCACCAGGGAGCGCTTGACCGGTCGGCCACTACCGCCATATATGTCTTGTCTACATTGTCATATATACATCCATGCGTCGTGCATCGAGAAATACGCATTCTAAAAGAAGATAACAGCAATATAATGGTTAGAAGACATCTTATCTTAACCTAAAAAAATATGTTATGACAGGATTAATTGAGTACACTGCCATCTATTGTCCCGAGTGTAAAATAAAAATCATTGTCAGTACTGAGCCCATTTTACCGTTTTGTTTAATTACGTTATTTATGCGTGTAAATATACGGAGTAGCATTAAATAAGTAAATTCAAATTGTTAAAAATATTAAAAAGGCTACAAACTGCACATAAGAGGTTTAAAATCGTTCCTAAGTTTTGGACCGCAACCTATGCTGCCATCTATTATGTTTTGATAAGAACTGAGAGTCCGTTGTACGGGATGATACCCCATGGTACCAGTAAGAACATTATTGTCATGGTTGGTTATTTTGTTCTGTGTTTGATTGGTGTACAATAAAGAATATATAAATAAATAAATAAATAAACAAATAAATGATGCTCGACTGAACTAAATGTCTCGTACCCCAGTGAAAACACTGACCACCATAGTCTTAAAATCTGACAATAGCAATGCTACTTGGCGATGAAACGTGTACTTATGTGTGCAATATATTCCTGTACGAGCTCCTTTACACAGAGATCTCGTACACACGCAGATAAGTGAATTTTCAAAGCAAGAGTAAACAGCCATCTTCGTGGAAGGCTCGTTCTATCAAAGGCCTCATCCATCACATTCTATCAGGCGTGATGAGGACATGAGCAGGCTCATTCAGCTTTTAATAAGAATTTAGGTAGACTTAGTAGACCGGTTAGGCAAATTTAAAATTAAAGGTGAATAAGATAAGAGTCAGACCAAGGTGGACATCGTAGTCAAATATGATGAATAAATTAAAAGATATGGAATTCATCTCCAAATATTCACTATTCACACTCAAGCGCCTTTAAAACAAACGATTTCATTAATTTAAGTAGCACAAGCTAATGAAATGGCAATCGATCGAGATTTATAGTTAAATTATACGAATCTGTTCCATTATATTAAGACATATATCCGTATCACCCGAGAGTGTAGTAATTCGCGGAAATGGTGTTATTTACATTACATGCATGGTATTAGTTTACAGATTTAGATTTAGATTTAGAGAGGTTTGAAAGTGATAGCAATAACGCAAAACAAAACAACGCACATATCAAAATAATCATTGTACTTTTTTATTGACACCAAAAAGTTATATCCGTTATTTTAGCATACAACTGTATTTATCGCAATGTTTAATGTCGTTGACTGACTGATTTTCAACGACAGTTTTACTATAGGGGTTTTTGTCAATACACGTCTTTTTTATTATCATCTTAACCCGACCAGCATCCTAATTTCTTAACGTTACGGACCGCAGGTCAAGGGTCAAGCCACCTGAAACTCTCAAATATTCCCAATCAACCTTGAGTTTTTATGCTTTAGAGATAAAGAATGAAAGTCCAATAAAGAAATCTGATTGTAGTAGCTTAATATGCTCTCAGTCATGAATATTGATATATGGATATGAATCATACTCCAATCTCATTAGAACTTATATGTTTGAGCCGTTTGGGGTTGAAACACTAGGGTCATTGGGTCCGTGTGCACACCTATTATTTGGAGATATCGCCAAGCTTTTAATCGATTCTTCACGTGACCAAAGGGCTGGGATATTTTTTGGCCAAAGAATCAGCATCGCCATACAACGTGGCAATGCTGCCAGTCTTTTGGGCACGTTTCCTGTTGACAGCGATGCGGATGCATTTTTTGATGCCCTGTATTTATTTACATTCCTACTTAATATTATTTTTAAATATTGTTTTCTTGTGGTAAATACATAATATCTATTAATGATGTCTAAATTAATGTTCATTTTAAATAATATTGCTAACCCATTTACTTCATAAATTCGAAAAAATTGTTTGCTTATCAACGTAATTCAAGCAATGAATGTTGTTGAACTAACAAAATTAAAGCCATTCCTACATTAACTTTGTTACATAAATTACCCTGCTATCTCTTTCTCCAAGTTTTAAACAAACGCAGCTCGCATTTGTTTACATTTCAAGCAACCAATTAAAGAAATGAATGCAAATTATACTACACGTGCCAAATTATTAAAGATCAAAAACCAAAAAAGAGGTCAGTCTATCATTGTAGTCCTCCATCGGTCTCTTTGCCCAATCCGACTTGATTAAACGATTTGTGCTGTGCTACATTGTCTATCCTTAATTAGAAATGGTAACTTGAGCCAAGATCGATACTTGAACTAGCCGACGTTACCCACAGTATGGTGCATCCGTCTAACGACACAATTGGGTTAAGTATTGTGCGCTCGAGTGAATATTTGAGGGTGTACTCAAATTTAATAACGTTGAAGACTCATTATTACATGTATGAACCATTCTTTTATAATGACAAAAAATCAGAAGTTACATATGTATTTATTCTTGCCAAAACGTTACGTTATAAAGACAGAGGCATGCTAGTCAAAAAGCGAAACAACAGTCGAAACAAAAGCGGCGATGTGCAAGTTAGACTCTTAAACTACATAATCAGCCTATATTGGGATGAGCCCACTGTTGGGACACAGGCCTACTCTCGACGAGAGGGAGTGAGCCGTAATCTACCACGCTGGCCCAGTGCGGGTTGGTGACTCATATACTAAGGGCAAAGTATTTCAGATACAGCAACACAAGGCTCAAAACGAGGTTCGCTGGTAGATGAATTGCAGTTTTAGATCAGGTTTAAACCATCTAAATGGTCATAGAATTTAATTTAACCTAATCGTTACCTATAGAAATGCAGTTCTTTATATCTATCTATCCATTTTTATTTATGGCAAGTGGAGCCAATGTCGACTAGGTATTCTGCCAATGTCAAAAGGAGATTGGAGAAGCAATAGTATACATAAACAACAATAATAATAAAAACAAAAACATACAATGTTACATTGGACTTTTTATATATCTTTGTAGGTTATTGGAAGAATGATACAAACAAAAGGATAAAAAAATATATCATTTTATAATTGTTAGAACAACAAATACACATACCTACATATTATACTACCTAAGTAAGTATATCCAAACGTAAAATATTAGAAAAAGTAAATTATAAGTTCTTTATAGAAAAATGTCAGCTTAGTGCGATACGAAGTTGTCATTTTTACTTAGAACAAAGTTCGAAAGAGTTTTGGCGGGAAAGTCAAGCTGAGTATGACGCTCGTTTTTCATTGGACTTTTAAAACTATTATCTACAGTGTCGTTTACTAAATAAAAGTGCATGATTTATGTAGTAAAAAGTGCATTTAGTAAATAATTCACAAAGAACAGTGAAATATCGCAGCATAGTGGCCACGTCATGACTTTCTCCCAAACCTCCCTGGTAACACGGGTCACGCGGCCGTCTTTTTCGACATGAATAATTCATAATTACGTGACATTGGCTAAATACACAAACCGTGCGAAGCCAAAAACTAAAGAAAGAAAAGAACAAAGTTCGAAATACAAATACTGACTCAAAGGTTAGGTATATCATATCGTTCAGCCAAATACTATATTATTATAATATAAGAGTACTTATTTGGCTAAATGAAGTTGATAATCCAATAGAACTCTTGATAAAAAAATAAATATAGTTTAAAAAACTAAAAAAAACATGCTTTTACAAAATATCAAACTAAAAAGTTAAAAATTATTTTTAAAAAAACGTGAGGCGCTTTGTGCCATATTTTTTGTACATTATGCGCCTCAAGCTTTTTAAAATTATTTTAAACTTTATAGTTTGATATTTTTTAAAAGCACGTTTTATTACTTTTTAAACTATATTTATTTTCAACGTTTTAGTTGGATATTATTTAAAAAAAGAAAAAAACGAACGAACAAATGTATTGAAAACGGTGGGACATTATACAGTAATGAGCCGCTCACTCGTAGTCCAAAGAGTTAGAGACGGACAAACAAACAAGCAAGCAAACATACAAGTGAAGCTAATAAAAAGCATGTAAAATAAACATCTTCAATTTTATACGTACCAGAAATAGAAAGGGCTCCATTATAAACCCCTATTACCAGTGGTAAGCCGCTAGCACTACCTTGTTCTATAAAGAAGTTGTGAAACAGTATTCCGAATGCATTGGACGAGCCGAAACCCAACATCTGCAAAATAATGTAAATTCTATGATTTATTTTCATGCCGTACGAACCTTATTCGACTTACAATGAAACATTATTTAGTAATATTTCGAGACGAGTAACCGGTTGCCATACGTACATCTAATGGCAGTCGTTAAGGGTTGGGAGCCCTCAGAAGTACAACAATTGGTCTAACTGTAATGCTTCGATATCGCCTTCGGGTTGTGAAGATCAGATGGCAGTCGCTTCGCGGAAAATAAGTTTAGCTAAAATGAGCAGTTAGTCTGGTAAAGCGGACTCCAGACTCCAAAGCTGACAAAGCTTCGGATGCGACTGGGATTAAGGCTGAGATGATGATGATGACTTCGAGACGAGTAAAACTGATTCCACAGTATTCTCATAAAAAAAAAACTAGTATTTTGTAAAAGGTTTAAAAATTAACAAGGTATTTTTTGTTTTCATAATTATCAAGTTTTAACCGAAACAATGTTTTAAAAAACACGTAATAGGTTTGGCAAAAGAAAAACCTTAATCAGCCTTGACCGACTAATATGTCAGCTGTTTGATTCTTACCTTGACACTCCCTAAATCATTAGAACACATTATTTAATTAGAGTGCCATAGAGCTAGGTACTGTTTTTGTCACGGAAGTAATTCTTTTGTGCCAAAGAAGTAAATACTTTTATTTTTTTGGGGCACAGAAATCAATACAGTTTCTGTGCCATATACGTAGGTATTCTTTTTGGTGCCACGGAAGTTTTTTTTTTTTTTTTTTGTAACTAAAAAGTGTTTTTTATTGTGACAGAAGTAAATATTTTTGGGCCATAAAACATTTTTTTCCGTAGACTGGCTGTTACATTTGGATTCTGAACATGATTCTGGACTCCTGAGATGAACATTGGCGTAACTAGGGATTTTTCCTAAGGAGGGCCATGGCCCCAGCTATGAATCGGCCGGTCATGGCTAGGCGGTCACTGACAGCGCATACGCAACTTTGAAGCTTTCAGTGTTTTTGATGTTTTTTGTATTTTGTAATTTGTACTTAGCATGTAGCTATATTACAGAGCGACATCGTCACTGTGTGACGAAGCTCTTAAAATAAAGATTTAAAAAAAAAAAGTAGATTTCAGTTGTCCTAGACAAGAAATAGTATAACTTTTTTATTATATGTGTCCTGACCGACCAAAACTGTATACCTAGTTTTAGTCGCTTATATACATAGTTAGGCGGCCAACACGCCTGTCTGCGACGTGGAGGCCCCGGGTTAGATCCCCGGCCAGCTCATGATGGAAAACGATCTTTTCTGATTGGCCTGGGTCTTGGAAGTTTATCTTTATATGTATCTGTTATAAATATAGTATCGTTGAGTTAGTATCCCATAACACAAGTCTCGAACTTACTTTGGGGCTAGCTCAATCTGTGTGATTTGTCCGTATGTATTTATTTATACACTGACTCCTTCTCTGTATGAGAGGAGACCTATGCCCAGCAGTGGGATGATAAAAAAGGTTGATAATGATGATGATACACCGACAAAAGCAATAAAAGAACTATTACGGTTTTTCATTTATTTGTGTCTACACTGTGGAAATTTTTATTATTTTATAAATATTTTGCTGATTTTTCAAAAACGCTAACAAAAATGATAACAGCTCTTTGAGGTTATTCTTATATTCCTAATTCAAGGCAAAAACTGCGTCTGGCGTTGAAACGTGTTCGTTACTCCAAAATTTACATTGAAGTAAATGTTAGCTATATTAATGTTTTATAATAATAACGTTTCCTAGGGTACTTAGGGTGGGTACACAGCATTCTGGGGTAGGCCCGGCCCACCCTGACCCCTAGCTATACCTTTTTTTTTCGGATGGGAAATCATCAAATGACTTCTCCCGCTCTGGGCGGAGCGGAAGGGCGTGTCAGACTTTTGCTGACTAAAACCCACCCGTGTTTCTTCACTAGCCTGTGGGATGGTCAGGGCCACGCTATACCTCATCATCATCATCAGCCTTTACTCGTCCACTGCTGGACATAGGCCTCTTTCATGGCACGCCAACAAGCTCGATCCTGAGCAGTTCTCCGCCAGCCACTACCAGCCACCTTTTTGATGTCGACCACGCTATACCTATGGCGGTTAAATATAAAGCCGGTTGTAAAAAAAAATTGCTCCACACATCTTCACCGTGTAGGTTAACCATCCAAAATGTAAGTATCTTAAAAAACATGGCCGTTACGTTAACTTGGAACGTTAAAATATCAAAAATGTGACACAAATGTGACAATGTGATGTGTGTGTGGGGGGTGATGTGTTTATGTTACTATATTTTCTGTTTGCATTTAATGCCCATTAAATTATCACGAACTAAATGCGAGATCGCTATTATAAAAAAAAAAAAAACAATATGGATTACCGGCAAGTATGCCACGTATAATCCAAGCCTTGTATAAGATACAGGGCTTGGAAGATGCTAAGCAGAGACCTAGCTGCTAAGAAATTACTGTAGGTTCAAGGAAGAGTACAGATAATTATAAATCTGACGTAACTGTAAAAAACAATGATAAACAGACAGCAACTCTTATCGTAGGTATTATTGTCATTATTTACACATTTATTTACAACTGTGGTAATTGTATTATTATACTGTCATTGACCTCATAATTTATATTAATTGGTTAGGGCTGCAGAGACAAGAACCTCGTCGCCATGCGAGCCGATATTGAGGAGTACTACCTTTTGAATGCCCTTGATCCAACTGCCTAACGCGAGCCTCGATTGATATTTATCGTGGCTTTCGGCTATCAGGCCATTGGCTGATACGACAATCGGCACAATGACAGCCGAGTTCACATTCTACATGTCAACAACCTCGTGTGCTAAGTCGAGATATTTTATTCGCTTCTCTTTCTCAGCTTTGACGAGATTCCCGTCATGTGGAATGGTCATATCAACCATGATTGCAAGGCGCGCTAATGGATCTATCACCACTATATCAGGCTTATTTGCGATAATAGTCTTTCGCTCGGTGTCTGATAATCATTAAATAGCTATTAAACATGTGGGTGTCAAAGAGGAAACAAAAATGTCATCCACAGTATTGACCAAAGAGATTGTCTTTGGTATTAACTATCGCCATTGCAACAAGCTCGGTGAGGATTCATAATTATATTCATACATTGTAAATGTGAAAGTAACTAGGTATGTCTGT